>VXAK01009634.1:16633-65735 GCA_013399435.1 Arenaria interpres | reverse complement strand
GGGGGGGGACAAGTACCGCACACCCCCGTGCCTGAGTTATTCGGGAAGTTTTCAAGCTGTTTCCATCTATTGGCTTGGTTTTTTCTCTTTTACCGATGCCTGGCAACTGCGCTCTTGAAACTAGACAGCCACAAACGCGCTTCACGAAACAGAAAGTTAAGCAAGGCTGGAAGCGCAGCGAAAAGGGAGAGTAGGTTTGGGTCAATTTTTTATCCCCGGGCTTTGTTTTCCTCACAATCAATAAGAAATATCGCACCCTTGACGTACGCTCTCCCTGCTACGCCGGCGTGAGCGAAGCAGAGCCGTGGCATCACCCGGCTCGGGCTCCTCAAAGCCCTAAACACTCCCCCAAGGACAAGGGGGGGACAGGCAGCCGGGACAAGCGGGGTCACGCTGACGTGAGCTGCAATGAGTTTGCTAGGTCTCAGTCTAAGGAGACAGCTGGCGTACGTCAGGTCCCACACCTATATATATACACACATACTTTTTTCTCCTAATTAATAGCTCGTGGAGGGGCATAAAAAAGCTTGGCAGATTCCTGGGCCAGCTGCCCTTGCTGGGATGCCAGCGGCACGCAGTCCTGTTGGGGCCCCAGGTCCCTCCCAGTCCCGCCGAGGGATGCTCAGGACTGGTTTCACCGGGATTCAGCACTGCCAAAGCCTCCTGGGCAAAGGGAAGCAGCTCCTCTCCGAGCCACACGTACCCTGAGATTTAGCATGGAAACGTCGCAGCCCCAGGACTACAACTTTCCTTTCATTTCCCTCCTCTTTGCTGGCAAGTGGGAAGCCACCTTCCCCTCCTCTCCCATCGCTTTCAACAAAGGCAAAAACGTGTTTTCCTTCCTCCCTGGGCAGTGAGAAAAACCATCCATCCTCACTGGAGCACAACCAGGGAGAAAAGCATCAGCCAAAACCTTCCCGGCAGCGCGGTGCCATGAAATGCTGAACCCGGATCCCACAGACCCGACGCCGAGCATCACCATCCATCAGAGCCTGGTCCCTCCGGGGGCATCCCGGTCCTTTTCCCAGCAAACTCCACCTCCGAAGCGAACACAAATCTCCCAAAACCGCCCCAACAGGGAAGGAGGGAATTAATTATCTGCCACAAGCAATGTTTTTGGCCACAGCAAAGCCCAGGTCCCCAGCCCCAGAGGAGCAAAATTAGATGGGGAAATAAAAAAGCCCTGGAGGGACGACCCTCCCCTCGTCCCGCGCTCGCTATCTCCGCCCGAGGGAAGCGCCGTCCTTTGATGAATATTACTTAGGCAGCAAAATTTTCCTCTCAGCAGCTGGCAGGCGAGATAACTCCAGCCGAACTGCGAGGGCTGGAGGAAGAGAAGGAGGAGGAAGAGGAGGGGGATCAGCCTCCCTGAGAAGTAGCTCCAACTCCACCGCCGCTTCAGAAAAAAAAAAAAAAACCACAAAAAACCACAAGTTACTTAGAAAAAGCAAACTCCATGCATTTTTATTTGAAGGAGATAGTGTCAGAGGAGAGGAGCTATTCTACAGCTGCGGGGAAAAGAGCCAAGAGACAGGTGAATGCAAAGCAGCCCTGGGCCCGGCGGCTTATCTAAAGCCCTGACTTGCAAACAACTCATCCGAAAATACTTGATGCTTTCAGGTGGCACTTGCTGCCTTTTGAAAGGATGGGCTCGTAATCGGCTCTGAGAGGGCTGGCTGGGGGTATGGGGCTGGGTGAAGGCGCTTTGACCTCTCCTTGCCTTTGAAGGAGCCTAATATATTCTCTGCTCCGTGATCCTCCTGCTGTTTTGAACTTCAGGAAGGAAAAGAAACTTTAGAAAAACCCATCCTTTCGAAGAGAGGGAAGAAGCAGGTCTTTTGATCAAGACGGCTGCTTCCCCAGAACCCAACTTCACTTTGGAATAGTAATAATAATTATTACTAATAAGAAAATGATTAATGTTGTCACAGGAGGGCTCTGTTTCCCTGGGCAGCCTCCTTTTTGGCTCGGCAGGAGGATGGCAGCACGTGTGTCCCCCATGAACTCCCCCAGCAAACAGCCCTCCCCGACCCCAAAGAGGACCCCAAAGAGGATCCCCAGCATCGAGGATGCTCAGAAAAAAATAAAGCATCGTGCTGAGCTGTCTCTCACTGGCGATGGGAAGGGCTGGCAGGAGCAGAAGGACTTGGTGGGACCGTCTCTCAGCGGGGCACTTAATCACAGGCTTCCCCTTAAACACCCGCTTAAATCCCTTCCTCTCTGGTGAAGTGCCTCCGCGCCGAGTCCCGCTGCGTTAAGTGCTTCCCCCAAGAAGTCACGGCCAAAATAGAAATATTACGGCCTTTTGAAACACTTTTAAAATACAAAGGAGAACTTTCCCCTCCAGCATCCCCCGCCGGAGGAGCGCGTTAAAGCCGTGCTAACAAAGAGCCGCCAGCGGGGATTTGATGCCACGACGACGGGGGAAGAGAAGCTCAGCCGGCGCCGGAGCAGCCAGCTCTTATTTCGACATCAAACACCCTCGCAAAGAGAGGATCAAGCTTTTCCCCATCCTTGCCATCCTCGCAGCTCGGGATATTTCGGTGTCCTCCCCAGCCCATCCCGCTCCGCAAGCTGCCAAAAAGCAACGCTGTCTCCAGGCGGAAGATATATCCTCACTTAACGTATATATTAATACACCTATCGACTTTCCTGTTGTCAGTCGTTATCAAGATTTATCCAGCCTGATGGCCTCTTATTGATTGCGAGGGAGTGTATTCCCACAGGTCAATCAATTCTGATCCAGCCTGTGGCATGAAGTCAATACCTATTTATTATATGATCTACGAGCTCCATTATTTAACTGCTAAGGAAGGGGGAAACGCAGCAGAAAGGAAAACAACGCAGAGGCAGGGCAGGAGGAGATGCTCTGGCTCCCAAAGCGGGCGCTCGAAGGTGGGGAGGGTTAGGGGAGGCAAGATCTTGTGGCTTCCGCTCCCAAAATACACCCACGATGGGGAGAGAAGGGCCAGATCTGAAAGGCATCTCGGAAATAACCAGCTCTGGGACATGTGGCTCCAGCCTGGCAGCTCCGTGCCTCAGTTTCCCTCCCGTCGAGCAGGAATCAGAGCTCCTGCTTGACGTTGCAGGGCAGGAAAGGTGGCTGATGGCCGTATTTTGAGATCACTGGGTTGCAGTGAGGGGGAAAAAGAAAAAAAAAAAGCTAATTTGCTGTTCATTAAAGACCGAACGGCCAACATTGCTCCCTGGGGAGAACAACGGGCTGCCTGCAAACAGCATTCACCAGCTTGCACAGCCCGTCCTGGCCCCATGGAGCACCTGGGGGGGAAAACCAAGCAGCCCCATCTGCTTTGGCCTTTTCCTCCCCTCCTTCAAATCATATTAAATATCCGGCCGGCCCCCAGCTCCCTAAGCATTAAGATATACAAGCCCCAAATCCTTCGCAGCTGAGCCGGGACACTGTAAATGTCAGGAGGTTTGGCGTGAGGAGAGGCGTGGAAGAGCCGAGCATTTAAAGCCCAGCTTTGTGCAGGGAAGGGGGTCCGGGGATGGGAGAGGATCCCCTGCCAGGAATCAGGCTGGTTCCTCCCGGCAGCGGAGCCGAACATTAGACATTGCCAAAAGCCAGCACAGAAATAAATTTTAAAATCAAAATAAACCCCCAACATTTAGCCCACGTGGCGCAAGAAAGTGATCCTGTAAAATTCAGCCGTAGCATCTCGGATATTTTTCCCATCCCTCGCTCTCACACCTCACCCATTTAATCACGGCAGGTAATGCATTCCTTGTTATTAAAGCCTATTTGCTTTGTTTTAATTGCTTGAAAACTCTGTTTTCATCTTTGGTATCTCTCGTGAGAAGAGGGCCTGGGTTTATGTTCCCTCTCAGCGCTCAGCTCCCCACCACTAACCACCCAGAGAAGGGTTTGGGAGATGCTCCCTCTCCGGCAGAAATACTCCAAGTTCCTCTGCTTGAAGGGCACCTTTGACAAATTAATTCTCTTTATATAGTCCTGCCATGGTCAAGTTTAATTCCCAATGTTCTTCAGCGTTCTCCTTGGTCTTCCCAATGCATCACGGCAGGGCCATAAATCACGGCCACGCGGCCCTGGGTGGGATGGGCAACAGCCATCGAGTTGGCTCCTGGTTGCACCCTGTACATCTGCAGATGTGATGCCAGAGTTGCTTTGGTATCACACTGCGATGAGAAAGGGGCCAAAACCCAGCCAGGAGCATCTCGGAGTGCAAACCCCAGGCTCTTTGCATGGGCTTCTAGTGCCACGTTTGAGCTTCTCACTAAAACTCAAGTAATCTTCTTAGAAAAGCTGCACCAAATCCCCCACGCGAGTCAGCAGGAGCTCAAAGCCCGGGCAACCTCCAGCTCAAACCTCCTCTCCCCAGCTTTTCAGACCTTCTAACCTCACTCCCTTCTTGCCAACAATGTTCCCACTCAACAGGAGCCCTTGGTGCCCCCCAGAAAGCTGCACCCAGCGTGCTGATCCCTCCACCTCAGAGGTGATGAGATCCAGGAGCCTTAGGAAGGATCAAGAAGCATTAAAATTCCACACACCTCCCTTTTATGTTTTTTTTTTCAATTTCCCCTGAAAGAACACCCAGAACCCTAAAACCTGGTAGTTTCTGCAATCCATTACCTTCGTGGGTGGCTCAAGCCATTTTAAAAGAATTAGAAAACTGTTAGACTTTATCCTCTGAAGGACTTCCTGGGTGGTTGAGGCTTTACCTCCCCTCCCCATGCTGCCACCAACGGGGGCCGGGACAAGGAGCCCCGAGGAGCTGACGTGAGCTTACCCGGGCCAGGCTTTGTCTTATTCAATGACAGCAAAAACAACTTGTCATTTGCCTGTATGCAGCACAAATGACATTTTTTTCAGTCCTTTCACATTTCCACTGGGCTGAGGACTTTGATGCCGTGTCGTGCTATCCATTATGCAGCGTTCAAAGCGCCAAGGCTCACATTCGCTCTTGCTCAAGACTAATTAAGATGAATGTTAACTGTCCCCACCGCTCATTACCCAAGAGAAAATCTATTAGTGGCTCTGATGGAAGTGCTCTTTGGAGTCACCACCTCCCATTGCCAAAAGATGTTGAAAATTTCTTCCTTTCCGACCCAGACGGTAACATTAAGAGAAAACTCAAGAATCATAGAATCGTTTGGGTTAGAAGAGACCTTTAAAGGTCATCTAGTACCAAACTCCCTGGGACTTCTTCAGGTTGCTCAGAGCCCTGTCCAACCCGGCCTTGAACCCCTCTAGGGATGGGGCATACACCACCTCTCTGGGCAACCTGGGCCAGGGTTTCACCACCCTCAGTGACAAAAATTTCTTCTTTATATCTAGTCTAAATCTACCATCTTTGAGTCTCAAGTCATTATCTCTTGTCCTATTGCATTAGGCCCTGCTAAAAAGTCTGTCATCACCCTCCTTATAACCCCCTTTAGGTACTAAAAGGCCACAATAATGTCTCCCCGGAGCCTTCTCTTCTCCAGGCTGAACCTCCCCAACTCTCTCAGCCTGTCCTCCCAGCANTATTGCATCAGGCCCTGCTAAAAATTCTGTCATCACCCTCCTTATACCCTTTAGGTACTAAAAGGCCACAATAATGTCTCCCCGGAGCCTTCTCTTCTCCAGGCTGAACCTCCCCAACTCTCTCAGCCTGTCCTCCCAGCAGAGGGTCTCCAGCCCTCCCAGCATCTCCGTAGTCTCCTCTGGCCCTGCTCCAACAGCTTCACGTCCTTCTGCTGTTGGTGGCCCCAGAGCTGGAGACAGCACCCCAAGGCAGAATCTGGCCATACTGCTGGGGAATGCAGCAATGATGTTCCCAATCTTGTGGCCAGACCAATGGTTAACGTAAAGAAAATCAGAACATTAACCAAGAGCATCACGCTGACAGCAAGCCTCAGTTTCCCCTCCCAGCTTTTGCCCCTGTATTTGGAAGGGGAGAATTCTTTCTGCTAATGAGAGCATCCTTGAGCAACACAAGCAAGCAGGAAGGAAAACGTAGGGATGTGGAAAAGTAAAAATAAACTCATCTATAAATAACCCCTCTCCGGCAGTGCCGGGCGGCACGGCGTGGTAAAGCCCCTTCCAGGGATGGGCAGCTGCTTCCAGCCTGCCAGCAAGAAAAGGGAGATTTCTTTAGCAGCTACAAGAAGTTGCTCTTTTTGAGTGGAAAAAGTGTCCTCGAGCGACAACCGCTGGGCACCCAGAAGAAAAGGGGCCTCTTCTGCACACAGCCAGTTCAGCCCAGGGGATGTGTGGGGAGGAGTGGGTGAGGAAATTTGGACATATTGGGTCTGTATCTGTAAGTGGCCCCATCAGACACCTGGGACTGATTTTCCCCTGCTCCAACCAAAGCCCGGTTTAAAGTTATTCCTGTAAATCCACGGGGAGAACTTGACTTCCAACAGAAAAATCCTGTTTGAAGAGCGATGCTTTCTCTGTATGGAGTCACCAGCCTCCCTCTTCCCCCACTGCCACATCCAGGACCATTCCCAGTATCCTCCACCATTCCCAGTTTTCTTGACCATTCCCCACCCAGCTCACTGTCCTCTTCCCAGACTCATTCCCTACGATTCCCAAGCAGCAGCTTGGGAAGCTGGGAAGTTGTGCAGTGGCAGAAGAGAACCCCGGGCTGCCCTATCCCTTAGGAAAGACCTGTCTATTCCAATAAGCAGGGCGAGATGAGGAAACACGCATGGGATGGAGACCTCCACATGGCAAGAAGTCTTTTCCCCACAGGAGATGATCAGAGGTGTCCCAAGAAGCCCCCCAAAATGCTCAACCAAGGATAGAGCAGAAAAGGACTGGAGGCACGAGGGCAAGGGACCGTCCCTGAGCTGTCGCCCTGGGAAATGCAAGGGATGCTTTGACCTGAGAGCCCCAGAGCTGCCTCCTGGGGAAGCACCAGCAGGACAGAGCCCCTTGGGAAGCCTCAAGGGGGAATAATTTGTGTTTGGAAATGACCTCAGGGCTAAGGGTTGTGCACACATGCAGTCCTGGGTTTTCCAAAAATTCCCTGAGCCCCCTTCCAGCATCCCCGTGGGTTTTCCTGCATCCTTGCGGCCAGCCCACCACCAGCACCGGCCACAAGCTGGTCACGTCCCAGAAATCCCAACAGGAGGAATCCCAACAGGTTTCCAGTTGCAATTGAAAAACTATCATGATGTTGACTCTGCCTTCGAAGAATACGGATAAAAGCGGGCCGCCGGTTGTAGGCAAAGAGCGGGGAATGCTCGGAGATGTTCTGAGCACGGGTTATATTTAGGGCAATCCAATAAAGCTGTACTTTGACCTTAAAAAGGACCGAGTGCAGCTGGGAAGGAAAGCAAAGCGAGCAGCGCGCTCCCCAGCCCTCATATTAATGCATCAAGCTACTGCAGCGCACATATTTACTGTGTCAAACTGTCAAAAATGGCACCTTTATGGTTTTATATAAAGAGGCATTAGGATAGAAAACACTTTGGAGCTAAAATAAAAAAAAATAAAATAAAATTAGAATGCATTGCCCAGGTTTTGCTAGTGAATAGGATTGAAAAGCTGAGCAAATAGTGGCTGCGAAGGGATCGCAGAGCGGGACGGAGAAGCTGCGTTTTCCTGCCTGGTGTAATACATGGATGGGGTTTCTGACGCATCGATCAATACCCGTGTTTGCACACTTTTCAAAAAGCTTTTGACCTGGAGCTAGCTAATAGATGGAAATCTGAAACGCTGCTGGATTTTCCCAGATGACTGGGTTTTGGTCCGAAATTAAAAGCTTAGTTTTTTCCAGTCCCCAGCTGGAGAGAGCCAGCCCCGGTTTGGAGTCACCCCAGCTCAGGAGGATGCAACCCCCAAGCCAAATGCAGCCCATGAACCCACCGGGGCAGGGAGGAAGCGATTGCATAAGGAGCCACAAATCTGGGTTGAAATCCTTCGCTATTGAGCAAGAGGGGGAGCAGAGGAAAGCCCCGACCCCGAGACCCACAGAGCCACCCCAGCTGCGACCGGGGGGCTTGGAGGTGCCACTTTTGAGGGGACATCAGAAAGGGAAGATGCAATATTTCACCACTAAGAGCTGTTGCCATTTCAGCACAGGCTCTTTGAAACGCTGCCAGGAGGAGGCTGGAAATTCAACCTCACCTTGGGAAAACTTCTGCAAGGGAAGGTAACGCGTGGCGGGATGCAACGCAGCACCACATCAAGCCCCGTGGCTGAATACATGGTCTAGTGATGAGGAAAATTACTGAATATTCAAAACCAAACATATTTCACATGATGAGAGCTGCTCTGGGAACGGCTGCAGCCTCCCCACCTCAAGGCCAGCGGGGATTTTGTGGTTGCCCACCCGTGCAAGGAGCATGCTGGGATGCTCAGTGCTGTGTTTCCCACCAGGCACACAGGTGTCAGCGGGTACGTGGCAATTCCTTGAGACCAAGGCAGCTCTGGAGCTGTTTGAGATGGTTTGGGAGACTCCAAATCCCAGCTCAATTCCCTGCCAGCTGCAAGAAGTCTCCTCCAGCAGTCTCATCCCTGCACCCTGCTGTCATGTCCCCAGGCCTCACCAGCAGCTCTTCAAGCCCCCAGTATCCCTCCCCTAGCCCCATCCCAAACAAGGCTACAGTCTCGCCCCCAATTTTGGGTGTAATAGAGACAACAGCTTTGGGAAAGGGAAGTCTCCAGGAGACCGTGACTTATCTCGCAAAGTTTCCCACCTCCTGAGGAGTGAGGAGACCCCCATGGAGAGGCTCTGGACCCCTGGAGCGCCAGCTCTCCTTGCCCACACCCAGTTCTCCCACCTCTGCTGCCCTTCTGGCCATTTCACAGACCATTGGACCTAACACCTGCATCCTGCTGAGCCTTCACACACTCCAGCTGTTTTCACAGCACCGTGGTATTTATGAAACCTGGTGTCTCCATGAGGCCACTTGCTTTATGTAATTAGAGGCTTTTCCACACTGTGGCAGCGCTTGAGCCGGGTCCAGTCCCCATCACCCATGCAGGGACCTGACCAGGGCACCATGCAAAAATAATAATAATAATAATTAAAAAAAACCCCAAAACCAGAACAGAAGCTGCTGATCCTGCCAGGTTATATCCCTCCTGGTAAAACAAATCATTCCTGTCCCTGGTTAAAACAAATCATTCCTGTCTCAAGCTCCACTTGTACAGGAGATGAATCTGCCTGGACTCACTCACATGGGTTTGCTGTCTGCTTTGCAGCATAAATCACAGCATAGAATTATAGAATGGTTTGGGTTGGAAGGGGACCTTTAAAGTTCATCTAGTCCAACCCTCCTGCCATGAGCAGGGACATCTTCAACCGGACCAGGTTGCTCAGAGCCCTGTCCAACCTGATCTGGAATGTTTCCAGGGATGGGGTATCTACCACCTCTCTGGGCAACCTGGGTCAGGGTCTCACCACCCTCAGCATAAAAAATTTCTTCCTTAGATCTAGTCTAAATCTACCCTCTTTGAGTTTAAAGCCATTACCCCTCATCCTATAGCAACAGGCCCTGCTAAAAAGTCTGTCCCCATCTTTCTTTTAAGCCCCTTTAGGGACTGGAAGGGGCTCTAAGGTCTCCCTGGAGCTTTCTCTTCTCCAGGCCGAACACCCCCAACTCTCTCAGCCTTTCCCCATAGGAGAGGAACGAGTGGGCTGAAGATCACAGAGCTCTCCATCAGTATAAAACCCACCACATCAGGTGAAGAACATCCCTTTGCTAGGGCAGGGAGGCATGGCCAGCCTTTCTTCCCAGTAACATTTGACTGCAGAAAGGTGTTTTGGAAAGAAAAAAACGATTCTGGGTGAGCACAAGGCATTGGAGCTTACCTGGTGATGATGGCGAGGTGGGGAGGGCTCATGCAAGCTCCCATGAAGAGCACCACATTCTCGTGCCGGGTCTGCCGGTAAGCCATCACCTCCCTCTTGAAGGCCTTCAGCTGGTCCTCATTGTCCCGCTCAATGTCGATGAGGCGGATGGCCACCTCCCCATGCCAGCGCCCGTGAAAGACCTGCCCAAAGCGGCCCTTGCCAATGAGCTCGCCGATCTCGAGCTGCTCAAAGGGGATGTCCCACTCCTGGAGGAAGATGCTGGTCTGGCTGGCCTTACGGGGAAAGTTGCGCGCGGAGAGGAGCGAGAGGTTCATCTCCTCAAAGTCATCCTCGGACTCCTGCACCTCCTCCATGCCTTCCTCATTCTGTGGAGGGGGAAAAGGGAGGTGAGAGCAATGAAACAGGAGGGGAAGGTCTGGTAAAGGAAGAGAACGTGAACAAAACCCCACTAATGCACCTACTGCTTGCTCAGACCCAGAGAAACTGGGCAGGTATCCCCCGATGGCAACGGGGCAGCTGCGTTTCATGCAAAGCCAACATAAACCCCGATTTTGCAGGGAGGCATTTATTTACCCCAGGGTTAATCATGGGTTGGGTTGGAAGGGACCTTAAAGCCCCCCCAGTGCCACCCCCTGCCCTGGGCAGGGACATCTCCCACCACACCAGGTTGTTCAAAGCCCCCTCCAACCTGGCCTTGAACCCCTCCAGGGAAGGGACCATAAATATAAGAGCGTGAGACACTGGAGCATTTAATTAATTTGCCTGAAAGCAGCATTTCATCCTACCCCTGCCGAGCCGTTCTCCACTGATACCAACTTCTCCCAACCCAGCACCCCCTGGTCTGCAGCCCCCAACCCTCCGGGATGGGTCTGGCTTTTCCCTTGATGTTCTGTATATGCTTTCTACAGGATTAGAAGCTACACCCCTCTCCTCACCCTCCACCCCTTCCTCTCCACCACATTTTAATGCATCTCAGAAAAGCTCATTGAGTTATAAACTTGAGGGCAGGCATGAAGCCCACCAGGGTCCCTCTTCATGGGGTGGGGATACGGATGCCTGGGCAGGATCAGGCCTGGCCATTAATTCAATTATCGGCAATTTCACTGCACAGATGCTAAACTTAGCGGGTTCCTGTGAAATGTGCCCCAAGATGTATATAAAATAAAGGCCCATTAAGCAGAGGAGTGAGTCCAGCCATCTCACCTCTGAGGTGGGCTCCACTTCAATTTGAAGCAATGGGTTTCCTTCCAGGCTGTTAAAAGAATTACTGAATTACCACCAGGTAAAAACACAGTCAGGTGGGGAGCACGCACGGGCATCGAGTCCTGTGTCCCACAGCATCGCTCTGCACCGGGACTAAAGCGATTGGGGAGGAGAAGTACCAAGGTCGCTGCTATTTTGGGAGAACAACCCCTTCCCACCCACATCCTGGCTGCCCCCATCCCCGAGGACAGCCCTGGGTGCTCACATGGGAGGGGGGAGGATAGCGAGGCTGAGCAATATTAATTAATACATTCATTAACATTGGATGCACGAAGTTCCAGGATGGATTTGGCGATGTGGGAGCACACGACCAGGCCTCCATCCCGTTGCCCAAAGCGCATGGTGTGGAGGATGCCCCATCGCTGTGTGACCCGGGAGGTGTCACCCCCAGCTCACCAGGGGCAAGGGACAGGGAAGAAATCGCGCTTTTCAATTATTTTTGAGAAGTGGAGGTTTCAAAGACCCTCCCTACAGTAAGAGCACCCAAATTTGTCTAGTCTCCCAGCTCCCCGGGCCAGGAGCCCTCCTTTTTTTTTCTCCATTTACACAGCACCTCCCACCACCAGGTCCATGACCAGGGGCTCCCTGCACCTGATAATTAATAGAGAATTAGGGAAATTCCGTGGGGACGATCTTCTGGAGCAACTCGGGTGGTTTCGAGCATAATGTAAATATATTATACATTACTATTATCAATAAGAGAAATAACAGCACCCTCTCCTAGACACAGCAAGGGTGACAGGAGAGGCATAACCCTCCCCAAGCCGCTCGGACGCTGTGGTCCCGTGCTTCCTGTCCCATTTGATTGCCGCTAAAGAGCTACAAATCGAGGGGAGACACAAGATCATCTATAAAAAGGAGCCGACTGACATTTTAAGCATCATGGAAAGCCCAGGTGGACGCAGACGGCTTCTGCTGCCCGTCACGATGCAGGAGCAGCCGTCTCCTCCTGCCTGCTCTTTAACCCAGGCACGGATTCCTGTCTCCCGAGGATCCGAAGTGGAGCCTGTTGTTTAACCCAGCCGAGCCCGGGGTGACCTCAGCAGCTCCCGCTGCTATTTCCAGTGGGGCAAGCACGAGGAGAATCACAGATTTTTTGCATATTGAAAGCTACTTTCCCCCGGGGAGCCGGCCAGCCCTACCCCCGATACCTTGCTTTAGGCAGGGATGGAAAAAAATAAATATAAAAGGCTTTGACTTCACCGCTTTGCCCTTCATTTCCCAGCCGTCAGCCACCGGTGGGGATGGCAGCTCTGTCCCTGTCCCTCCCATCGCCTCCCCCAGATCTGCCAGACCCCCCCAGCAGTTGCCGATGGGGTTTGGAGAGCGTGGGTGAGCCGGACGCAAAGCACACGGCAGCCCAGAGCGAGCCCCCATCTGTTAAACTCGTGGCTTGGAAAATCCTTCAAAAATGGCATTTGTAATAAAAAAAGCTCGGCAAGCAACCCTGAAATGTAACATCGCTGCCGGGGGGGCACAGGCAGGAGGACCTCGGTGAACCCCAGGTTCGGCAGAGCAGCTCAGACTCGACCTGCTGGGCAGAGCCGGTCCTAAGGCCAATTAGATGCTGCATTTCAAAACTAATTTCAGTGCAAAGTTGATTTGCCTTGAAAATATTACAGGTGGGGCTGCGAGAACCACCTTTATTAAAACTGTCTCAAAGACCCTGGTTCTCTGCTTATAATTTAGTAAGAGATTAATCACTTGGGCTTTGATGGCTCCTTCCGAATGTCATTTTATTTTCTGACGGCGAAGTGCTGGGCATAACCTGGCCTTATAAATCTCTCCCCTGCCCTCTCCTTTCAACGTTTCTCCTCCCTGAGACACGAGCCAGAGCCAGGAGCTGGGTTAGGGCAGCAGGAGCACCAGGAAGGTCATCCCGACCATCCACCCCAACCTGCCCAAAAGGCATCCCTTGAGTCCCAAACTGGACCTGCAAAGCCAGGGGAGCACCCGTGGGTGCCCGGAGGAGGTGGGGTGCAGGGGATGTGCTGCCTGAGGAGGGAAAGGTGATGCTAACCAGGAGGAGGAAGAGGAGGAGGAGGAGGAGGACTCACATGGGGTTGGAGTTGACGGGGTGGAGGATCACCTGCGGGGCTCGGGTCGGCGTTTCAGGCACCACGTCTGGGGAGAAGAGAGTGGGGTGAGAGTGGGATCCTGAGATGCTGGGAGGCACCAGGAGCCCCTTCCAGTGCTGGGAGCACCCAGGGAGCTTCATCCCACTGAACATCCCCCCTCATCCCATTTAGTTACATCCAGGTCCAATTTAGTCGCACCCTGAGCTACAGCTGGGTATAACTTAGGGCCACCCAACCCTGCAGCCTCTTAGTAGTGCACAGTCCTGCAACAATATACTGGTCTTAGGGAGAAATCCCACCCCAGCACAAGCCCCCCCGCACAAAGAGGGGGGTTGGGAGAGCCGGCCGTGCACCCCCTCCCCTGAGGGATATCTCAGCACCCCGTGTGACAGGAGAGACTTACCTGGGAAAATGAACTGCTGCTTGTACTTGTAGTAATGGGAAGCTGGAAAAGAGAAAAGGGAGGGGTTGAACACCGACCTGCAGAGCCAGATGCTGGAACCTGCACCCAATTCTGCACCGTGAAACGCCAGCCCCGGGTCTGCGTCCCACCCTGCATGACCCAACCTCTCCTACCTCCTTCTCTCTGGAAGATGCCACCCAGGATGCCATATAGGGTGCCCAGGCCAAAAATTTAAGAGCTTAGCCCCCTAACGATCTGGCTGGATTATAACTTAATTTTTGCCACCATCAGCTACTGCTCTATACCATTCGGAGTGTTGATGTCATCCGCAAAGCCACCGGTGGGATTTGGACACCTGGTTGCCAGGAAAAGCCCATGGGCTTGGCATCATGGAGACACCAAGCGATGAGTTTGCAGCTGCTGCCTGCTTTTGCCCAGTCCGGCCCATCTAACTGCGTTGCTGCCATGCTTTGGAGATGTGTCCTTCCTGGGCTCCCTGCCTGCCTCCCAGTGCACTGAAAGGAGACAGTGGCTCTTGGCAGCCCCAGGAGTCACTGCCCAAAGCCAGCGCTGCAGAAGGACTCCGGGTGGTGGTACCCTCCATCGGCAGGTTTGGCTCGTGCAGGCAGACAGGTCACAGATATGAAGCAAAACAAAGCTGCTGAGGCCACCAGAGGTTGGCACCAGTTCAGAAGGCACCTCCTCCTTAAGCTTTAAGACCCCAAAGACCGTCCCTCAGCTTCTCCTCTCCAGCTTCAAGACCCCAAAGATAGACCTCAGCTCTGCAGCAGGACCTGAGGACTCCTGAGTCAAGATCAAAGGAGACTTGAAGGTAATTCTGGCTGAAAAAGGTCACCGTGTTGCAGTTTCCAAGCTCAAATCCTAATCCCTAAGATGACCATCTTGATGGGATGAACCATGGAGAACTTCCTGTGCAGGAAGATGAAAGGACAGTAAGTCCTGCTTTGTGTCAGACTGGCTCCTTCACCACAGGGCTCTGCTCATCATGGGCATGAAAGGAGGGAGCAACCACCCCGCACCGAGCTGCCAGGGTCTGATCCTGCCCCGCTCCATCCCTGCCAGCTGGGCAAGCGTGCCAGAGGCTTCCTGCGCTGGCTCAGCCGCGGTGGCAGTGACAGGATGTCCACGTCCCCATAAGAAGATGCTGCTGCCCACTATGGGGGTCACTTCTGTGGTTTCTGCTTTAAACAACATGAAATAACATCTCAAAAGACCTGCAGGGAGGTCTCTGCTCCAGCAGTGATGCATGATATGGTTTTTGTCAGTGTTAGGTTGATGGTTGGACTCGATGATCTGAAAGGTCCCTTCTAGTGTCTTCTATGACAGTCATAGTCCCTTCTATGATTCTATGATGGGGTCATCAAATGCTGGACCCTCTGTCCCTTCCCACCAGCCCCAGGCAGGGTCCAGGGCTTGCCCAGCAGGAGGTTTGGGGCTGTTAATCGCTGTGAGCCAGGCTATAGAGCTGCTGAGATGCCAGGATGCTTCATCTCTGCGTGGACCACCACGATCTTGATTATACCAGCATGGAAACCAACACTGTGGACTATCCTCCCAAGCACCTGCTTGAGGGCTGCAGCTGGTGAAATCCCAACCTGGGGAGCAGCCGAGGGAGCCCAGCCCCTCCTCGAAGGATGGGCCACTCCTTGGGGTGCTCAGTGCTTCCTTGCAGCTCCTCCGCTGTCTTCCTCACACCCCTCCAACACCTTGCCTGAGCCTCAGACACTCCAGCAAGTGAGACTTATGCATGGCTGCAGCCTCTCCGGGCATACAAGGACTTGTGTTGTTTGGCTGGTGGTTGGGGTTTTTTCCTCAGCTTTTGGAAAGGTTTGCTATTGTGGCGATGGATCCTGCCAGTCAAATCCCTCCTCGCCTCCCTCTTCCTCCTCACCCTCCTTGCTGAAGGTTTGTCAAGACAGAAGAGAGGAATTGACACGGCACAGCAGGACCAGCAGAGCCCGAAGGTGCTGTCTGGTTCTTCCAGAGGAGCAGTCCTGACCCTCCTTCCTACTGGACCAGTTTGTTAACCCTGGAGGTTTGGGGATGCAGGAGGGACCCCAACCTCCCGGCTGATGCCCCATCAAGGAGGCTTGAGGCCACAGACCAAATGGGGGTCACCATCCCTGGAGCAGCTGTGAGTGCTCCAGCATCTCAGAGATGAGTCAGGGCGATGGCTCCCCATTGCCAGGCCCTTTTTGGGAGCAGCTGGAGAGGCAGGTGGGTGTTTGGGGACAGCTGAGTCCCTCCACGCTGCCAGGAGTCATGCTGGCACTTCCTGAAGCTGTTCCCCTCCAGAAAGGGACCTTCCCTGGAGCAGCAGCATTGCCCCAAGAACATCCCAAAGGCAGCCACGCTGGGACAGGCTTTGGCACATCCTAAGCCCAGGAGAAGACTTTATGGTGATTTAAATGTAACTCCTGTGTCCTGCAGCCACTGTGACCAAATTGCCTCTTCCACCATCCCTGAAAAAACTGAGCTTCAGGAGCAAATGGGTCCCAGGTACCCAGACAAGACTTGGTGGGATAAGCTACCTCAGATATGCTGAGCATCAGCTACTCCCCACTATCACCCCATGTACATTGCCAAAAATCTTGTTGGAGGCCCGTCAACCCAAAAGCACAGTGAAGTCAACCAAAATTACCCCTGTAAAGGGGTAAGACCTTGTTTCCCATTTGCTGTTGAGGCAATTCAGTGGGCACACGCCGTGAAGAAGTCATGCCTGGAAGGATTTTTGTAGCCTCAAGTGCACCAGGTTGCCCACAGAGTTTCTGTTGGCTCCATCCTTGCAGGTTTTCAAGACCAAACTGGATCAAGCCCTTATGCTCTGACCCTGCTTCAAGCAGGAGGTTTGACTAGAGACTCCTACGCTCCCTCCCAACCTGAATTATCCCAACCTCATCTTTGCTGCTCATTTCTGCTTCCTACTTTTCCCCATCCCAGTGTAAGTCCAGGCAGGTGAGTAACTGGAGCAGATCCTTACCCTGAGGAGACCACGGGGCATGAGCCCCTCTCCTTGGGGAGATGTGGAGGTGGGGAGCTCAAGGTACCTGGCAAGTTGAACTGCTTCTGCTGGCGTGGGCACTGCGGGGAGGGGTGCAGGGGGGACGGCGGTGTCGCGCTGGGCGGCAGTGGCGGGGCCGGCGAGGAGGGTGTGGAGGAGGTGGTAGAAGAAGGGTTGCTGCTGGAGTCTGGCTGGTAGGGCACCGGGATGTGGTCCTGTGGGACACATGGAAGGAGAAAAAAAGAGGAGGTGGTGAGAGCAGAGTCGGATGGTGCCACCCCAAGGTGCTCCAGTGCAGAGGACCCCTGGTAACAAGTGAGAACTACACAGGTCATCCCAGTCCCCTGTTTCCAGAAGCCCTAGAAAACCACCAGAGCCCCAGCCTGGCCTTTCCCAAAGCCATTTGTATTCATAGTTTGCACCAAGGCCATTTCACACCAGAAACAGGGCTCCTTTGCCAGCCCCTCCACGGCTGAGGGCTTCCCATTTGGGAGAACCATGGCCACCAAGACCAGAGGTGGAGGCCACATCTGTGGGGCTTGGTCCTGAGAGACAACAAGGACTTGGGAACTTCTGCTGACATCCTTTGAGCCAAAAGCCCAGTGCCTCGCTGGGAGCAGGGTTTGAAGAGCTGATTTGAAGGATCAGCCAACACATCCCAAGACATCCCTTGCCCTTCATTGACCCTTCCTAATCAAGGCAAGGATGGAAGCTTCTGCTGCTCCTCTCTGGGGCACACTGCAATGGGTGAGAAAGGACCACCAGGAGCAAACCAGGGAGAACTTGCCTGGTTATCTTAGATCTGAAAAGGAAAATTGAGGTCAGGATTTCCCACCTTGGTCATGACCTTGCTACCCAACCTGGAGACACTCAACAGGGTCTGACCTTCATCAGAACTGAGCGCTCCCATCTCCAGACTGGTGAACCCATGGCAAGATCCCTCCAAGGTTAGAAAATCTACACGAGCCTCCCCCAGCAGGTACTTTTGTCCAAATTGATGAATTTTTCATAGACCATCCTGACACACACGACTACCTTGGATAGGTAAATTGTTTTTTAAACCAACACCGAAGCCCACTAATGATAAGATTTCAATGGTATTCACAGAGAAGAGGGTACCTCTACCTCTAAATAAATGCTTTTAGAAATGTCAAAGGAAGAAGGGGACCCTGTTGCATAAAACACATTTATAGAGGAAAATTTCACCAGAATGGGAGTGCTCAGGTCAAAGCCAAATACATATATATAGACTCGTACACATTGTGCTTTGTGCTCTGGTTAGAGAAAAGCTAGGAAAGGTGAAAAGAAGGGCATGACAGAGGCAGAAGGAGAAACGGGGCTGATGCCCTTCACACCCAAAGCCTTTCTCAGTGAGCTGAGTCACCTCCCCGGTGCCCTCTAATAAAATGAAACAAATCACTGGAAGGACGGGCACTAAAAAGGAAAACTCTCTATTTCTTTCGGATACCTGCAGCAGCTCTCCAGGTTCAAAAAGCCATTTTCACCACGCCGTAACAAGAGCAACAGAGCAGATCATTGCATCTCCTAAAAGATTTAGGTGTAAAATCTGCATCCTGGAGAGTATCAGTTGGTACCCAGCCTTTGCTGAGAGCCAGAAGATGCTGAGGTCTTGGCAGAAGCTGGGGGGGTCCTGCCAGGCTTTGGGAAACCAGGGTTTTGATGACCTGTTCCCCATCAAACTCAGGGTTTCCCTTGCCTTGAGCATTTCCAGCCTGCAAACTCCTCACCCTGCCTACCCCAGCACACCCGTGCAGCGCCTGCAGACCTGCCCTAGCTCCTGCCGCCCGTGAGAAATTTTCCACCGAAGGCAACGGGCTCTAAATTTCATCAAAAACAACCCCTCGCCATTTTATTGCTATTAATGCAGGGCAGAAGCGAGCAAGCAAGCCCGGTGCGCTCTCAGGTCTGGCTTGACCAGCTTTGCCAGGGACACAATCAAGTTCTGGGCTTGTTTTATTTCTAACAATAAATTCGTTATTTACAGAAGCCTCAGGCGGTAGCAGAGACCTCAAACCACCCCAAATTCAGCTTAGATCTGGAGACTGAGGGGCCACCATGGAGCAGGACCGGTGGGACACGGGCGATTTTGAAAGTGTCACACCAGGAAACCCAAGGGGTTCACAGCTCAGCTCACCCTACCTCAACACCAAGCTCACCCTCACTCTGCTCCTTGAATTAACACCGGTCCATGGGGTTATTCTTTTTTAATTTAAGCCCCCAAGCAGGTTTCTAGGCAGCTCCTACCCACACACATCAGTCCCGTAGCGGTGGACGGGCCTGGAGACCTACAGGCTTGGTCCTGGCAGGCGGCTGAGGGGCTGGGAGATTCTCCATCCTGGGGACAACCCACCGGTCCCCTCCTGCCCCAAACACAAGGTCAGGCCATGGTCCCTCTTGCTCTTAAATTCTCTCTCTTAGAAATTACTCTCCTAACTGTGCTCCCACCCAGCAAATAGGGTTGACGCTCCCAAAGGACGTGCCCTGGGAAGGAGCTCATGCCAGGAGCATCCCAACCGGGAGAGCCAAAAGGCCAACAGGGTGGCTCAAGGGACCCAACTTGGGTGTCATTTGAAAATGCCACCGGTTTTGGCCACCTGGTCTGCAAGAGCAGCAGCTGCATGTGAAGAACCAGCAAAAGCCACTGATATTTGGGAGGGGGAGGGGGTGATATTTGGTCCCCACCATCAGGGGTGGGCACAAAGGGGGTGCTCAGGGCTGGTAGATCAGCTCACCTTGTTGAGTTTGTTGGTTTTGGGGAGCGTCTGGCTGACGTGCAGGTCCGAGTACCTGGGGGGTTTCCGCAAGGGGTTGTTGATATCGCAGGGCACCGACTCTGTCCGGACTAACCTCGCTGGATTAGGAAGGGAGAGAGGGGAAAAGGGGGATGGAGAGGAGGGGGAGAGAGACGGAGAGACATCAACGCCTCGGAAGGAGCACGTGGGGTCACCCTGCGCTTGCAAACCGCTCTTGAATCGCTCTCCAAAGCAATTCCCTGTGGCAACTCCAGCTGCTCGGCTCCTGGCCCGGGATGGCAGCCAGCCTTCAGGCTGCCCCCTGCGCCCAGCCTCCAGGCAAAACCCCCAGGCTTTAGGCTCCCCACGGTGGGATGCAAACTGCACCCTTCTCCCCCCCGCCGAGGGGCTGCAATTCGGGGAGGCTCAGCAGCCGCCACGGCCACCCCATGAGCNCCATGCTCCATGCTCCCGTGCTAAAACACACAGCGGGCAGCTCCGGCTCTTCCAAGGTCACAGACGGCAGCCATAAACCCCAATCCTGGTCCCCCCAGCAGCGCGGGATGCTGCCTTTGTAGCAGCTCAGAGGATGNACCATCCTCTTCCTCGCCACAGCTTTTTGGGGCGAGGGGAAGGAGCTGGCTCAGAGCATCCTTCTCTTGGCAGGGTGGGCTTTTAGGGGGGAGGAAGCCAGCCTACAGCAGGGGATTCAGGAAGGGGCTGGCTGCGAGGGAACGTGTTTAAAAGCTTTTTTAAGGGGTGGGGGGTGGGGGGGCTATTTCACTGATGCTGAGACCATGCTCCATGCTCCCGTGCTAAAACACACAGCGGGCAGCTCCGGCTCTTCCAAGGTCACAGACGGCAGCCATAAACCCCAATCCTGGTCCCCCCAGCAGCGCGGGATGCTGCCTTTGTAGCAGCTCAGAGGATGATGGAGGGGGCGGGGGGTGTCTTCTGCCCCTTCCACCCACATTCGTTGCAAAAGCGAGGCCATGGGGGCCAGAGTGGAGGCTGCAAAATTGCCCCCCCCCTCCCCGGGAGCCACGGCAGCCCCCCTCGCCTTGCGAGGTGCCACCAGCGCGGTGCAATTCCCCACAGTTAAACGGCTGAGCGTGGGTTTGGTGGTATTTAATAGACAATAAGGGCCTTGAGAGCTCAAAATTCAAGGCAAATGTAATCGGAAGCGTTTCCCTGAGGCGGTCACAGTCCTCTGGCCGTCGGGGAGCGCTGGGCCAAAATCTGGAAGGAAAGAGGTGGGAAGCGGCGCCCGTCGGTCCTGCTGCAAAGTTCTCCCTCCTCTGCGGACGTGAGGAACGGGGGTCTCCCCGGAGGAGAGCGGGGTTAAAGGCAGCTCCCATAGCACCCCGAGCATCCTCGGGGGCACGGCCGCGTCCCCGCCGGCGGGGGGAACCCCCCATGCACCGACAGCGCCGCGGGAGGTGTCGGGGATCCCACGCGTCCGCCCTAAGCTCTCGAGGGTAGCAAAAGGCTAAAACCTGTGGCACTTACCCCGTGCGGTGGGGAATCTGAAAAGAAAAGGAGGCAGGGGAAGGGTGGGTGGAAGTGGTTTGCAATGCAAATCTGCCTCGCCCCGAACGGCTCGTCTCCCTACAAGCGGAAAAAACGGTGGGTAAAATTTTCACAGAGCGCCCAAAGCGGTTCGGGAGCCTTCGTCCCGCCGGCCCGGCCGGCAGCGAGGGTCGGGCTCCCGAATCGCCCCGGGGGGCTTCTGAAAGTTTTACCTGGCGGCAACATCCACGGAGGCAGAAGGGGGAAGAAAGGCCCTTACCTCCGCGGTGGATGATCAGCAGGTGACACGGAGGGGCCTCTTTGGTGCATTTGTTGTGGCACTTGAGCCTGGCAGGGGACAGAGAGAAGGCGTGAGAAGGGAGGGTGAGGGGGATGCGGAGCACCACGGTCTGGCCGGGGGGATGCGGCTCGGAGCAGGGAGCATCGCTGCAGCCCAGGGACCCTTTTTCCACCCAGGAAGGTGCCTTAATGTAATATCTTGGCTACGCACAACTCCTGGGCACTCGCTGCCTGAGCGGACCCGTGGGCAAACCTTCCCAGATCCCTGCAGCTTGTCCTCGGGAAGACCCACGATTCCCAAACCCAGGCGGCGGGCACAGGGATAAGAAGCGGTGCGGGACGCACATCCTGGGATGCGCATCCCAGACCATCGGGGTTGTTGGCTGGGGGGAGGCAGGGGCTGCACGCCCTTGGCAAACAAGAGCCACGGCGGGTCCATCCGTCCCGATGGAGGGGCGTGGGGACCCCCAAACCCTTTCTCTGCCAGCTGGGGGGCATCAGGCACCCACCAGCCAGCCCCAGAATGCCCAAAATTGTCATTTCTGCCAACTCTGGATGAAATAAAAGGACCAGAGACCCACACTAGGGGGAAAGTCGTTTCCCCCCCAACCACCACCCAGCGCTAAGGCTGCTTTATGCTTAATTAAATTCAAGGGCAGCGGAGGGGAAGGAAGCGGCTGCCCCGGCCCCCCTCTTTGGCTCCCGATGAATCTCTGCCATTGTGCCCTCCCTCCTGGCTTTATTACCAGGACATTTAACAAAAATAATGAGAGCATTTACGACTAGGTTGAATATTCTGCAGAGCTTTGCCTGGTTTCACAGAGCCGGGGCAGGAGTCTGTGGAGGGCTTCACCCCCGGGTCATGCATATAGGCATGAGCAGGCTCCCGCCGCCCCGAAAATTTCCCCTTTCGTTCTTAATTAGGGATGGAAACGAGTCCCGGGCTCACGATCTGCCACGACGGCCCCGGCGGAGCGGGGAGAGCCACGGGGGGAAAGGGAAAGAAGAGGAAAGGATTTAAAAAAAAACAAAGGGGGGGAAAAAAAAAGACGGCGGCTACAAGTCAATGAGCTGGGTAATGAAAATTCAGGAGCCGAGCGTGTTCGCTTTTATTACAAAGCCTTTCCTAGAGGGAAAGGCAGAGATTAATTCGGTATACGAGGCTTGGGGGGAGATTTGGGGTCTGTTTGTTTGTTTTATCTGCTCGTTCCCCTCCTCTTTCTGGGAGAAGCAGCGCCGGGGCCAGGTAACTACGGCATAGCCGGCGAATCTAAATACTTCATTTGCCAAAACTTCTAACAATCGGGGAATTTATTTGCTCTTTTCTGAGCGACTACGGGCAGCAGAACGGACACAGCATCCCCCCAGCCCCGGGCAGGCAGAGCAGGCAGGGACTGCGGGCAGCAAAGCCTCCAGCTGCTCGAGCATTGAAGGCACTAAGAATCGCCACTTTAAAATACATATATTTGATAATATCGCTTCCAGAAAACCCTCGCCAGCTGCAGAGTAACCAGCCATTTCTTGTCCAGGTTTAAAATCCCAATTTGCTAACTCATCAGCATTTAATCAACGGCAACAGCGATCGTTATCACTTCATAGCTCGGGCTAACTCAGTTACCAGCAGACGATCGGCGTATTCCCAGCACACGTCCCTAGAAAAGGCAATCCTGTCTCCAGAAGCAGCTCCACTAAGTGCTGATGGCTGCACGATACCGTGGAAGAGCTGGGCTCCGATGGATTTAAAGCACTACAAGTGGCCCCAGCCTCTGCCTCCCTATCTTTTTCCAGTCCTGCCCAATTTTATGGGCCCCTTTCCTCTGCACCGCAGCTTAACTGCGGGTTTGGGGGTGCGTTGGCTCCTCGTTGCCACAATATTGCCAAGAAACAGAGGGGCACAAGGCTTTTGCTGCTGGGAAAACTTGAGGATACAGCCCAAGGCTGTGGGCAAAACCCATCTGATGCCTGGTGCTACCCTGCACTGACCATACCCTTGTCTGAGCTGTTTTCAGCCTCTGGTCCAGAGCATCCATCACCCCTTTTCCTATAATTCCACACGTAACCCTATAACGTGGGCATCCAAAGCTGGGCAGAGAAGGGCAGGGAGCGGGGAGGCTGCCAGGATCTGACTCACAGCTCTGGTGGGAGCAGAGCCGAGGTCTGGCAGACAGCACCCTCCCCAAGGACCCCGCTCCCATCCCCAGCCCCATTTTGGGGTGTTCTTCACCCCATTTCACATCTCATTAAAGCTTCCTGCAAGGATGAGCTGGTGAGAGGCTGGCTGGTCTCCCCGTGCCCAAGTTCCTGCCCAGCTCCACCAGCAAAACCCCGATTATCCCCCTCACAACGTCAGAGAGCAACACAAACAGCTCCAGCACCGCGCCGTACTTGCAGTTTTTGCATTTTAAGCCGAACAACATTCCTTTCCCGCAGACGGTGCAGGTCTGAGACATCCAGTACTTGGTGGAAAACCTGTGGAGAGGAACACAGAGAGATAAAGCTGCATCACCCCATCCATGCTCCTGAATGGAACATCTCCCGAGCCGCACTTATCTACTGAGCCCTGATTTATCCTTCCCTTGCTGCCTCAAACAGTGCTGCAGGTGTGGAGGCATCTTTCTAGGGATGCCAAAGCACAAATCTGAGCCACTCTTTGGTTACAGAGAAGGGCCAAAGAGGGTCCAAGCTGGCCAGAATGGCCATTAGCCACCAGCTTGCTGTGGCTCCCCAGCTTTGCCCAGCCCTAGCTGCGGCCAGAGCCCCCAAAACACCTCCCAGCCCCAGGGACCCCAGTCTCCAACCCGCTGGGGAAGTGTCTGCCCCATCAAACAGCAGCACCAAGGCTATTTCTAGTGCTTTTCCTTCTCAAGGTAGATATGGAAGGGCAATAATCCGGAGATGAGAAATTTGCTGAAGGTTGGCAAGGTCATGGATAATACACGGCTTTTATTGATAGCGACTCAAGCCTTATCTAAACCAAATCTGAACTGAAATGGAATTTAAATGGGCTTCTAGGATAGTGCGGCTCAGCGTGGGAAACAGGGGGAACAGCCCCGAGCCCCCCGTCCCGGGCCAGAGATGGAAAGGGAGATGCTCATCCCCCAGGATAAGGGGGGGGATTCACCCGGCGTCGCGTACCTGTGTTTTATCGAGTTTCCTAGATCTCGACGGGGGATCTGCGGGGACCAGCGAGGCACTGACAGCGTATCTGCGGGGAGAGGAGAGAGAAGGAAAACCATCAGGTGGTAATAACGGCGAGAGCCGGGGTTCAAGCTTTTGGGGAGAGGAGCAAAGGACAAAAAAAAAAAATCAATTGGATTTGCCTGTTATTTCCCCTTAGAGACGTCCCGTCGGGCTCCCTTTCTGAAAAGGAAGGGGCTTTGTGCTTGGGTCTGCAGGGAACCAGGGTCTCCCGCCCCACCATAACGGCCCCCAGGGCCCAGTTTGGGCCAAGGGGAGAGGAGGGAGGTGATGCACCCACCCCACGGGAGCTGCACCCGTCAGCACACGGAGCGGGATCGCACAGCTATCGGAGCCACGCCAGGACATCCAAACACGACAGGGAAAACGAAGCCGAAACGGCAACTGCATCATTTATTAATAAGACATCACGTCTCGCGGTTGCGGCTGAACACAAAGCCAAGCGTCAGCCGCTCGGAAGGCAATTTAACTCGTGTTCAAATAGAGGAGACAAGCAAAAAGCAGCCTCGGCGCTCTCCTTCGAAGGGAAAAGGAGGGAGAAAGGGTAACGGGACCTTGGCTGGCTAAGGAAAAAGAGATAAGTTCATTAGCGCCGGCTGGAGCAGGCAGGTAATTAGCAGCACAGCACCGGCTCCACATCCCCCTTCAGCCTCAGCAAGGGCAGAGACACCCCCTCCTCCTTCTCCTCCTCCTCCTCCTTGTCCTCCTGTCCCGGTCATGGGAGAGGTGCTGCCCCGTGGGATGCTCAGCCCCAGGGAGGGGATCGGTGCCGGGCATTCGGAGGCTGGATTTTCGGTAAGGGGTTGGAGAGGTTTCCCGGGCAGGGGCAACCAGCCCCGGCAGGAGGCGAGCCCAGCCCCGGCGTGGCAGAGCCCAGCTGCGAGCCCGGCCGTTTGCTCAGGACGCCAGCAAATCCCTCGCTAAACACGCTCCCCGTATCATCCCTTCCGAGCGGGGAGAAGGGCTGTTTGCTTTCATATCCCATTTTAATATAGCGGGCGGCCGGGGGTTTTAATTGCGCTCTCCTTCTGAAGGTTACATTTACATGCTGCTCCCCGCACAAGGCGCTGTTAAAAGTCTTGGGAGCATCCGAAAAGGCAGCCGTTCTCCGGGTTCCTCCCGCCAGCAGCTGCGCCGGCTCCGGCTCTTACTCCGCCACCTCGGTCCCCATCACCCCTTGGGCAGAGCTGGTAATTAAGATGTTGAAGGAATATGAAGTTAATTAAGGTAATTGCTGCCCCCAGCCCCGGGTTGGCTGTTTTACACCAATATTTTTGACCCACGCTTCTCACCAGCCCTTCAGACAACCTACCTCGGGCTCCTGGACCAGCATCCCTCCCTCTACCCCGATATCTGCATCCCAGGGATGTGCACAATCCCTGGGGACGATGCTCTGAAGAGCAGGACCACTCCATGCACAAGTGCTATTCCCCCCAAAACCTCATTTCCTCCTCAGTAAATCACATTACACAAATAAATCTCCCCCTCCTCAACACCGGTCCTTGATGAACTAAACACCCGGGCAGGAGCAGCTCCTCTCCCAGAATTAAATTACAACCTCCGCTTTATCAGCCACAATTTATTTCCACTAACTTTCAGCTGGCCTCAATTAAATCCTGCCATCCCAGGGAGGGGGAGAGGGGACGTAGGCAAAGACGGCTGAGCCTTTTAATTACTTTCTAAATGCGCTCACTGCAAAAATGTATTAAAGTGTATCGGGGATTTTAACCTCCCAACAAAAATGAGACCTACGTGATTCATGGCTAATTAAGTTCATTAGAGGGAGCGATACATGAAGGATCGTGGTGGTGAACAATAGACCGGCTGTTGGCGGGAGGGAAAACAAGCAAAGCGGGGCAGGAGGGCAGAGAAAGGGCCCCCCACTGCTGCGGGGAACAACCCCAGGGGTTTTGGGGGGCTTTGAAGTTAATTGGTGATTCTCCCCTTTAGCCTGTGCGTAGGAGATGCTCGTCCGGAGGAAAAGCTGCTTCTCCCCACACCGCGTTAAATCGGGGTGATGCCCCTCCAGGGGAATGTGGAGATGCTGCAGCCTCCCCCCCAGCAGAGGATGAATATCCTCATCAAAAACCCTAAATTGCCACAATTAGAGGCAATTGCAAGGAAAAAAAACACCCAACCCTCGTGGCCACGGGAGCGTGTCTCGCTGCCGCGGGGTGGGGGGCAGGCTTTGTCATAGGGACTCCGTGATAGAGAAGTGCCAGAGCTGCCCCCCCCGGCAGCAGGATAAGTTGACCCTCAGGAGCTTTGAAGCGTGACAGCCGGCTGCCCACTCCCCTCCGTCCCTCCTTCCCTCCGCCGCTGGCAGCCCGCCGCCCCCCCGCTAACGACCCCGAGCTGCCCCGCACCGATTGATGTCTCCTGACCCCCCCTGCCCGGGTGTCAGTCATTACTTAGACATTTATCGCCGGCAACCTCCTTTACGACTTGAAAACCAGAGCTCTCTCAGTCATAATTCCCCTCGCACGAGTGTGTGACGGCCCTTTCAGGATTATTTTCCCCTCTCCTCCTTCCCCAGGGAAGGATGCAGCTGGTACCCACTGAGCATCCCACTGGGGGGCCCCCCCGGCTGAGCACCCATCCCTTTCCTGCCTCTCCATCACCTGGAGGAACCTTCAGAGGCCAAAAGCTGCTCCCCAACATCAAGAAGGGGAGTTTTAGGATTTTTTTCCCCTCTGCTCCTTCCCCAGGGAAGGATGCAGCTGGTACCCACTGCGCATCCCCCTGGGAACTGCTCCCAGCCGAGCACCCATCCCTTTCCTGCCTCTCCATCACCTGGAGGAACCTTCAGAGGCCAAACCCTGCTCCCCAACATCATGAGGGGGTGTTTTAGGGTTTTAGGATATTTTTTTCCCCCTCCTCCTTCCCCAGGGAAGGATGCAGCTGGTACTCACTGAGCATCCCATTGGGCCAAGCAGCCATCCCTTTCCTGCCTCCCCATCACCCAGAGGAACCCTCAGAGGCCAAACCTTGTGCCCCAACACCACGCTGGTCCCCCATGCCACCCGTCACATCGATCCTTGCAGAGCAGCACATCCCCCCCGGTGCCGGGGGATGCCACCCTCCACCTGCACACCCCAAAACCTCGGCGCTTTCCTTCGCCGCAGCACCCGGCAAAGGTCAGGGCTCCTGCTCCGGGCGGCACAGCTTATCCTTGAGTCAACAGCCCGCGCTTGACGGGATCAGACGTGCCGGGAGGAGAGAGCAGGGAAGGGGGGAAACCGCCCGGGCGGAGGGTGACAGCCGCCTCCGGCACGTCTCTGACAGCCGACACGGGAGAGGAGCCCCCGCCGCCCGGCTCCTCGGCGGTGACAGGCAGCTGTGACAGCCACCGCTGGTCCCTGAGTGGCACCCGCGCGCCTCGGAGGTGACGGGGACCGGGATGCTGCCTGGGCCGTGACGCCCTCTTCGCCCCCGCTGCCATCCCGACAGCTCCCCCGTGTCTTTCAGCTGCCGGGGCGGATGTTTCGCCTTCGCTCCCCGTGCCTGGGCATCTCCTCATGGAGAAGAGCAGCCAGAGCTCCCCTATTTCATTTATTTGGGGTTTCCACCCTCCCCGGGGTGGATCAGGAGGGCGGCGATGCCCCCAGCAAGCCCCAACACCCCATACACCATGAGCATCGCCCAGGGCTGGCAGCCTTGCCGTACCAGACCAATAGGGACCATGTTTTGGCACGATATCCCCCTTTCTTCATCTCCTGGCACCTTTTCTGGATGCCCAGGGAGCTGGTGTGAAGGTGTTATCCATCACGGCGACAGCCCAATAAACAAACCCTCCTCCTCTTACTACAGCAAACAGCGTCAGGCGATGCTGGCATTATGAATGGGATGGATAAAATCGATGGAAGTGGACTTGGAAAGCATCCCGGGATGAATCACCACAAAGCCAGGAGACTTTGCACTTGTCTGTAGATGTCCTACAGGCCCACGTCTACCCTGGGCAGCCACCAAAATTCTCCTAGTGCTGGCCTGGTGATGGTTAACTCCCTCTGAGAGATTATGGGGCCACACTGGAGTGAAGCCTCCTCCCAGAACAGTCCAACAGTCACCTGGATGACAACCATGACAGCTACGGTGTCAGGGGGATCTCTACCACCCCATGCCCAGGCAGAAATCACAGCCTGGGGACCATATCACAACGGTGACAGGAGATGCCACCAGCGGTGGCTGCCCGCCTGGTCCCAACTGGGGAGCCAAAGACACCACCGAGCCGCTCCGCAGCAACAGGTGCACCCAAGGGTGCAAAGTCCCTCCATGAGACACCTTGGTCCTTGCTTCAGCTGTTTTTAGGGCCAAAATAGGGTGGGAGAGATGTCCAAATAGGTCAGCAAAGGAAGCTGCAGCAAACCCTGGAGCAACAGCGCCGGCAGCTTTCCGTCCCTATGATATAAAATCCACGCAGGTTTCAAGCTAAAAAGGGAGTCAACCTGCCCCCTCCATGGGCCCACGTGGCCACCACAGCCAGGCCCAAACCCAGCAACAGCCCCAGGGCGTCCCCGCTGCGGGATGATCCAGTGGGACGGAAGAGACCCCCAGCCCTCGCCCAGGGGATCGTCCAAAGCAGCCCAACGAGGCAGAGCTCTTCTCAGAGCAGCTCTCGAGTAAGGCCAACAGAGTCACTTTAAAATCCCGGCAGTTCCTCCTTGCAGCGTGACACTCCTATTTGTACAGCCGAAATGTCATCTTCAGTCGCTTCCTTGGCTTAAATACTCCCATTGTGATTCCCCCCGCCCCGAGTTCGCAGCCTTGCGGGGTCAATTAGGCTCGCCCAGACAAAGCTGTATTCTTCGGCTCCACTGCTGGGGTAGGGAACCCTCCTCCAGCGCCTCGCTGCTGGCTGGAGCCACCCGATGGATGGTGAGGCAGCCAGCTGTGGCCAGATGGGAGCTCCCAGCCCGGCTGCCAACACGGCTGTGAAGTGCTTGTGCTGGCAGCAGGGTAGGTTCAGGGAGGAGATAACCCACTGATGGTCACAAAGACACGATGTCCTGCTCGGGAAGTCCCCCACCGAAGGAGGTGCGGGCTGGGAGAGTGTTTCAGAGTTGTCTCTTCCCTACGAAACCACCCCCAGCATCGAGGACGGGATATCTGTGGGGAAGGGCCGTGGTCAACAACCACAAAGGCACCCTCAACACCAAGCTCTTGAGTCCTGCCTGGTCCTTTCCATCAGAAAGGACGGATTTAGGAGTCCTAGATTCATAGAATGGTTTGGGTTGGAAGGGACCTTAAAGATCACTGAGTTCCAATTCCCTGCCATTGGCAGGGACACCTCCCACTAGAGCCCGTTGCTCAAAGCCCCATTCCCAGCACAGGGCTTGATCCACCGGACATTACCTTGAACCCTCTCCACCAGCCGTACCTACCCAATGCCAGCCCTTCAGGGGGCTCTTTCACAGATGCTCAGGGGCTGAGGAAGTGCAAAGAGCTCTGGTGACATCTTAGCAACTTGCCGGTTGCTTGGCCATCACTGGTTGACCATCACCCAAGCCCCAGGTAGGCACACAGCTGGGCTGCTTCCCGAGGATAAGGTCAGCACCACAAACTGCAAAGTCCTTGGTCAAAAGCCAAGAGGCAGAGCCAGGACTGGGATCTGGGAGAAGTGACCCACCAGGGGCATGGACAGAGCAGCACCAAAGTCAACTGTGGATGCAATGGAGCTGATGAACAGGACTGGGATGATGCACCCAGATGGGAGCTGAGGAGAGGGGAGGTAGGCATCACTGGAGACCACATTAAACCAGCCGTGATCAGTTGTTCAGGGACAAGATGAAGGCTTTGAGTGGTCACTGCTCATAACTCCATGAACCAGGGATTGCTTCATGACTCTTGTGCTCCCAGGCCACAGAAAGAGCTTCTCCACTATGTGCTGCAGGAAGGTGTTCAGCAACATCCCTGCACGAGGAAGCCTCACACCCAGCTTCAGTCTGTGGGCCACTGAGGACAGGCAATGGGTTCTTCTCTCCTGGTACACACATTTGGGTTGCACTGGTTGCTCCTTTCCTTCTGGAGGGCTGGACACCCACTGGAGGAAGGGCAGCAGCAAGGACATTCTCCACACAGCCACGTGCCCAGGTGCTCATTTTTCTGTCCTAGCAGCCTTTTCTTCTCCTTCCCTTCCACAACTTTTTGTTTTAAATAGTCCAGGATGGAAATGACATTGTTGGCCCATCCTGGAGAACACCAAGCAGGTGACCTGATCTGGATGCACAGGGGGACAGTGCTCTGCAAGGGAGAGGGACAGGCAGAGGGCACAGCCCAGGAGCAATGCCAGCCACCTCCAGGACACTCAGGTCACGGAGATGTAAACAGGACCTACTAGACATGAGCCTTTACAATAAAAAAGGGAAGATTCAACCTGATTTCTGGGTGCTTGTAGCCAAGTCACGGGGTCTTGAGTCCTTAATCCTATTTCGAAGTAACAACGCGTCTCTTGATGGTCACTTGTTCACCAGGAGTGACCAGATGGACTAAGAGAAGGTCCTGGATGGAGCCAGACAAACCATCTTCTGTCCCTCAGCCATAGGGCTGGGCTATTTCAGGGCCAAGGTAGAGTTCAAAGACACCCCAAAAGTCTTTACTTCCCCACTTCTGCTTTCCCTCCAAGGGCTGCTAAGGAAAAATTTCAATTCAAAACCAAAATTCATGGGGATCCTGGCCCTGTGTGAAGGGGACTTTCCCCCTCCGGCAAGATCTGTGCTGCAGGAGAAAGTGGCTCCTTCTGCAGCTCACTGCCAGCCCTTGAGCTCCCAGCTCCGTGTCTGTGAAAATCTATTCCCATCAGGGCAAATCGGCTGTTAAAAATAAGAGAGAAGCATCCAGACACGCATCCGATCAAGGACCAGAGATGATACAGATGGGAGCGTGCTCCTGCCACAAGCAGCAAGACGCGCTGGCTGTTGAAAAGAGATCATCGAGAGACAGCCGGGGTCTCGCCAAGGGCTCGCCAAGCTCCTCTCCTGCATCTCAATCCAACAACAACAACATTTTCTGGTTTCAGTGCTTAGGGAAGTAATTCCACATCAATCCAGAGCATACCAGGTTCTGCCAGGCCGATCCCACAGGAGAAACAAGGGAAGAGGCGTTTTCCTTGTTAAAAGCTGAAGCATCCCTGGTGCTATATGGTCATAGGGATGGGATATGGTGGAGAACTTGGCCACAAAACCGCATCCGTGCTTCGAGGATGGGGATGGGGACAGGGAGATCGCTGGGATGGGGGGTGGGCGTGATGGAGCCCCATGGAGCTCATCCAGCAGCGCATGGGAAACCCATTGCACTCAAAAGGTAAGGAGAAATAGTGGCACGCCAGATCATAGAATCATGGTTTGGGTTGGAAGAGACCTTAAAGACCATCAAGTCCCACCCCTTGCCCTGGGCAGGGACACCTCCCACCACACCAGCTTGCTCAAAGCTCCATCCAACCTGCCCTTGAACCCCTCCAGGGATGGGGCAGCCACAGCTTCTCGGGGCAACCTGGGCCAGGCTCTCACCACCCTCACAGCAAAGAAGTTCTTCCCCACATCTCAGCTCCATCTCCCCTCTTTCAGTTAAAACCGTTACCCCTCATCCTATCACTACACTCCCTCATCAAGAGTCCCTCCCCAGCTTTCCTGGAGCCCCTTGAGGGACTGGAAGGGCCTCTAAGGTCTCCCCAGAACCTTCTCTTCTCCAGGCTGAACCCCCCCAACTCTCTCAGCGCCCCCTCACAGCAGAGGGGCTCCAGATGGGGCGAGGTGTCACCCCCAAACCATGACCAGCGCTTCTCATAGGACCCACAAGTCCTGGTACTTTAGGTCAGCAAGAAAAGCCACAGGATCAGAGCAGGGCGCCTGAGGACACACAAAGTACCATGTTCCAGAGCAGGGGAAGCCACCCATGTCCCATAACAGGACCGTCAGGCGTGGCTAAAGCTGCAGAGATATCTACTCCTCCCCACAAATAAGCGAATGTCTGCACTTCTTGGCATAACTCATCTTCTCACCATGAGGTAATGAACCCTGGTGTCAAGCTCCATGAAGCCCCATCTCTCTCCCCGCGGGGCCACACTCAGCACCCGGCTACCCCTTGCAGGATGCGGCCACTCTTCCCACTGCATCACACACCAAAAAACCACCGTGGAAGCACAAAAAAAACCCGAGGTGCAGCTCGAGGACAAGGCCAGCAGCACAGAAATGATGCAGAAACACAAGAGAGCTCGAAAAAAATGCAATCTAGTGGGATTTTTTTTGCCTTGCACCACATTTTCCCCACAGGTCCCCAGGAGCGAGGGATGCTGAGTGCATGGATGCCGGTCCTGCAAGGACCAAAGGGTTTCACTGGTGCTAAGACCTCTCAACCAGGTGGTGCAACCAAGCCCCTCTCTCCACAGCTCACATCTAGCCCAGAAAACAAACATTCCCAGCAGCCAAGAAAGCTGGAGGACCGAGGGAAACGAGAAGAGACACCTCTCCAGCAGCGTTAGTCACTTGATAGCCCATCACTTCTCATTGCCTCACGTCCCTGCGATGCCGTCTTACATCAGGTTATCACGCCACGGGATTTAATCCAAGGCGGATGCGTGAGGAAACCTAATGCGAGGAGACACGGCGGGGGTTTTGCCCAGAATGGGTTTCATTTCTTGGTTTCTGGTCTGCCAGTCCCCAGCGTTCCGGGCTGCAAGTCGAACTCGGCCGATGCCAGGGTAGGGTGGATATCGATGCAGAAGTACCCCCGGCTCCAGGCAAATCCTGCTGGAGCCAGCGAGAGTCGGGTGGTTGGACATCTCTAGAAAAAACATCGCCTGCCCGCAGAGCTCCTGCCAGGTCCCACTGTCCCCAAAAGCCAAAGAAAGGGGAGCAAAAGGGTGCCAGGAACAGGCTCGAATCTTCAGTCATCCCAAACAGCAGCTGATTGGCTTAAAAAAAAATAAATAAATGAGGAAAGAAATCATGAGGCTTTTGCCTTGCAGATAGTTGGGAAAAGCGTGGCAGTGGGGATGCAAGCAGGGTGAAGGAGCTGCCCCGTCACACTGGTACCCAGCACCTGCAAACTGATGCTCAGGGTGGCTGCTTCAAGTCCCAGTAAGAAGGAAAACCTGCCGGTGCCGAGGGGCAGGGAGGGCTGCTGCCTGCAAACCCCCTGCTACAAGAGCCGAGTAGTGAGAACAACCTGAACAACCCCATACGAGCCAGGAAGACCACATTTTGGGAAAGCAAATAAGGGAAAAGTCTGGGGAGGGGAAGGTGGCAGAAAACCAGCCTGGGTATGGAGTGGGAAGAAGTTTTCCGTTGAGCAGCAAGAGGCAAGGGGAGCTCGCCCTCCCCACCAGAGCTCTTGGCTTGCAAATCACTCCCAGCAGCTGCCACGCGTTTACTGGGAGGGTTTTGTTTAGGCTGAGTGTCACACCCGGCTTGTAAAAGCTTCAATTCCTGCCCTGAATCAGCGCACCCAGTCCAAGACTGGGAAATAAGGGTCAGGCTGCTTCTCCCCAGCCGGCAGCAACGCCCTGGGTGAGCTCGTCAGCCCAAACCCATCGAGTCCCAACACCAGCATCTCCTGGAAGGGGGAAAATCACCCCAGGCAGGACAGGCCCCAGCTGCTGGGACCAAGCACAACAGGGTTTTCACCAGACCTGTCTGAATTGGGACCAGCTTCACCCAAACGCCACATCAGCTGAAAACCCTGCAAAAGCAGGAGAGGTCCGAAAGGCAGCCTCCTCGCACAAAGGTCTGGATTTTTACAAAGGAGCCCTTGGTAAAGTCACTCTCTGGTGACAGCCAGCCAGTGTCACCAACCCAGGCACCATGAAAAGGCTCGTGGCTTTTCAGATGACAGTAGCCACCCTCCTGCACTCGTGCCACTGTTTGCATAAACCCATATTCAATATGACAGTGGTTGGGACAGACATATATAATCGAGTTTCATAGAATCACAGACTATTTTGGGTTGGAAGGAACCTTAAAGCCCACCCAGTGCCACCCCCTGCCCTGGGCAGGGACACCTCCCACCACACCAGCTTGCTCCAAGCCCCCTCCAACCTGCCCTTGAACCCCTCCAGGGATGGGGCAGCCACAGCTTCTCGGGGCAACCTGGGCCAGGCTCTCACCTCCCTCACACCAAAGAAGTTCTTCCCCACATCTCATCTCCATCTCCCCTCTTTCAGGTTAAAACCCTTCTCCCTCCTCCTAGGGCTCCCCTCCCTGATCCAGAGTCCCTCCCCAGCTTTCCTGGAGCCCCTTGAGGGACTGGAAGGGGCTCCAAGGTCTCCCTGGAGCCTTCTCTTCTCCAGGCTGAACCCTCCCAACTCTCTCAGCCCGTCCTCCCAGCAGAGGTGCTCCAGCCCTCCCAGCATCTCCGGGGCCTCCTCCGGCCCCGCTCCAACAGCTCCATGTCCTTCTTGTGCTGAGGACTCCAAAGCTGGACGCAGTACTCCAGGCTTGTGTTTGCCCAGAAGCACCCACATATCTCCAAACATTGATGGGAGGCACCTGCATGAGGGCTGTGCTCACTGTGTGACACTTGGCCAACATCCTCCAGGCCATCGATGCACAGGCATCAATGCTTCCAAGGGTCACACCTTCTGCTTGGCATCAACCATCACCCATCCCATGGAAACAGGACCTGAGGGGGAGTTACTGGGACTTACTTGCTGAGAAGGTGGCTTCGGTGTGGACAGGAGGGGTGGAGGGGAGGAAAGGCGGGTACCCCACGAAGAAGGAGCGCAGGGAGCGCTCGGAGAGGAGCGGGGAGCGCTGGGCAGGGATGTTCTCGCAGCTTCCCACACTGTTGTGGATCTTGAGGTTCAAGGGCTTGTTCTTCTTCTTGACTCTGGAAGGAAAAGGGAGAAGAAAATATGAGAGAAAAGCGAAGGGCAAGAAACACGGGGAGGTGATCCATCCTCCCCAGGGACCTGCATCTCCCACTGCCCCAGGTCCCCGCAGCGCTCGGGCGCATCTGGTCATGCCAGCCGGTAGGAAATGACAGCCCTGCGCTCACCAGCCCACTTTAGCAGACGAAAATTAAACCACCCTCTAATAAGTTAATTGTTTCCTCACACAGGAAAAGCTGCTGCTGCCTTTAGGGGGGCTGTAACGACTTCTTTGGGTGCTCTGGGCTCGGGGATGGGGGGAACGATTGCCTCCAGCCCAGTCTGATGGAACAACCCTCCTGCTTAGAGTCCATGAGGGTCATTGCACTGGCAGCCCCATGGCCAATGTTTGCCATACCTTGCCCTGCCAGGGGGATCTAAGCTGCCCCTGACCCTAAATCCCCAGCCCCTAAAGCAAATCTGCAAAGCACCAAGGCGAGGAGAAGCCTGGTGGCTCCCAAGCCTGGTCTGACCCCTCCATTGCTGCCTCTTGATCCCAACCATTGACCCCAACAGCATCTCCACCGAAGCCCCCGGTGTGGCTCCCCTCGGCATAGGCACGGCCCCAGCTCCCCACGAGTTCTTGGCCCAAAGTGCTTCCTGCAACGCAGTCATTAGCCACTAATCTCATTTTTTTTCCACCCATAAATCAGTTCCAGACCAAATATTTACTGCGAGCATCATTTCCTTGCCAAGCAGGGCCGGTGACAGCTCTCATTATTAGGAAGGATGAGTGATTTTGGACAGAGGGATATTTTTCTCTCTCCCTTGTTTCTTCAGAAAACAACCAAAAAAAAAAAATTAATTTAATAAATACACACAAACACCATGATTTAACCAGTGAGGGTTGGCCGCCGGTCTCGCCATGGCCTTGGTCCCTTTTCCCTGTCCCAAAGGAGGGGGAGCAGGGACTGGAGCCCGGAGAGGAGCCGGATGGTGCAGCAGGAGCATCCTCAGCCATAGCAAGTCCCCTGCCGCGGAGGGGTCACAGGCACAGGGTGTCCTGCTGCAAGCACCCCAACGTTAGGGATCCCCGAGCTGCAAAGCCATCTCAAGAGGTGATGTGGTTCCTCTGCTTCTCTGCAATCTCCTCTTGGCCGCTCCAAAGTGCCCCTGAGGCACAACCCCTCATTTGGGGACAAGGTACCTGGGGTGCTGGCAGGTCACTGAGCAAACCCCTCCCTGATGTGGAAACCAAGGACCTTTTGGGGCTGCTTGTGTAAAAAGAGGATCAAATACTGCCCTTGCTCAACCAGCTCAGAGGAGGGGTGCCACATAAGGGACTTGCTGCCATGGAGGGGTGGGCACAGCCCGTTCCTCGCCAGCCTCCTACATCCACCCATTGGCATTGTAGCATCCCAGAGTGAAACTGGGATGGCTCCCCTTGGCCTTACACCAGCGATGCTCCCCCCAAGACCAGTATGGCAATAACCATCCCAGTGGGGAGCACCTCCTTCCCCATCAGGGTGTCCTCCCTAAGGGCTTTGCAGAGGGAGATAGTTTTGGGAATGCCATTTCACAAAATCATTCAGGTTGGAAAAGACCCTTAAGATCTTTAAAAGACCCATCGAGTCCAACCATTCAGACCACCTCCTGCACCACCCGTGCTCATCTCAGCCTACGGGAGGAGCACCAGGACAGGGACGATACCCCACAGCCACCTACTGACAGGACACTCACAACTCAGGGGACTCCAGGCTCCTGGAGACCCAGGAGGGGACAGGCTTTGGCCAGTGACTGTGCCAGCCCAGCACAGGACGTGGCCACCACCCCTTGGGAGAGACGCACCCGGGGCTTCACCACCCCAGCCCTGCTGCAAAGCCTTTCCTCCTCCACAGCACTAAACTGCTCCTAAATTAGGCTTTCTCCACTCCTGGGGTGAAAGGGCTCTCTCTTCTCAGGTGGTAAGCAGAGATAAGGGTGTAAATCCCCTGGGTGGAGGTGGCCATACCCTCTAACCTCCACCAGCCTCAACTTCCAGTTCCCAAGAGCAGTTTCGCCCCTCTCTAGCCAACCTTTCCCCCTCATTTACCCAAGGCAGCATCACACAAGGGGGACAAAAGCACGTGCTGGAAACTCATCGTGGTCCTCCCAGCACAAAGCCCGCAGCACAGCCTGTACCCCAGCACACCAGGGGCAGGGAGAGCCCCCTCCCCTGTGCCAGGCTCCGACGGGCATCACCCCTTTGCCAGGCATCACTCCCCGACAGGGTCCCCAAACCCAACGAGGACAGCAGAAGTGAAAATAGGGGATATTTAAACAAACAAACAAGGAAGAGCATCAGCTTAATTCAATTTTCCATAGGGGTAAAGCCCCAAGACAGCCCTCCCCTCCATCCTGGATGGGGGCCAGACTGGACCTCGCTGCTGGGGCTCTCAGACCAACAAGCCCCAGCCGGATCAGGAGGAACCAGCAAAGTCCAGCCCACGATACCAACCGGGCTCGCTTCGATGCTCGGGAGGGCTCAGCCACACTAATCCCCCCATTAAATACCAGTTCAGCCCTCTCCAGAAGCTGGCAAGTTCTCAGCTGCTCGGCTGGGGAGGCGAGGGGAGGGGTTGGAAAAGGCAAGTGCTCCCCCTAAAACATCCCGGTGATTATCCAGCGACGCTGATGGAGGAGCCAAGGCGGCAGAAGGGAAAGCTCAGCTCCGCAGAGCCGCGGAAGGGGCTATTTAGATGGTGGTGATACCTCCCGGCCCCTGGGAAGGACCATTTTCTCCCAGTCACAGCTGGGCAACTGCTGAAATGAGACTCCAGCCCGCGGCGGGGGAGGCTGCGAAGCACCGGGCGAGGGGAATGGGGAGCTAGTTATACACCAACTGTTTTTTATTTTGGCTTTAAAGGGTTTATGGGGAGGAAAGAGGACGATGTGCAGTCCTTGAAGTCCCCCAGAACCCCAGAGATGGCAGGAGAAGTGCCACCAGAGAGACAAAGGCTCCTTTCCTGCCAGATTCAGAGCAGATCCCCAAATCTGAACGTTCTAACTGGTATTTCTTCTTGCCACTCAGCGAGCCTCAGGACCCTTCTCCCCGCTCATCCCAGCCCCATCCCTGTAAAGCCGGGCAGCCCCAGGGGCTCCGCAAGCACCGAGCATCTCTCACTGCAGGGTGCTGGGCTCCCCCACAGCGAGACAGGGGCCAGACCCTGCCCCACACAGCCCTGGGCTCCCCAAACCCTTTCCAAGGCCACCAGTTCTCAGCCCTTCCCACTTTACAAGCCTCACGGCTGCTCCTGAACCCGCAGACCCTCCCCAGAAACCCCCATCCTCCACTCCGTTACCTCTCACCCTCCCCATGACCCCCAAAAACCTCATTTTTATCCATGCTGTCCCCATATATCTCCTGGGGAGGACACCAGACACAGCACCCCCCCACCCAAGCCCCCCCAAAAACAGGGTTCGCAGGGCTCATTTCAGCATTTGGACGCTCGGGAAAATCGTTGTTGCTCACCGGGAGCGATTCCGCACGCAGACAGGTAAATGCCAACTATTAGGGACATAATTTCACACAAGAATTTGCTAAATATACGATGACGGTTTTCAAAAAGAAAAAAAAAAAAATAAAAATAGCCCAGCTAGTTTGAAGCTCTTAATGCAAATCCCTTCAGGTGTCAATCCAGCCTGAATGGCTCATCCCCGCCTGCTCCGGGGAATCTGTCAAACGCTTATCACCCACTTCGGGGAAAAAAAAATAAATAGAGGGTTTCAACAGGCGGTGAAAAACACGAGCAGACACCCAGGACAAAGGGCCCGTCACTCCTTTCAGCCCCAGCCAGGCTCTCCGTGCATCGAAGCCTGGCGGGAGGGCAGGGACTGACAGGGGATGGTATGGATGCTATAGGGTCCTGGGCAGAGATACCTGGAGAAGATGTGCAGAGCTTTTGTATCACCCCAGATGTCCCCAGGGTGATTCACAGGCTGGAAGAGTGGGATGGGCTGGGAATACAGAATCACAGAATGACATGGGGTTGGAAGGGACCTCTGGAGATCATCTAGTCCAACCCCCTGCCAAAGCAGGTCCACTCAGAGCAGCTTGCACAGGAACGTGTCCAGGTGGGTTTGAACATCTCCAGAGACAGACACTCCACCACCTCTTTGGGCAGCCTCTTCCAGGGCTCTGCCATCCTCAAAATGAAGAAATTCCTCCTCATGTTTAGATGGAACTTCGTATGTTTAAGTCTGTGCCCATTTCCTCTTGTCCTGTCACTGGGCACCACTGAGAAAAGACTGGCCCCATCCTCCTGACACCCACCCTTTCAGTATTTACAGGCGTTGATCAGATCCCCCCTCAGCCTTCTCTTCTCCAGACTAAAAAGACCCAAGTCCCTCAGCGTCTCCTCCTAAGAGAGATGCTCCAGGCCCTTCATCATCTTTGTAGCCTCTTCTGTACCATCTCCTGCAGTTCCCTGTCCTTCTTGAACTGGGGAGCCCAGAACTGGACACAGTGCTCCAGATGGGGCCTCCCCAGGGCAGAGCAGAGGGGCAGGATGACCTCCCTCAACCTGCTGGCCACACTCTTCCTGATGCAGCCCATGATGCCATTGGCCTTCTTGGCTACACGGGCCCATTGTTGGCTCATGGGCATCCTGGTGTCCACCAGGACTTTCTCCTCAGAGCTGCTCTCCAGCAGGTCAGCCTCCAACCCGTCCTGGTGCAGGGGGTTATTTCTCCCCAGGTGCAGCACCCTGAACTTGCCTTATTGAAGTTCATCAGGTTCCTCTCTGCCCAAAAATGAGTGGAAAACGAGTTGAAAATGAGTGTTTTCCAGCAGAAGTTGGAATATGAGGACGGAGGGATCTATCTGTTACAGGGGCTGGAGATGCAGTGGCCATAGGGCTGCCAGCCCCACCATAGGGCTCTGACCTGACCCACGGCCGTCCCAAAGAGCATGCCACTGGGAACACACCAACCGGGCCCCTACATCCCAATGGCATTCTCTTCTCCATGCCCTCTTCTTAAATAAAATGATGGAAGTCTGGTCAATCACTACCTCCTCTGCAGGCATTTGTTGTCACATGCCAATATTACTATATTGAAAGCAAATTAAAACAGGCTTAAATTTAAAATTTAGCCAAAACAGGCGAGTTGACCCCGCAGCTGACTGCGTCAGACTATGTTTTATTCGCCGTTTTTCTCCCCTCCAGCACACTCCACTTTCAACGCAAGTGTTGCTTTTAAAGGAAGGGAAATAGAGTGGGGGAAAAGAGAAAAATAAAATACTAAAAATCCTCTCATCGGTATTTCAGTTAGTGCTCTGTGAAGGATTACAGATCGCTGCTGCCCGGGCTGGAGTGCGCAGCCTGGGTCAGGATTCAGCCCAGAAGATTTATGGCCTCTTGACTGGCTTAATTGCACAATATTCTGTATTAAATCAGAGGAAGGAGAAGGTAAAGTCATCCTCCTGCGCCTCGGCAGTCTGCGGGGCTCTGCCCGTCCGCTCCAGGGCAGGCACCTCCGGCTCAAGCAACGACAAAAAGAGGAGGAAACCCCACAAATCTACTCTTGAGTTGTTTTTTTTTACTACAAGAAGAGCCGCCAGTTCTGCGCCCTTCCTGATCAGGTCCCGTGTCAGCACATGGCTGGCAAAACCCAACTTCTCTTTTTGGGGATTTCCCCACCCCTAAAAAAAAAAAGGCACAAAAATCCAGGTGACTTCTCCGGCCAAGCAGCACGAGCATCCCCAAACCAACAGATTTGGGGAGTTTGGACCAAAACTACCACGGTTGGAGCCATCACAGGCAGAAGAGGAGGCACCAGGTCACCTTTTGTGGGTGAGAATTAACCTAGAGCATCCCTCCCCGCGCAGCAGGGCCAGCCCCGGCTGCTTTAGCATTTTCAAGGGTTCAAGGCAAACACACAGGAAAAACCAACAGATTATTTGACTTTTTTGAACCTGTCTGAACAGATGAGATTTCTTCGCCATACACCCAGATCTGAACAAGCTCTGTGCAATACTAGCTTGATATTAAAAAAAAATAATAATAAATAAATAGGGAATATCCAGCAGATGTTACATTTATCCTCCTCATTACCAATAAGAGGCAACAAACCCCTCCCTCCTCCTCCAGCCAGAGGAAAAGCAGGTTCTTCATATCAAAGCCTCAACAGTTAAATATTTATCCAAGTGCCTGTCCCCGCTTCCCTGGATGGCTGAATTTTAAGGTTCAGGTCTTACTGATCTATTATTCTCTTTTGGTAGCACAAAGCGTAACTTTTTATTGCAGCTGCAAATTATGAACCTGAGAAATTCTTTGAAGGGAGTTCGAGCCAAACAGGTGGGTTTTTTTTTTCTCCCCCCTCCTGGGACTCGTGTGCCAAGGAGATGGTGCTGCAGGAGGGCAACAGGAACAACACCGGGAGCAGACGCAGGCCAGAGGAGCTAATTGCCAGGATCTTGAAACAGGTCCTGTTTCTCATTAAAGCCCTTCTGTTTTCTTCGTTTCCACCGTGACGTTTCTTTGAGGGACACACAAGGGCAGTGGTGGTGGAGCACCAACCAACAATGGTGAGGTTGAGTCTCCTTCTGCTGAAGCCATTTGCACACCAGTACAGCCCCAGGGTGTTCATCGTTTGCCACCAGATGAGTGGGTTCTTCCACCTTCAGCCAGGTGGGATTAGCTCCAGGCATATTATCTTTTCCCCCCACCAAATCATAGGATGGTTTGGGTTGGAAGAGACCTTTAAAGTTCATCTAGTCCAACCCTCCTGCCATGAGCAGGGATGTCTTCAACCGGACCAGGCTGCTGAGAACCTTGTCCAACCTGATCTGGAATGTTTCCAGGGATGGGGCCATCTACCACCTCTCTGGGCAACCTGGGCCAGGATCTCACCACCCTCAGTGTAAAACATTTCTTCCTTAGATCTAGTCTAAATCTACCCTCTGAGTTTAAAGCCATTACCCCTCATCCTATAGCAACAGGCCCTGCTAAAAAGTCTGTCCCCATCTTTCTTTTAAGCCCCTTTAGGCACTGGAAGGGGCTCTAAGGTCTGCCTGGAGCTTTCTCTTCTCCAGGCCGAACACCCCCAACTCTCTCAGCCTTTCCCCATAGGAGAGGAATGAGTGGGCTGAAGACCACAGAGCTCTCCATCAGTATAAGACCCCATTTCCCAGCCACCATCATCTCTGTGCTTTCAAAACTCAACTAAGAAAAGGGACATGATCAACTCAAGCACTTGCCTCCACCACTTGCATTAACATGAGAAGAGCAACATCTGTGTGGCCCGGGTGCCCGTGAACACACCCAGACCTGTGTTGGGAGCCAATTCTCAAAAAATTACATCACTGGAGAGAAAAGCACGGACTACCCATGGCTGGAAAGACCTGAGGTGGAGGTTTGTTACGCTAACTACAGCTCTGCAAACCTTTCAGCTCTGAAAAGACATGGGGTGATTTTTCTCCGATATTTGCTCACAGGCTGCCTCCGAATCTGAGGTCTCTGATGCATGGTGGGCTTGGGCAGCTCTTGAATTGAAAGAGAAAAGTGAGAGCAGTCTCATGACTCTTTGGGAAGTCTGCCCTCCCCACCTTCTCAATTTTCATTTCATTATTGCTAAGGAAGCCACTGAAGACCTTAGCCAACCCACCATCTGCTTGGGCGCTGGGCAGGCCACTGCAGTGGATCAGTGGGGACTTGCAAGATGGTGATGAGACGTGCTCACCAACCTCTTGGGCCACAAAGAAGAGGACGGAGGAGATGCTTCATGGCTTTCCTGCACAGCTACAGCTAGAAGCGAAAGCTGAGAAGAGCTCAAGCATGTCCTCCTGTCATGACCAACAGGGGTCAATTCATCTCCTGGTCACCACCCCAGGATGTTGCCCTCACTGTGTCCTCCCCTCCCATGTGGAGGCCGTGGAGGCAGCAAATCAGGCCATGGTGCTGGTAGCTAGAGAGCTCTGTTGCCTCTCACCGCTCTGCTCCACCACCACCCTCCCCGTGAGGTGTTAATCCTTATCTAAATTCATAATCACGCTCCCCCTTTTCAAAGTGGCGAAAGGAGGCTCAACTTCTCATTAAAGGACACGGTGGAAAGTTTCTCCTCCAAGCATGCTAAAGCTCCTGCTCCTCTTGATGGAATACCACAGCAGTAATTAACATTAATGACATACCTAAGGAGAACTGCAGCCCAGAGCAGTGGGATAATTGCAGCAGAGAGCCAGTTTGTTACGGAGGCTACCCATCACTGTCAAGACACGGTGTGCAGACCATACTTTGAGAGAGCTGGAGACAATCCAGGACCCGTGCAAAACTCCACAGCCCTGACTCACCACCAAAGGCACCGAGATTAATCAGAAAGATTATTTGGAAACAGAGCGAGAGATGCTGCTCGTTTTGCTCTCCAAATTCCCTCAGTTCAATGCTCTCCCCCCTTTGCAGAAGTACCAGGTGGGCCTCTATGGCATCGGACACCATACAGGATGAATAACACAATGTTGGAGATGCTGTGTAAGGATTATTTGCACATGTTGGTAGTGTCCCGCTGCATCCACCTGCTCTGCAAACATCAATCTCCTGCTCATCCCCACCTGCCTTTCCAAGCCTGGGAAATGTCAGAGACACCAGTCACAAGAGCTATCTCTATGCCGCTCCATCAAATCCAGCCCATGCAGAACATCAAATAATTGATCTACCTTGTAGAAGCGTTGATTGGAATTGATACAAGGGAAAATATCATTATTATAAAGGTTGCAGAGCAGCATAATAAATGACCTATCACTCAGTAGCATTTAAGACCAGCGTAGATGATTAACTCTGATGAACAGTCTAACCGCAGGCTACTCAGGGTGGTGGGGACAGTGGAGAAGACCTCTGGTCCTAGGTTTCTTCAAGTCTATGACTCAGCCTAGATGTCCCAACTAGGATCCCACACTAGACTTTGGTATGTGCCACAGGAGATACCTTGTTCTCAAGGGCTTCTGTTACATGGGATGGAAAAAACCACCCACAACAGAGAAAGTGTCCAGTTAGAGTTGGTTCAGAGTTGGAAATAATACAAGGAAAAAGGAAAAGAAGAAAATGGGTACATGCTCTATCACCATATCAGATGTGAACTTCACGTCTGATTTCATCCATCCAGGATATCCTCATTCTGATGTTGAAAAACAGTACCAAAAAACATCCTCAGCGTCAACAAGGCTGATGGCAAGGAAGGTGACCATCGTAAGGCTTTGGATAAACAGCCTTTTCCACCAGAACACCTAACACTACCTGCATCCATACCTCAAACGTGATTGCAAGATATAGGATAACAATATTTCATTGAAAACTTACCTAAAGTAAAGCTGCCTTGAGCTGGAGGAGCCTTCTCCCAGCCCAAACCTGATCTAAGTACACCACAAAACTCCACGTCCTCTCCAGCAGCTACTTCATGTTAGCCCTCAGGACAGTTCAGCATTTCCCCCAGGGCCCAGATGAGTCAGGTCACGCTGCCTTAATTCCCCATCCAGAAGCTCTGATCCTCCCTTTCCAGCTGCTTGCCAGAGGCTATTCTTTGAAGGCCATGGAGTTCATTAACTTGGCCAGACACCAGTGGCAAAAGGAACCATAACTAGGAAGAGGATGAGGGTTTGGGTTCACCTACCCTTCACATGGGTCTAAGGAAGGAGACCACCCACCCACCGCTTTGGGGCAGGACACCCCAGGGCAGGTCTTGCCTCCAGAGGAATATTTTACACGCACCCTCCCAAGGGTTAACACACGCTCTTGAGCTCCCTCTTAACTGGCTTGACTTTTGTTCCCCAACTAATGTGTTTTTAAGACCTTCCATTCAGAGTTTGGTGGGGTTTTTTTTCTGACTTCTTGCTGATGGATAATCATTAGCTACCCATGAAAGATTTAAATGGCCCGTGGAATTCATGAGGTATTAAATGGGCATTATATTATCAGCCACTCTAAATGTTTTGTTTCCGTTTCAAGACCACTCATGAGATGTTTATGGATTGTGGATTTATGGAAGCCAGGGGATCTTTTTAGGAGTAATGTTCCGTACCCCAGAGTTACGGTCAACAGCTGGAGGCTCCATGCAGGAAAATCTGAGGCTGTAAGCTCAAAAAAATTAACCCCTGCTTCAGAAGGTCTCGGTGTACAAAAGGGATGGATTGAACTCTAGAAATGAGCCCCGAAACACAAATAAACTTATGAGCTGTCATCAAGATTTAAGTGGTACGTGGTGGCCTTGCTCCAGAGAGGACCTGGTCACCGCTACTGCTCTCGCAGATATACGGTGGTGGTTTATTTTTGGAAATGGAGATGGAAAAAATCTGTTGGGGCAGTCCTGCAGCACCACAACAGCTTCCCTCCATCCAGATTGACCCACAGCTCATGGGGGGAGAGCTTTTCGCCTTTGTCATCCCTGGCTCCTCAAAGCCCATTTCACCCCACCCTCAGATGGGGCACACCACGTGAGGAGATAAATCAGCCTGAGGGAAACCAGCCTTCCTCTTGGGAGGGTTTCAGACGGGTCCAACCTGAGAGGAGTCTGCAAAGAGGTAGTTTAGGCATAAATCTAGACCCAAAATCACCCCCAGAAGATCCCACCCAGCACTTGGGGTTGCCAGCAGTGTCCCCAAACTACCAGCTCTCCAGGTCTAGCACCTCTTTCCGTGCTGGGACACAACGCAGGGAACAGAAAGACACCTAAAGCAAAGCCAGAGCCCCCAGCACAGCTAAAACCAGAAGGGGTTGACCAGAGAAGGCTTGAAGTAGTTTTTCAGGGATGAGCTTCGCTTAATACTTGAGGTCAGGAGGAAAAACCTCCCTCCTGCAGAGAGGACTCAGACACCACAGAAGTTGTAACACTAAAAGAAAACTACTCTGCATGTGTATTACATGGACACTGCCAAAAAAACAAGAATTAGCTGATAACAGCCCCAAAAAGTCACTTTTTCTCTGCCAGGCAAAGCATTGCCAACCACATCCAGGCTAATAAACAGCTAAAACTTCAGCACGCCTCTGCTAGAGAAAAGAGGGGGGAAGAAGCAGCTGCCTCTTTAATGCACTAATTACTGTCCCGAAACACTAATCGGATTAGCAAGCAGGATTTAGTGGTTGCCTCCTGAAAAATCATTAGGTGCCATTAGAGAAAGTTAACCTCCCTGGTTTTTCAAATGGTTTTTGGGGGCCTGGGTCCATTCACATCGACATCGTGAGCCGCCGGTAGGATGACAGCACAGGGGAGCCCTGTTGACAGTGGCACTCTCTTTCCCCTATTAATTCACTAACCATTAATTAAAGTTACATCCCCCAGGGTGGCCCAGCACCGGCGGGAAGGGGAGCACCGGAGATGCTGGGCAAACTGGATGAGGTTGGGCAAGTGAGTGAGGGAAAGCAGAGGCCGATGGAGGAAGAGGGGACGTGACCGTGGTCATGCAAACCCCGTTTATGGTTTCCTTCCCCACGCCCTGCCCTCTCCCCTCGCAGGGAAGTCAGGGTGTCCCGTCCCCGCTGGCTCGGGGAACCGCCGGCCAAAGGGTTTGCCGGAATAAGGTCCAGACACCCGTGTCCAAAACTCACCCCAGGTCCATGTCAGGATGACCCGGGGTGTACCATGACCAAGGTGGGGATCAAAGGGCTTGGGTCGGGGGGGGATGACCCAAAGGCAGGCTTTGCCCTCGGGGAGACCCTCTGTTTTAGCAAAAAGCAGAGCTTGGATCCGGTGCTGGAATGAGGATAAAAGTGGGAGAGGAGACGGGCTGCTGGCTAAGGCTTCGCTCCTGCAGAAGGATGCTTGCTGGGGATGGACCAAAATAAATAACAGCTTTCTGGTGTCTAAGCACGAGGGGGAGGGTGGCCTTAGAGGAGTCATCATCCAGCTGAAATAAATTAACTTCTAAAAGCCTTTAGACACCGAAAGCTCCCAGCTGGGGGGAGAAGGACGACCATCCTCATTTCATCTAACGACCACAGTCCTGGGGACGCGATGGGGAAACAAGAGACACCATGATGCTGTGGCCACTGGATAAATCTGCTGCCCTAAACCCCCTCCGCTCTGGCCCTGCCCGAAGAGGGGGAGATGAAGGTCTGGCAGCCTGGGGTACCCCACAAAGGTGGTGGATTTGAACCCTTTATGTGTCCCAGCCGGGGCTGCCTGAGCATCACAGCCACCTCCAGAACCAGGCAGCAGACCCAGACTTCCCCCTGCTGCCACCACATCCCTCAGGGAGCTCTGCCCAGGTTTCTGGCACCACCTCATTTTCTAAGAACCCCCCAAATCTGAGGACAAACAGTGCAGTTTGTCCTGGGGCTCCTGTTCTGGGAGGCTAGCGGGGACCAGCCATGCTCCATCCTGTGCATCCTTGGGGAGAGGAGATGTGTTGGGACGGAGCCCTGAGGAGATGATGCCCCACAGTGGCCACCAGTCCCCTCTGCCACCCCACGCTGAGGCAGCAGAAGGGCTTTCTGAGCACAGCCACCAAAAGGGCTCAGAGGAGATGGAGAGGGAGCGTGTTGTTGCCTGGGAGCCCATTCCCTGCACTGCAGCATCCTCTGCCGGCACTGGAGCTGCAGAGCAAGAGCGGTGGGAAGGAACCGTGATGCGGCCAGGGACTGAAGAGCCTTCTGCAAACACCAGTAGGGACGGAAAAGTTACTGGGGAGGTCTCCAGAATACGAAACATAGTATATAAAATACCCACGTTTCAGCCCAAAGGTGATTACCCCCCATCTTGGGCTTGCACTAGTGCATGGTTCTTATGGCTGGATGGAGCATCCTCACACTGTGGCTGCAAAATCCCATCGTCTGACCCCTTGTGCCACCGGGGCCACACTCCACCACGTGGGGGCTTTGCTGAGTGGTGACCGTGGACCCTCTCAGTGCTCCCCACCCACCCCACCCTCCCAAAATGAGGTCCCTGGGGAGCAAAGTAGACACCATCCCGGCAGCATCCCCACTGCCTGCTAGAGCTGCAAAGGGCTTTTCTACCTCCAAAAAGCAAGACAGACCACCAAAATTTAGGGATCAAAACACTTTTCCAAAGGAGCTGGGATGGCCGTTCGTCAACCCAACCCAACCCCAGGGGGCACCCACTTACTTGGGGGTGTGCGCCTCGTCCACGCGATGTCCCAGCTGGAACTCGTGGGATTTGCTCCGGTGCAGGGCGGTGAAGCCGGGGATGAGGTGGATCAGTTTGCGGGAGGAGGGCGGGGGGGTCCCGGGGGGCTTCAGTTTATTCCTCCGTCGCACCGGCGGCGTCCCCGGGGGTGTCATGGTGGTGACGATGTTGGGGGTGCGCGGAGGGGTGTGAGCCACGTGCCGCTGGCGCGGGGAGGGCGGCAGGGAGCGGTGGCCAGACTCCACGGGAGGGCAGAGCCCCGGGTGACCCTCCACGGTCAGCCGGTCCACGTGGGTGTACATGGGTCCGTGGGGCGAGCCCCCGTGGCAGTGATGCTGCCCGCACTTGGGTTGGACCTTGGGGCTCTGGGAGAGGTGAGTCCTGCCCCACTGCCCCGGCTCCGGTTGGCACCCGGGGCTGTTCTCCTTCCCCGGCTCCGTGGTGGGCCACTGGATGGTCCAATCTTGCTTGGAGAGGCTGCCACCTGCGACAGAGCACACAGAGATGGCCACGTGGCGTGGCAGAAGCCCCACGGTCCCCACTCCAGCACAGCATCCCACCCCCCACCCCACCCCCCGAAGCACCAGCAAGAAGCATCTCCGCGTTCTGCACGCGTGAAGTCAAGCAAAGGCTTTGCAAGGGTTAAAAAGGTGCTTTGCCCGCGTATTTCCCCACCTGAGGCTGAGCCCTCATGTGCTGAGCCCCCCACTATCACCCATCTTCCCACCCCCGCCCCCAAAACCCTCTCCCAGGCACAGGGATGGGAGACCCTTTGCCCACACCAAGGCTGGTGCCCACCCGTCTCACCCCTGCAGCCCCCCCGCCGTGCCAGCCAGTTATCCCATTTGCATAAAGAAAGGGGGGGGGGGGGGAATTA
>VXAK01009634.1:5080-16597 GCA_013399435.1 Arenaria interpres | reverse complement strand
TTAGGTGGGGCTCTTTTCCACTTCTAATTATTCATCTCCACCAGCGCAGAGATGAGCAAAGGGCTGTTGGCGCAACTTCAGAGCAACAAAGTGATGGACCCAATTCAAGGTCCCTCCGCCGACTCCTTTTGATCGCCTCTGCTAAGGAAACCAACACAAAACCATAATCTCTTTATTTTAAAAAGGCTCCTTCCCCGTCCCTTTTTGATTATTAATTGCCTGGTCTCCTCTCTCCCCCCAGCCTTTTCAAGGGGAATGTGTTATTTCAAGCTCCAGAGGAAAAGTAAAGGAGGAAAGGGCTTCCGAAATGAAAGCTGCAGGACTGGATTGAAAAAAAAAAAAACCCAGACAACTCAGGAGGGGGGAAAGGGGGTAAGGAGTTTTCTTGAATCACTCCCTCAAAGAGGAAAATAAAATAAAAAATTAAAAAATTAAGCAAGTCCTATCCAGCTGCTTTTAGAGTTGCTTCTCCAGCTGCTACAAAAAGCCCTTCAACCCAGCAAGAAGCTCATTAAAAAGCAAACACCCTTCCTCATATTTTAATTGGGGCAGGAATAAACCCTGCTGTAGGGAAGCCTCGCCTCTGCCTGGATGGAGCTGCTGGTGGGTCTCCGAAGCCACCCCACACACGAGCCCCCCAAGTGGGGACATGGCAGGCGACAAGCTGGAGCATGTCACACCCCACATGCAGCCCCCCCAAAACACAGCTCTGCAGGGGGACGTGCCACCTCCCATCTTCACCCACGTGCCAGCAAAGCTGGGGGCTTGACCCAGTGCCACCAAGCTGGGCTGCCTCCTTGTCCCCAAGGCCACAGGTGGCCCACCTCGGGGTCCCCCCCAAGGCCGCTGCTCAGCAGGGCCATAGGTAAGGCGGGACACAACAGCATTAATTAAGCCTCCCACAAGTCCTGGACCCCTGTGGTTAATTAACCAGCACCCAGCGATTTGCAAGTCGGCATGCATGTATGCAAATCAAGGCGCTCCCCTATTGGTTGCTCTGCATGCATAGATTTACATAACTCAAAACTGCCCAGATGCTGCAGGCCCCAGCAGCATCCCCACGCTCCCAGCCCAGCAGTAATTAGCAGCGGCTAACGAAGGAGGAGAGAGCCAAGGCTGCTTCCCGCCGGCATGGTGGCATCGCTGTGGCCACGTCCGTCCGTCCCCCCCTCCCAGTTGCCTGCCGTCCCCTTCGACGCCAGGCTGTGTCGTAACAGGACAAAAATAACCCGTTCTGGGGCTGGTGGGTGCGTCAGGGCTAAAAATACCCCGGATAAGCTGGGAAAATGTATTTTTCAAGGCAGGGTTGCTTACACGCACGCTGCAGGTAGCGGGCCCTCCGCTTAACGAGATATGCTTAAACGAGAACGCGCTCGGAGGCAAAAATAACAACAACAACAGGGAAAAANCTGCCTGCCTCCACAGCCGCCTGCTTGCTCATAAAAACCCATTTGTTTTGTTTAGGTAGGGACTATTAATCGCATATTGAGATGAGCATCGGCTATGGCCGCCCACTGCCCCCCCCGAGCCACCTCTCCCTTCCCAGTTGCCACCGAGCCCTGGCCACCAGCACAAAGGGAGAGATGCTCCCCCCTCCTCCTCGGCCAAATGTGGCTTCATTAATCCCCTGGGCGCTGCCGCTGCCTCCCCGCTCGGCTCGGCCTCCTTCACTCCACTGTACTTAATTAGAGAAAGAAGCTTTTTTCCAAAGCACTCCGTTAAAATAAACAAGCAAACAAACTCCTGGGAGGAGGAGGAGGAGGAGGGATGCAGCTCGTACATCCAGAGATGCGGAGGGACAGCTAAATGTCACCAGAAAAGCTGTTTTCCCCCCCCACCTCCCCCTGTTCCAAATGACCGATAGCGAGTTTTGCTTCCATTTCCCAAAACAAAAAATGCTGGGAGTGATTTGCTGCCCCTTAAGGGGCTGGGGGTCTGTACCCCGAGTGGCCCCACACCCCGACTGCTCCTCAGGGGATGCTGCGATCACTCTTTTTCCATCCCCAACAGCATCTCCAACCGGAGCAAGATCTCAGGGTGCTTTACAGTGAGGGAACCCCCCTCCCCCCAGCTCTCCCAGCACCCGCATCCCAGCGATCCCATCCTTCCCGTGGGGCACAACAAACCCCGCCATCACCCAGCCCTTCATCCCCATCCCACGCTGGAGGGGTGGCTCTGTGGGCACAGGGACACCGGTCACCAGGTGGGACCAACCCCGTGAACCCTTACACCATGCCAAACTTCCAAATTTGCCCTAAATGAGGATTCTCACTGCTTTTTCCCCCCCCTTCTTGCTCATTTTGTTTGTTGCGTGGGTCTTTGGTTGGTTTTTTTTGTCAAAATTAGGTTGATGGTTGGACAAGATGATCTTTAAGGTCCCTTCCAACCCAGAAGATTCTGTGATAGCCCTGCCTGACCCCACACCATCCCCAAGCCACCCACAGCCCTCCCAGGGCCAGAACTACTCAAATACTCAGCCCCAGATCATTTTTCCCCCCCTCTGCCCCGTAGGAGAGCTAATAACCTCCCTGGATAACTCACTAGTCACACGCCATCAACTCCTCAATCCACAGCGGCCCCGCTCAGCTCTCACTTAATATTAAATTAATCCCGCTTCAACTTCAAACCCAATGCTTTGGCTGCTAATAAAACACCGCTGCCAACTGTAAGGTTTCACAGCCGAGAAAAATCCAATACAGACTTGTTAATGCAATAAAACAACGGTTTAATACAGGGTTGCCACTATATTTGATAAATATAACGTGCTTTTGGTTTGTAAGACGCTCTGGGGCTTTCCCTGCTGCTGGAGATGTCCCCAGGGTGCTCGGTTTGGGAAGGGGCTCCTTCCCCGCCACCAAACCCCATCCTGGCAAAATTCATCATCATTGAAGCAATAAAACAGCATCCTGCTTCCTCCCTGCCGCCTCCCCAGCCCCCATACCCAGACAGAATCGGCCTGGGAAATTAGATGCCTCTAATTAACGACTCAATAAATAGAGATTGATGGAAAAGGTTAATACTGTACCTCATTCCTGCTTTATTAATACTAATCTTGGCTTCTAGAAATCGACCACTACCAAGCTTGCAAAGAAATTACATGACGCTTTAAAGCCGCGGCAACTTGTTCATTAGTCATATTTTCAGGCCAGGCCCATCCCTTGGTTTACAAGGAGATAAAACACATAAAAAGCCACGTCCCTGGCAGCGTGGTACCTCTGGGGTTCCTTCCGGAGGGGCTGCGAAAACCCGATGGACCCGAGATCCCAGCATTGCATCCCGAGAGACCACCGCTGCCACCGCGGCATGCCTTTCAACCCCCCCTTGACCCCCAGCACCCAGACACTGAGCACCCAGTTGGCTCCTCGGGGCTGTACAAACCTCCTGGACACCCAGTTCATGGGATCCAGCTCTCATAACCCAGCTCCTGGGGGCTGCAAGGATGAAGGGAACACATCCAGCAGGTAATTTCAAGAGCCCTCAAAAGAGGTGTGTCAGATGGAGCCTCAAGGCACAAGAGGACATCAAGGGGACACACACGGAATCACACCGAATCACAGAATCTTAGTGGTTGGAAGGGACCTCTGAGATCATCGAGTCCAACCACATTAAAAAAAAAAAAACACAACACAAAAAAAACCAAACAAAAAAAAACCAACAAAAAAACCCAAACACCACCACACCCACCAACAGGCAGACACAAACCAACAATCTCGGGCACTAGAGCATGCCCTGAAGTGCCATGTCTACACATTTCTTAAATATCTCCAGGGNCTCTCTACAGTCTCCCTTCAGGTAGTTGTAGAGGGCAATGAGGTCTCCCCTCAGCCTCCTCTTCTCCAAACTAAACATGCCCAGTTCCCTCAGCCTCTCCTCATAGGACTTGTTCTCCAGACCCCTCCCCAGCTTGGTGCCTCTCCTCTGGACACGCTCCAGCAGCTCAATGTCCTTCCTGTAGTGAGGGGCCCAGAACTGAACCCAGCCCTCGAGGTGAGGCCTCACCAGTGCCCAGTACAGAGGCACGATGACTTCCCTACGCCTGCTGGCCACACTATTCCTGATACAAGCCAGGATACCATTGGCCTTCTTGGCTACCTGGGCACACTGCTGGCTCATGTTCAGCCGGCTGTCCACCAACACCCCCAGGTCCTTTTCTGCCAGGCAGCTTTCCAGCCACTCTGCCCCAAGCCGAGTGAGCCAGGCACAGCTCTCGAAGTTGGCGTAGACCTTCCTTGCCCAAGTTTGTAGAAAGGGCAAGGCTGGTGGCCAGTCACTGAGAGGGCTGGAGGGGAGCACGGTGTTGCCTTATTGCACCCCAGATGGGAACCTGCAGCCCCATTGCTGCTCGGTCCCAGTTGCTCCCAAGCACTGTGGACATTGCCACCGTACCAGAAACGCTCTTCCACCAGTTCCCCATCCCCACAGCCCACCAAAACGCACTGCCTGGACCACGGTGCATCTCAGACCCAGCCCTGAGCAGCTGGGAGGGGTGATCTGCTCCCACAACCAACCGCAGCTGGAGAGCATCTCGCCCTGTCCTGCCCAAGAGGTACCACTGCTCTCACACACACAACCCCCCCGCCTGCAGAAGAGGGGCAGGGGCTGTGCTCCACCTCTCCCAGGGGTCAAAAAGCAGGGGGACTGCTGAGACAGGGCCATTTGTCCAGGCAAAGGCTCTGCCAGGCAGGGAAACACCAGCGCAGAGGCAGGGGACACACAGCTGTGACAAGCGGGACACGAGGAGACCATCTGCCAACCCGGGTGAAGACTTCTGCACCCAAATCCTTTGGAAATTCAGGGAGATTTGGTCTCCTCCGCTGCACAGAGGATGCCCGCTGCATCCCCCAGGCTGGCAGGGGCTCGGTGATGCCCCAAGCTGCCTGTCCCCTCCCTGTCCCCAAGGCTTGGGCCATCCATCGGACAATGTGCCCAGGGCAGAGCGGGAACGGGCACTGCAGCATCCCTACGACGCCAGAGGGATGAAACAGCAGCCTCTCACCACAAAGCCCAGCCCGCAGCCCCCCGGGGAGCGGGGCTGATGATGGATGGAGTTAAATGGAGCGCTGGGGAAGGCAAACAGGAGCGGTGCTTGGCAAACTCCCCCCCCCCTGCAGGGAGCCAATGGACCACCAAGCCACCTCCTGCCGGGAGGGCTGGCAGCCCCATCACCTGCCCCATTAAAAAGCAAGTCGAGCAGGGAGCAGCATCCCCTGCCCGGTCCCGGAAAATCATCCGGAGGAACAGAAGATGTTTTAGCATCTTCACCGCAGCTGCTGAGCCCAAGGCTGGTGCGGATTTTCCAAAGCACAGGGGGGGGATTCCCTCGGCCGAGTGAGCGGAGAGGCTGGGGGGGGGCTGAGCCCACATGGCGAGTCGGGCAGTATTTGTTTGCGAGGGGCTTTACAAGTCAAAGGTGTTTAAACAAAGAGCAGGCTGAGAGCCTTCCCCGGGCTCCGAGGGAGACACCGATGCCCTTCCTCAAAGAGCAGAGAGACTTCAGTGGAAATGGCAAAGGGAAGGAGGGCAGGAGCACAGGCGGGAGGTGGATTTAGGGAGTTAAAGGGCACGGGGACACTCGTGCTCTGAGGGAAATGTCAGGCTGGGTTCAGCCATCCCCACCTCGCTGCTCCGGCACAGGGGTGGAAGCGGCTGCCCCACCAGCCCGGCGGCAGTGGGTCCTCTGCCACCGCCACGCTGGGGCACACCATGTGGTGCCACACGGGATGCCCAGAGACACCACAGTGACCACCACGGGTGGATGGGGCTGAGACCTCTCCCGGGCAGGAGTTGGGACCCCCTGCCTGGGATGTGTCGGGCCACGCAGCGGTAATGCAGGGACGGTGCTGGTCCCCAGAAAGCTGCCCCTCATTGAAATCGCATCATCACATCACCCTCCTCATCGCCAGGGCCTGCCAAAAACCCAGCAGCTACATCCCAGCACAGCTCATCCCCCATCTCCTGGGATGCAGCAACCTTGGAGGAACACTCGAGAGGGGACGGGAGCCGGGCAGAGGGTTCTGCGGTCCCCAAATCCTGGGGGTCTGGCCAGACAGAGGTCCCCGTAGAGAAGGGTCCTTCTAGGCCAGGACTCCCAGCAGGAACCACAGCTAAACCAGCCCACTACCATCACCCCAGGCTGGGACCAGGAAGGGAGCCTTTGGGAAGGGGAGGGTGGGGGCGTTTAGACTGTGAAACGGGGTTTCACCGTTCCCCCCGGCTGCTCCAAAAGGGAACGTGTCCCCCCCTTACTTTTCTGCTGCCCGTACGCACCCCCTGTGCCGGCCCCAAAGCACCGGTTCCACGGGGAAAAGCAGAATACGGTCCCTGTCACACACGGGGGGGTGATGCTGGGCCTCTCCTTGCGGGGGTGGGGGGCACACACATAAAGAAGAGCCCCCCTCAACTCTCAGGCAGCCCCAGGAAAGGATGGATCCCTGTGCCCAGGACAGCATCGTCCATCACCCAAGCCTGCATCGTTCGCCCCCTCCCCGAGCGAATACCAGCCCCGCTCCTCTGCTGCCAAAGCCCCGGCAGCTCCCGGTTCCCGCAGCCGCCCCCGCAGCGCGGAGCTCTGCTGCCACCGCCCGGGGACCCGCATCCCAGCGCCTCCCGACCGCAGCTGGACCTGGAGCTGCTCAGCTGGAGAAGAGCAGACTGAGAGAGGACCTCATCGATGCTGAGCAATAGCTAAAGGGCTGGGGGGCAAGAGGATGGGGCCAGACCTTCCTCAGCGGTGCCCAGGGACAGGACAAGAGGGAACGGGCATAAACTTGAACACAGGGAGTTCCATCTCAACATGAGGAGGAACTTCTTCACTTTGAGGGTGGCAGAGCCCTGGCAGAGGCTGCCCAGAGAGGTGGTGGAGTCTCCTTCTCTGGAGATGGTCAAAGCCCACCTGGACACGTTCCTGTGCGACCTGCTCTGGGTGGACCTACTTTGGCACGGGGTTGGACTAGATGATCTCCAGAGGTCTCTTCCAACCCCTTCTGTGATCCAGCATCCCAGCACCTCTCCCACATCCCCCCAGGTCAGTGGCCACACACCCAGCCCCGGGGGAAGGGGACACAGGGCTCGTGCACGCCCTGGGAAGGGGTTTTGGGGACAGGAGCTTTGCTCCGCGGTCACGCTGAGTGACAAGATCTTGCTGAGCCTTTTCCCTAAGGCTGCTGGACGTGCTCCTGCAGGCAAGGGGGCATGGAGGGACCTCATAAGAAACGCTGCCTCCCTGCAGAGAACTAACAACTCATCACTGCCCAGATAAATGAGTCCCCGCCGCACGCTCCGCAGCCCCAGGGATGCACCAAAGCAAAGATGTCCCCCACGGGCAGCGGGTACCCAGCCGTCCCGCAGGGATACAGGAGCTCTGCAATCTCAGAGGGCTCTGCAAACACCTCCGATGCATTGAAGCCACACTCTGGACGTCACCACAACAGGACAACGTCACTCACCCCAGCTGGCCCGAGGAGACCTGGTTAGCAAGGACAAGAGTGCCCAACTCACCAGACTTGTGGACACTGCGGAGGCAGGAGAGGGAGGCGTTCAGGCGGGCACACTCCTCGCTGTTGGCCCCGAACTTCTCCACGGTGGCACAGACCTGGTCATCGGTCATTTCCAGCAGCTCCTCCAGGCTCAGCTGCCCAGGGGCGATCTCCTGACGGGGAAAGAACAGGGCAGGAGTGAGGAGGGAGGAACAATTCATCCTGGAGCATCCTCTAAACCAGCACCTTGGCGCAGACAGATGAGAAGCTGTTCCCTCCTGTCACCCCATTTGGATGACAGACCCAAAACCGTTCATTTTCCATTCCAGCCCACACGAAAACTCAGAGGGCACAGCTGAAACAGCTTTATCTCATGTTTTTGCACAGTCTCAGGCACATCCACACCCAGGTCACCACTGGGGCATGTGGGAGCACCATGAAAACCTGAGCACACACGGGGACTGGCACCTTCAGCACAGGCTTTCCTCTTCCCTGGGGGGCGGGGGCAGCTGTTAATGGAGCACTTTTGGGTGCCACCCCCTCACTGCACCCATCGCCTGCGGGAGCCCAGGGCACGGTAGAAGGATGCTGTGACTTTCTGTGGCACCACCACGCTGTGACAGGGACATGGGGGACCCCCAACTGTGGGGGGACAGCACCTACAAGGTACCCCAGGACCCATGTCCTTCACTGGGAATAGCAACGGGGTGTCCTCACCGGTGGGTGGAGGAGAGCTGTGGGGTGATCCTGGCCAGCATGTCCCACCACAGGCTTGGAGCATCTTTCCATGTGGTAAAACTACCTCGTCCCTCTGCTCTGGTCCCCCACCTCATTCCCCACCATCCCCTCCAGCCCGCCCCAGGCCCCATGGCTTCACACCAGTCTTCATCTCAGAAAAAACTATCCCCTCACCTAGTCTTGCTCAAGGATACTACAAACCCCTGGGCAAAACACTACTGGAGAGGTTCGGCACCTCCTTCAGCGGGGTCCTTCCTGCTCTGGGGGGGGAGGGTGGATGCCCAGCTCTTACCTCCATCACCTCCTTGCGGATGTCGACGATGCGGAACCAGTGCAGGAGCTGGGGGAAGCCCTCCAGCTTGGCGTTGCGCTCCTGCAAGGCCACCTTCCTCTTGCAGGACAGCTGCCGGCTGAAGTACTTGACCAGTTTGCTCTGGAAGAGAAGGCGAAAGCCCTGTGGGACCCCCTGCCATCGCCCCCAGCCTGCTCCCAGGGCATACACACCCCCTCTCACCCTCAAAACAACCCCCCCTGTTCTGCAGCCAAGGGCCCCTTTGGTACCCAGCTGAGTGTCCAAGAGAGGGCTTTTTGGCGGGGGGGAAATGCCCTTCTCAGCTCCTTTATAAACACCAAGTGCTTCAGCTCTGAGGTCATTCTTAGGGGACAGACAGACCTCACCCCTGTCACCCCAGGGACCCCACTGTGGGTGGGCAGAGGACACAGGGGCATCACTTCTCCCCCACCCCAGCAGAAATACCAGCACCCAAAGGATGGGATCACCTTCCTCATACCCAGGCTCGGTGCTAAGGGACCCCCCAACCCCCCCTACCCCCCAGCNTCTTTGCTCAGCCGTGTCCCCATCCCTCTGTGTGTGTGTGTCCCCTCCAAGTCCCCCCACCACCAGGCCGAAGACACCGCGTTGGCAACCGCAGCCCCGACAGCTCCCAAAAATAAAGGCGCTGAGCGACTGGCCTCCTTTCTGGGAAATATAGAGCAGAGCCCGGCGCGTTGGGAAACCTGCTGGGATTTCCTGCTTCCCGCTTTTCCAGCTGGGTGATTCCCCACCGCCGCCGCCGGCGTGAGGTGCTGGCTGTGCCCCTTTCCCCACCGCACCCCAAAAACAAACGAGCAAAACATGGGGTGGTTTGGAAGAGAGAGACGATGGGAGAAGCCCCATCGTGGGGTTTGGGAGAGTTTCCCCCCCCTCCCTCCTGGTCCCTTCCCTCGGTGGTACCCACAGAGCTTGGCAGGCTGAGATGCACAGGCATGGGGGGGGGAACAGCCCCCCCTGAGCCCACCCATCGTGGTTTCACACCCAGAGAGGTGTAAAATAGGCAAAACTACCCCCTCTTTGCCACTTGGGGGGTAAAACAGGCAGCCCAGGCACAGGAGAGGCTGGTGGTCCCCATCCCCTTGCAAGCAGTGAGTCCCCACCACGACGTCCCACTCGAGGAGGTGACGGCTCTGCCAGGAGCCAGACACCCCAATGAGGTGGCTTCTCCCAGCCTGGCTGACAGCCACAGAGATTAATTACCAAAATTAATACCCAAAAAAGAGGCAGGGCAAGCAAAGCGAGTGGCCGAGGAGGCCACAGGGAGCCCCATGGTGCTGGCTGGGCTCGGCCAGGTCTGCTTTTTAAGAAAAGCCACTCTCCTAACGGAGACCATCAAAGGGGTTTGGGGTCAACCCCGACCACGCATCCTAACCAGCCCTTGGTGGGGAAATAGCAGCAGGCACCTTGAACAGACACAGAGGCAGCTCCTGCGCTGAAATAAAACCCTTCCCCACACACAACAGCAGCAAAACACCAGCAGAAACCCTCCCAAGAAACTCACCTCCATCCCCACCGGCCTGCTCTTCACCTCTTCCTCCGTCCCCACCAAGGCTGGGAGCCCCAGAGGAACCAAAGGGGATGCCTGAGCCACAACAGCCCCTCCAGTGCCAAAATTGGGGTCCCAGAACAGGGACAGAGCTGGGGACTGGGCAGCCACCACCACAAAGAGACATACTAGGAGCTGGGAACAAGGGAAGGGTGGGGGAAATGGAGGGGGATTGTCTTTAATTTCCCAGCTCCAGGTGGGGCTCATTCACCCCAGAGAGACGGGAGGGGACATCGTTAGCACAAACGAGGGCTCAGGTGGGACCCCAGTGCCACAGGTGTGGGTTGAAGCTCTGGCCCATGGGTCTGCTCATGCTGGGGCGGGGGGAGAAAAGAAGCCCAGCAAACTTTTGCCAAATCCGAAAGCTCTTCTTGTTTTGCCGAGAGCTTCACCAGCGGCGCTGGAAAGGGAAGTGATTGAGACAGCCCCATCCTGCAGGGAAAGCCCCGTCCCGGGGCTGGGGAGATGCTCTCCTCCCACCCTGAGCTGCTGCTCAGCAGCCCCCCCCCGGCACAGGATGGAGATCTCGTCTGTGCTGCAAAGACCAGACCCTGCCCCGCGTCCTTGCTGTGGCACAACCCCCCCCTCCCCCGCAAGCTCTTCCCTGCCTCAGTTTACCCATCTGGAAAATGGCTGGGGTCACCCCGGGGTGCTGGGGCTGTGGGTGTGCAAGAGGAGGGGTGGGGAGACCCAGCATTGTGGGGGGGTACTCGCTGTTTAGGGGGTACACTGCTGGTCCAACCCGGGGCGGGGGGGGCAGGGCTGTGGGGTGGCCCAGGTACCTTCCCTTGGAGCTGGGGCTCAGTTTTTACACCCTTTCAAGTGCTTCTCCCCCCGCCTCCAGCACTGCGAGGGGGTAAGGGGGGGTGCGATGCCCTGACAAAAGGGGGCAAAGCCACAAGCAGCCCCTTCCCCTTGCCCGCGGTGAGGGGCCAGCACCTCCTGGGTCCCCCCAGCTCCTCCCCCAGGCAGAAACCTGCTGAAAAACAAGACCCCAGCGGGTCCCTGCAGCCCCCCGGGGATGGGTGCCGGCAGAGGAGGGACGTCCCCCACTCCACGTCGCTCCCCTGGAACCCTGCGTGACCTCAGGGAGGCGAGGGGTGACCCAGGGCTGGACCCCCCCCCACCACCACCACCAAGTCCCATGCAAACCCTTCTTCCCACACACCCCCCAACGGGGATTTCCAGCCTCCTCCCATCACCCCGAGCAGGATTTCCCCTCGGCAGCCGCTCGCCCCAAAAGTGGCGAGTGGTGTCCCCCACGTCCCCGAGCAGGCACGGGGAGCGAAGCAGCCGGTCTCCAGGCAGCGGGAGGAGGGGGTTGTATCCACCCCCCCGTCTCCCCGTCCCCAGCACAGCACCCTGACGTCAACTGGGCTGGAGACGGCACCCGGCCCTGCCTGGAGACCGGGGAGAGGTGATGG
>VXAK01009633.1:34347-48079 GCA_013399435.1 Arenaria interpres | reverse complement strand
CAAAAAAAAAACTGGCCTAAGGTTATGATTATGGAAGTTGCATCAATTCTTGCTGCTCCTCTCCTCTCTCAGGCAGCGCAGACAAGTGGGCCAGGGCTCCCAGGCGCACACAACAAAATTATACACACACACACCCCCCCGCCTTTGCAATCTGACCTAAATTGGAGCATCTGCAAACAACCCACAATAGACCGATGACAAGTTCTGCTGCCAGAACAGTGTCAAACCTCAGCCCCGAGCAGCAGGCCCCTCCTCTGCCTGCTGCCTTAACCCCTTCTTGCCCCACGTCCTGGCTATCCTTAGCCCTGCCAGGCCAGAGAAGGGGGCTCCGGCTGGGAACAACCAAAAGCCTCTCCGAGTTAATGGCGCACCAGTCTCCCAACCCTACGTGGATGTGGTAAGACCAGGATGAGAGGTTTTGCTTTTAAAAGAGAGGTTAAACTTGAACCACTTCTGAGAGTCCCTCATTTGGGGTCAGACTGTGGTTGTTCCGGTTTGGCCCGGGAATACCCCCTCCCGGTATTGCTTTGGGAGTGAAGCTCTGAGGTTCGCCAGCACTTAAGCCAAAAAAAAAGTCTGAAATGCTCCCCCCGCCCAGCTCCAATCTGCAGGTCAGATCCAAGGAGAGAGAAGCTGACCCGGAGGAGATTCTAGAACGAAGGCCAAGATGGGAAGGGGAGACCCAGATGTGCATTTTTATAGCTCCTGGGAGTGAATTAAAAGGACTGGATCCTGTGCTGATGGGCCCAGACACCAACCAAGTGTGACGAAGGTGACAGCATGGCCGGGAGGAGCTGTGCACACCAAGAACCCTAAGGGGGAACATACCTGAGCCCAGCAGCGGGGACTCCATGCTGAGGCTGGGCAGATTCCCCGTGTGGCTGAAGGACCGGGAAGAGTTGCCGATGCTGGAGCTAACGAGAGAGCCCCCGGAGAAGGGCGACGAGGAAGTAGATGTGGACCCAGCCAGCTGGGCACCCAAAATCTCTTTGCTTTTGCCCCCTTTTGGCCTGCCAGGCCCGTGCTTGTTCTTCTTGCTACCCTTGTGCTTCTTTTCCTTCAGCACCTCTCCCTCTTCCATGCTGAGGGATGGCATGCGCTTGTGGCTGCTGCTGCTGCTGCTGCCACTGGTCCCACTGGTCCCACTGGTCCCCACCGCAGGGCCACTGACAGGGTTTGAGGCTTTATAGTCCACGGGGGAAGCATCACGGCCTCTCTGCTGGCTCACCGCGGAGGTGGAGAAGCGCATGATGGACCCAAAGCCGGAGAAGATCACCTTCTGCTCAAAGACGTCCCCCTTCTGGCCTTCGTACAGAGGGGAGCAGTGGGAAGAAGAGGAGGAAGAGACAGGCTTCCGGTACTTCTCGTCGTCCTGCTCGAGCTTGGGGAATGTCACAAAGTCCTGGGAGCACTGCAAGTTGCTGCAGGAGGTCCCTGGGGGAAGCAGAGGGGAAACAGATATAGGATGGCTCGTGGTGGCACTAAGTCAGCCCAGAAGGCAAGAGGAGCAAGGTCACAACGCAGGTCATCTGGCACAGGCTTGTTACTGAGCTGAGGAACAACTTTGTCACCTCCCAGCCCTACTCCCATTGCTTTCACACTCTCTAGCAAGCATGAGAGGTACAGACTAGCAACTTCACCCTACCCAAACGTGTCTGCTCCCCCAGGCCCTGCATCACCACCATCCCTCCTGCACCAATTAGGGTCCCCAGGACATGAAACAGCCTCACTGTTACGACAACAGCTCAAAAAAGAACTGCGTGAGGTGGGAGCAGATGGGAGCCCTGAAAGGCTTTGACTCAGGACTCAGGGGAGCCTGGAGATCAGGTTTTGGCTCAGGTCTCTCCACTCGTACTCCTTAAAACACTGCTGCAGACAGTACCACCTACAGAGGAGAGGGCAGGTGCTGCCCATATTGCCTGTGCACAGAATCCCTTCCCTCCGCCCTCCACTCAGAACATCTGGAGCTGGTTTTCCTTGCAGTGCAGCAGGCCTGCACAGGAGGGGAGCTGTAACACTCATCCGACTCAGTTCTTCCCCCTGTGCATGGAGTTAGTAGCAGTAAGACTCTTCCCTTTCCCTTCAAGGGGTTAAAGAAACAGCCATCAGCAAAGTTTCAGGGCACTAGCTGGTGAACAGGTATCTTTAAGAAGCAAAACATCACCCCTTGCTTCTCCCTCCCCCCTTACCTGCCGGCTGGAAGGTCCCACTGGATGAAGCCGAGCTGAAGCCAACCGAGCTCTTCCCGCTCCCCGTCTTCTTCCCCTTGTGGCTGCTGCCATGGCTCGAGGACTTCTTGCCTTTCACCTCTGACCTGCCGACCTCCGACGTCTCTTTGCTCCCCTCATGGTGGCTCGTGGAGCCCTGGCAGCAGCAAACACAGAGGTGACTCACTCAGGCCAGATGTGGCCACAGCGGGGGCTCTTTTTACCAATTTCCCCGTAAGAGAAGTAATTGCCCCCTCTGCCCACAAAGTGATGGTCAGGTCACGTTACTCAGGGGAGAAAAAGCAACATTTCCCTCTGTTGCTGCTTGGTGGCATCAGGCTTTATACTCGAAGGGATTACACTCATCCCATCTCACTGCAGGAAATTAAACAGGGCACTGACAATCAGGGCACAGGCACCAGAGATGTCAGAAGGTTATTCTGCCCAAACAAAATCTGAATTTGGCTGCGATTCAAACGCGCATTTTCAGCTGCCTCTCTCAGGTGTGCTGTTCTCAGCAAGGTCATTCCACCTGGGGGAACCTGCTCGTCCTTGTGCTGTGACAGGAGTTTTCCTGGGCTCCCTAAAGCATCCAGGGATCCAGGGAAGCGCCTCCCCTGCCAGCCCAGGGCTTTCCAAATCCGCTGCAGTAAATATTTCCCAGTGACATTGCTAGAGCAGCATCTGCCCATGCAGCAACAGATGCTATCCAAACCCCATCTAAGCCCGCAGGAGACAGGGAAGCAAGGGGCTGAAGAGGCTGGCCAGATGCTAGGAAATCCAGGAGCTTGGGATGAGAGAGAGAAGTGTGGGAGTTTAGCAGGGGGGGGGAGAGCGGAATGAAGCGAAAACCAGATCCCCCCGGGCACCCACGCTGGGATATGAAACCTTCACCTTCAAGTCACTTCAAAGCCAAAGTAGCAGCGTTCAAAGATCACTTCTTGCAATATATTACCGCAACCAATCAATATTATAGATATAGCTCCAATGTGATGGCTACAGCCCAAAATATAACACCTGTACATTAGTGCAAACACCTTCTATTTCTTACGGAGCAGATACAAGGAAGACACGGAGAAGCACGATACCTTTCTTACATTCCACTATCCCTGACTCCAGATGACCTCTTCGTGGGGAGAGCTAAAGAAAAAAGGGCTTGTAATGCAGACTCACGAATGCCCAGATAAAAATCTCTCCCCATTCCTCCCACATGGTTTAATCACTCTGCACAATGCAACAGCTGGCAGCCTAACACACACCAGATGTGCCGGGAATATGAAAGACAGGAGGAAGGGAGTGGTGGAAATTAGGGGGGAGAGGAGGGGGAATCTGTATTTTCTCATCACAGACTCCTGGATGTAGGAGATTAAGCCTCCTTGATTTACGAGCTCAGAGGGAGCATGAAAATCTTTCCGACTTTCCACATCTGCCTGGGGAGGGAACGGAGAGCAGTGTCTGGGGGCTATGGGATGTCCTGGGACCGCTCACCAAGTCGCAGGAACGAGATGGCTCACGTCTCAGCAGAAACGCAAAGCCCCGAATTTTCCCCCCATAAATTCACCTCTTTGGAGCTCGGCACAAGGTGCACGAGGCCCCAGAAGGGCAGGGGGAAACCACATGAGAAGACATGTTCTAAATCCAGAGTGTCGGGAAGGGAGTGCAGGGCAAGTAATGAATTAGTGCAGGGTGGAAGGGGGAAATCTGAGCCGGGAAATAAATCTTAATTGCAAAATTAAAGGGGGAAAGAAAGCGGGGGTGGGGAGGGAGAGAGGTTGAGCTGAAGGGGGTGAATGGACAGACACTCACCTGTAGGGCTGACCCGACCCCACAGACCTCCCCGAGAGACTCCCAGAGATTTTGGGGGCAGGATTTTCCCACCTCCTGCCAAATGCTTGCCTAGATATCGTTTTGCCAAACAGGTCAGGGCAGACAGATCCGTACGGTAGGACCACGAGCCCTCCTCACCACAAAGGGCCCTTCTCCAGCAGCCGCTCCAGAGAGCCTGAATTCGGGGCAAGGGCCCAAGGGCTGGAGCCGAGGAGCAGGGAGAAGGAAGCTGAACCCGCACTAAATCACTTCCCCTCTCTGTGCCTCTATTTCTTTCCCACTTTGCTCCGTGGAGCCTGCAAAGCTCTGTGTGGCAGCGGAGCCTTCCAGCAGATACACGTGGATGGCCAAGCACAACACGGCCTCGGATCTGAAGGGGAGGGTCTGCTACCATCATGCCAATATTAATAACAGTCAGGAGGGCTGCAGGCCCACCGCCTCCCTAAGGAAGGAGATTCTCCAGCTCAGGGCTGCTGCCGAGAGGGAGCAGGAGTGGAGAAACCTCAATCTCTGGCTCATTGGCTTTTCTCTAGCATGGAAATCCATGTGTGTGTGTGCAGAAGCAGCAATATTTCGTGTGTTGCAAACAGGTGGGGGGGGTGGGGAGGGCATGCTGCAGAAGGAAAAAAAAAATAGGAAAGCACTGAGGAAGTGAGAGAGCTCTCTTTTCAAAATGAGGCAGCAGCTAGGTTTGGAAGGTCTGTTTAAAGCAACCAAGTGAAAAATGCCACCAGAATAAACCTGCTGCCCCAGCTGGAGGTGACAGTCTGATGGGGAAACTCCTGCCTCAAACCTGGAGCCAGGAGAAGAAAGACGAAGTCGCGCGGGCACCCAAGCGCAGGCATGCACGCACCTTCCCCCCCCGGCACTCGCTGTCCCCCGAGTACCTGTTTCCTGGCCTCCCTGTGACACTGTGCAGCACCCAAGCTCTTCATTCATTAATTTATTTATGGGAAATCAGAAGAGCATCTCTTTGCCTCCTGATTGGCGGGACGAGCTCCTTAGAGGGAACCACTGATGAAATACAGAAGGGGTGGGGGGAGGCTGGTGCCGCGTCAGAAACACAGAGCGGCTTTGCCCTGGATTAAACTACTGGAGAGGGGAAGGAGGGAGGACACTGCCGAGGAACAATGCGACGGGAGCAGGAGCTCCTGCAGCCCACACAGCGCAGGGCAATGCGCCGAGGCAGCCAGCCGGGCAGGATGGAAGCACCAGCTGCCTTTCCACGCTGGATCGCTAGTTAGAGGTCAGAGGAGTCTCCATCGGGATGCTCAGCTACAGCATCTCTGTGTCTGAGCCACGGCAACTTTTAACCACGTCGCTTCCCTCAGCCCCGAGAGCAGGCAGCGCCGTGCTTTGTAGGTGGGGAGGGGAGACACAGACAGGCCAAGACCATGTTTCTAACTCCCTAATGTCACCGGCAAATTCCCACTCATGCCAGGGCAAGGGATGCTAAAAGGCTCAGGGATTCTTACCGCAAACCTCCGTGCTGAGACATGCTTTGATTTGCAGGGGTAATCATCATCCTTCCCCCACAAGCTCCTACCCCATCACAGCCACTGTGAATCTGCCTAAGCCAGGCGCGGTGCGGAGGTTCCCAGGATCTGTCAGCTCCAGACCAGCCCTGGGTAGATGCTGAGAGCTCAAATAACAGTGGGAAACCTGGAAAGTCTCCCTGCAATCGTGCGCTCTTGGCCCTGCTGTGTTCCCTCTCCAGCACCTGAGTGGGAGAGGGTGGGTGTGGGGAGGCCTTGGCATCCCTGGCTTAGATTACAAAACCCAGATCAAGCCAGATGTTGGAGCCCAAAACACGTAGCATGTGCGAGTGTGTGTCAACAAGTGATCGTGATGTCTGCAGCTGGCAGGAGAAGGCAGCTGGGGTGGCTTGCAATCCTGCAGATTTACTGCAAGTGCAACAGAGAGCGGCAGGACGGCTCCCCAGGGGCATTTGCAGGGGGAGGCAAGAGGCTGCTCGCTCTTCGCCTGCTCGCTAACCTCGATCGCCAGAACCAGGCACCAGCTACACGGAGGGATCCCGAGCGCAGAAACTGCCTCCTGAATTTGTCTGGCAGCCTGTGACTCCAAAGCCCGAGCAGCACTGGCTGCCAAGACTTACTGGTGAGACTCATGGCTCCTCCCCTGGCGAGAAACTCTCCTCTGCCCCAGGCCCGCTCCATGAACACCATCTTTCCAACAGGCTGTTCAAAAGCATTACTAGTTGGCAGCGCCTTGTAGCTTTTGGATAGACCACATGAAATAGCCAGAAACTATTCTAGCCAGAGACTGCTACCCAGAGGGGATGTTTTCTGCCTCCTTCCCACCCCCCAAAAAGTCTGTAGCAGCTCCAAGTAGCCGGCACGACAATGAATGAGAGCCTGTCTCCAGCACAAATCCACTCTCTACAACCCTTCCATCTCCAAATCCACCACCAGAGCAGCACAGGGAGGGGATTTTCAGCAGGTCAGCTGCTCCGTGTGTTCTCTGGAAGGGACGCTCCCATGCCCCACGAGCAGGGTCTCCTGCCCCTCTTTGAGAGCGATGACCATCTCATCGCCCAAAGACACTTTTCAGAGGCAGGAGGAGAGCTCAGGAGAGGTGTTATGAAAAGTTGTTTGCATGCTGTGAATTCACACCCCAGTTTCACTTTCCGGTGTAGATGAGAGCTGAGGCCACACCACCGTGTTTTCGGTATGTTTGTCCCCTAAACCAGAGTGAAGCAGGGAGAGGCTGTCACTGCACAGACAGGACACAGAGGCCTGGTGGAGTCCAAGTGTCAGATATTAATGGTATTTAGATTCCTAGAAGTCGCAGGGAAGCACTCAGTGAGATGTTCGAAAATCTGGCAGAAGTCAGAGGTCTAGCACAATTGATTTCAAGAGGAAGACTGAAACCACATCAAAGGATCTTCTTCAGAACTAAATGGTTCAAGAGAGGAGCGCAGGGTGGACAACATATTAGGTGAAAATTGGAACTGAAAAATAAATCTGGATTGCAAAATTAAAAGGAAAAGGTGAAGCCAGAGGCCAGGCTGCCTGAGGGAGTGAGGAAGTGGGATATACCATCCAGGGGGATACAGCATCACGGGCTGCAGCAGCCTGTTGTGGCTCTGCACGGCCACTCTGGACCAGTGTCATTCTCCCAGACACCGGGACATGACCATCTGCAGGTCTTTGAGATCTGCTCTCACCTGACTGCTCCCCATGAACACTGGGGGCTGTGTCACCTGCAGGGATTATCCCTGGGGAATTTACCCTCCGGTTCCTTGGGTAACTTGGAGAAAACCGTGGAGATGATAAATTATTTACCATGCAAGTGGTAAAGAGAGGAAGAGACCCCAGCTCTCTCCAGACCCCGACCATGGCACAGCAGGAACCAGCAACGCTCTTCTTGCAGTCACACATCAGCTTTTGGTTTGCTGCATCTACACCACCCGCTTCCCAGTACACTCGACTGGGACACACTGTACTAATCTAAGACCCAGAAAGGACAAAGACGGTTTTGGCTTCGAATAGGACATTTGTTTGGACACGGTCCATTAATGTGTTTCAAGGTTTTACGTTAGTCTAACCCGGGCAATGTTACACTCATGCAACCACCTAGAAAGCCTCATACAACCACCCCCCGAGGGGTTTGTGCGAGGTTGTAGCGGCTCTTAGGTTTGAACCTTTGGTAACAGAGGGTTTGAACAAGGCTTTGGGATCTATGCAAACAAAAAAAGCAAGGGAAATACACTCTCTGTTATGAGGATTAATAATAACTCCCTAGGGAAACACTAAAACCCTGTCACTCAAGCACAGCTACAGTAATTAGGATCTCCTGAATTTCAGCTTACAAAGAGTTGAAAGCTGCCTGTAAAACTGAATTGCACCCTTCCCTCTGTATTTATAAAGGTCTGGCAGGGCTTTGGAGGAGACAGTGGGTAATTGTCTAACAACCACTCCGGCTGGCCAGGAGTCAGGTTTTGGATTTCAGTTCAGCTTGAGAATAATCTTCTTAGGCCATCAGTTCCTGACAGCCCTGTTAACTGGGTGAATCTGCTGTTCCCAAAAGCCAGAGCTGAGCTGCCCGAACACGAGCACAGGTAAATGGAGAGCGATTGCAGCTCAGGGGCTGTCCTTCCACTCGGTCCTGCCGTAACTTTCTGCTGCTCCCAGCCGGAGAACCGTGAGACCGGCTTTGCCATTTCAGCTCTGACCTACATCTACTCCCTGCTTCCAGGCTTGGCCGCACACACAACATAGAAAATCCTCTCCAGTCCTAACCCAAAGCAACCCCGTGCTGACTGGCAGGAGCTTTCACTCTTCCAGACTGCCCCTGCAGTGTTTCTCACACGTGCAGACACCGTTAGCCTGTGAATTTTCATCTTCACAACGCAGTCCTGCCACGTAAAGGACACCCAAGCCTTTCCAAGTAGCATTTCTGTGCACAAAAGGACATTCCTGGGACATGTTGTTTATTTGTCCTAGCAGGAGCTTGGCCCTAGTTCTGCTCTCGCTTACACCAGAATGGCCCTGCTAAGGAGCTGCATTAATTCACTTTCCCACTATAGAGAGCACAACTCCAAAGGTCCATGCGCTGGAGTAACCTCACTTGTTCCCTGACCCCGAACAACTGCAAACTCGGCCTTCACCTTGTCACAGGTGAGCTCCAGGCAGGTTCCACCCTGTCTATTCTGCATTTCTAGAGTCTGGGGGCTGGCACGAATTACAGAAAGCCCAGGTCTATCCTGATTTACAGCCAGGAGCCCATGTCAGCAGCACCGTTTCAGCAGTGAATATCAGAAACACACTGACATCCTGACTGGGCCCCACCAGTTCTGGGTACTGGGCAGCCAATTCTGCATGAGGGACATCTTCCCAGCAGGGAACTGGACAGCCTCGACACCTTAGGAGCAAAATAGGCCACCACACCGTGCCCTGCTGCCTGAATTTTCCTGAAATGAAAGAACTAAATGGGAAACAACCTCCCATTGTCTCAGAAAAGCTACCTCTATTATGCACTTTGAAGATTTTACGTGCTTCTAAGATTGCCTGGTTTCCCACCCCCCCCCAATCTCAGCTCTATCAGTTTGTCTAATAAAAGATAACACCTCCTCCCACAAGCCTTGCCTTGCTTATCCACCTGCCTGAGCCGTTTACAACGTGGCAGCAGAAAAGGCCAGAGCACGGATATTTATCTATTCTGCAAGAGCTTGAAATCCGAACATCTGCTGCAAAACAGGCTGGCACTTACAGCTCCATCACTTGGGAGTTCAGCTCCATGATTGTGTCGTCAGCGCTGACAGAAATCAAGGCAGCTGCCGTGTTAAATTCCCAAGGTGGGCGTCGAGGTGGGGAGTCAGGCAGAGAGAGCGAGAATGTGACGAATCGGGAATCAAAAATAAATGGACAAAAGCCCTTTCTCTGCTCTTTGCTCTCCTCCCCGTTTCCTAGGAAAGCCGGTGGTTTTCCCCTGCCCTCCCCTCCCCACCCTAAATTCATACACTCACATGCTGCGGGTTGGGTACCTTCTCTGCAGCCACGGGCACCGAGGATGGGGTAAGGCTGGTGGGAGACTCCGGACGTTTTTTGTGCTTCTGTTTAGGTCTTTCCTTGTCTTTCCGACTCTGCAAAAGAAATCAGAGAGTACTGGAAGGCTAACTTTCCCTCTGCTGAGAATAGCAGTTGTAAGGGAAAAGAAAGGAGGGTGTGTAGGGGTGGATTTACAACCATACATTCATATTCCTCTCTCCTTCTCCACCCATCCACACGAGCCCAGTATCCCTTCCCCCACATCCCAGCTTCTGGCTGGGAGCGTCCCACTATCTCTACCCCAGCTGCAGCCAACATCTGGAGTGCAGAATATCAACAGAAGCCCACGAATCAGTTTATGGTAAGATGATAGGGAAGGACTTAACAAGCTCTGGCTGATTTCAAGAAACCTGAGCCTGCCGTTTCCCCAAAGGGACCCTGTGCCCCCTCACCCTCACTCTCCACCTTCCTCTAAGGGCTTCTCAGATCCACCCTGCACAGTCAATGGGAGAAGCTGGATTTCAGCACGTGTTGCATGTGCACAGGTGAAGAGATCAGTCAGTGGAGATCTCAGAACCCTGGCTTGAACCTGACCTAGAGATCCCCCCATCTCCCCTCGGACCAGAGACAGCTGGTCTGGGTCCATCTCTGCTAAGAGGAGACAGACTATTTAGTTGGATTTCTTCATCCTGTTTTTCTCTCACTAAAACCCCAGAAACAGGGGACTCTTCAAACTGCAAACTGAGGAAAAAATCATGGCCTGAGAAACCCTGAATCCTGCTTGCCCTGATTTTATATTCTCCTGGGGAATGGACTGTGATAAGGAGGTAATTCTTATGTTGTGCTGTCTGGATGTTTATGCTAAAACTGAGATGAGTGAAAGGACTGAAAACATAGGCCTGTGTGGCCTCAAGTCAGTGGGGCTTGAGGATGCCCAGGCCAGCTGGCACACGGGATGGATGGAGAGAAGAGCGTCTCCATCACACACTCCTGCTTCCTCCCCACCTTCCTCAGCTCCACAATCCCATGGGAACACGCTCAACGGACTATAGGAGCTCTTCCGTGCTACCAAAGTCAGCTAAAGACGTGGCCTTCTTTCCTGAAGCTGGAGAAACTTCTGTGCTGAGCTCCAAACTTCCCAGTGAAGTCACTGGTGCGTGGACCAAGAGAGCTGCTGTCAGATAAACACCTGCAGAAGATGCAGGGCTTAGAAAAACCCATCCTCTTGTCTCTGAGACCTTTTGGTGGGAAAGGATGCACATTCTGCTACAATTCCCTCACGCAGGCGTTTTATTCTAGAAGCTGAAGTCCTCAGTCTGGACTGAAGGTGTGTTCAGAACAGAACAGTCACATGGAGATTCATTGATGCTCCAGAAAGACGCTGATTGTTTCCTCATGCAGGCAAAGCCCTGAGGCTACAGCTGCCAGCACACGCCAAAGATGGGATGCTGTCAGGGGAAGATGCGATTGCGGCAAACATATGAGATCCACTGCATGGGGGTTTTTTAGCGGGGGGAGAAGAGAGTGGAATAATTAGCTGAGGAAACAATACACTAAATGGGAGAAAAAAGGGGTAGGAGGAGGAGGAGGGCAGGAGGAAAAGGCTGGAGAAGGCAAGCATGAGGTAAAGCAAAAGTACTCCAGAAATCAGCACCTTCCAGCGTGGGTTGGGGTGAATTTCCATGGCCCATGAAAAGGAGTCTCAGGCTGCAGCGCCCAGAGGCCCCGCAGTGTAAACCTGCCGTGGCAGAAGCTCTCACTGGGACAAGCTGGTGAAAAAAAGGAGGCAAATCCAGCCTCCAGCTTCACTGCGCCTGCTGAGGGCACACCCAGCGCCGCCAATACCCATCACTTTATCACGCAGTCCTGGTGTTTGGCATCTGTGTTAAAGCCTCTGTTCCTAGAGCTTCAGCATTTTGCAAGAATCTCCCTTTTTCTTCCCCCCCCCCTTTCTTTAATACACATTCCCAGCTTTGGCAGCGAACAAGGAAAGCTTGAAAATGCAATTTCTACAGACTAAGTGCCGAAAAAACAAATTAAAATTAAATCTTTACTAAATCTCCTAATACTTGGGGGCTTCTCATGCTATAAACGCTGTCTAACCCTCCTGGGTCTTCTAGGACAGGAAGACAGAGAAATTGTGTCCCAGTTAGTTAAGCAGCTCGTCACAGACCATGTGCACATCAGCGTTCATTATTCCAGTAGCAGCAACAATTTGCACTCAGTTAATAGCACACAGCAGAGAGGTTCGACCAGCTTGAAGAGAGGTTTTTTAAAATCTACATCTCATTTTACAAATGGGAAAACCAGGGCAACACCGGATGAGAGAACTGGCTGATATTTCACCGAAAGTCATGCAAAAATTGAGAAAGAAAAGTCAGGGATCCCCACCCCACCTGGACACACTCCCGCCGGCTTGCAGATGCTGCCAGTGCCACTCTCAGAAGGTAGAAATGGAAAATAGGAGCCAGACACCTCATTACACTACGTTTTGCCAAATTACTGCACAAACCCCGGTCCTTAAACTTTCCGAATATCACAAAGCTTATTCTCCCATTTTCAGACCCTGCATCCCAAATGCACATCAGTCCCGAAGCTGCAAGAGGACAGCCAGCGAGACAGGACTGTAATGATTTAATTTCTCATATCCTGGTCAAGAGAGACAAGGCAGAGCCAAGCCATTTTGGCTAACGCCAATGAACCTGCACACCTACATACACACACAGTCGCACGTGCACACGCAGGGGGAAAACCAGAAACGTCCTGTCACCGCAGCGAACCATAAAAACCTCCCACAGCTTCATTGTGATGGCAACCACCAAACTCACATCCTCCAGCTTCAAAATCCTGGCCGTCTCCTGTCTGAAAAACCTCCCTTGGCTGTCGGCAGCGCAGAGCCCACACCAGCTCACTGAGCAGTCCCCTGGCTAGATGTAGGAGTGTGTACATATGTACATATTCAGCAAGAACCCAGCCTGCACAATAGGGACCAGATTTCTGGAATGCCTCAGCTCCCATTTTAGACGCTTGAATAAACGGTCAGGTTTTCCAAAGAAGCTAAACGCCGGGTATTGAGCTCTTTTGAAGATCTGGCCCCGACTACATGTGCTGAGCAACTGCGCTCAAACTATTTAGAAAATCTGTCCCGCAGAGACCAGTCTTCGTGCTCTGCTCAAAGGAGCGCAGTGAAACCAGAACCACCGCAGCCTGAGGAGGAGCTCGGTGGCAGTTCTGCTGGGTGTCCCCGCTCGGTGGCATTACTGCTGGGTGTCCCCGCAGACCCCGGCCATGCCCACAGGCACATCTTGCTCCTCGGTGGTGCCCACCGAGCACTTCTCCCTCTCCCACACCACCTCCTCCCCAGGTTCTCTGTCTCACTCCTGCTTGGGCAAAGCAGAAACCCAAAGGACAGGGCACCCAGGAGCTCACAGAGTTGGGGCACCCACTACCTCTGCACACCCAGCAGCACCCACCTCCCACCCTCCACCTCTAATGCTTTTGGGGACTCAGAAGGGCAACAGGATCTGGCACCTTCTTCAATATTGCTGGAGAAATGCAGTGCCCTGTGTTAAACGGGCAGGACAACTAACTCTGTTACCCCATGGACATTTCGCAGATGGGCCACGCTGTCCCCAGACCAAGGCACTGGTGGGACAGCTATTTCGGCTGCCCGCAGAGACCATGGCACTGAGACGGTCAGGGTGCCCAGTCGCTCCTGGCTATCTTGCCTGTGTTGACAGACCCTCAGACAACCCGGGGCGTTCCCCAGCTTGCACCAGAGCCTTTTAAACATGTGGGTTTTCTCTCCAGGAACCAGAAGGCTCCAAATGCTTCCTGCAAGAGCCGCAGGGCGCAAAGGGAAGGGAGAGCAAGGGGAGAGGGGGGGAAAGCAGTACTTGGTCCCCTGCCTCTCCAGTGCCCTCTGCCCACCTGGACTTTTTTCTGTGCCCATCTCCCTGGCACAGAGGCACCATCCTCTGCAAAATCTCCTTGCGGGAAGCTTCACAGACAACACAGCCACTGCCAACAGCCCGGCCTGCCCGCAGAGAACCTGCCATGAAGCAGGACTCAGGGGANGGGGCGTGCCAGCCACACAATCTCCCTTCCAGCTCCCCAGCGCCGGAGGAACGAAACAGGATCTGTCGCTGCCAAAAAGGGTTGTGCACGGCTCCTCTCGCTCCCCCTTTC
>VXAK01009633.1:16463-34287 GCA_013399435.1 Arenaria interpres | reverse complement strand
GCTATTTCGGCTGCCCGCAGAGACCATGGCACTGAGACGGTCAGGGTGCCCAGTCGCTCCTGGCTATCTTGCCTGTGTTGACAGACCCTCAGACAACCCGGGGCGTTCCCTAGCTTGCACCAGAGCCTTTTAAACATGTGGGTTTTCTCTCCAGGAACCAGAAGGCTCCAAATGCTTCCTGCAAGAGCCGCAGGGCGCAAAGGGAAGGGAGAGCAAGGGGAGAGGGGGGGGAAGCAGCACTTGGTCCCCTGCCTCTCCAGTGCCCTCTGCCCACCTGGACTTTTTTCTGTGCCCATCTCCCTGGCACAGAGGCACCATCCTCTGCAAAATCTCCTTGCGGGAAGCTTCACAGACAACACAGCCACTGCCAACAGCCCGGCCTGCCCGCAGAGAACCTGCCATGAAGCAGGACTCAGGGGAGAAGGAGGAGGAGGAGGAGGAGGGAGGGAGGATGCACTGCGAGAGCAGGAAACCTTTCAACACCCCCAGATCCCATCTTTGCAAGCAAAAGCCAAGCCCTACCTTGCAGCCGCTCGGGGCTCCCTGCGGCAGGTTGGCGGGGCGAGCTGCGGTCTGCAGGGAACACCAACCTGCCCCCAGCAACAAACTTCAAGGAAAACAAACTCTCTCCATGCAGGACTGAGCAGCTGGGGCCTGGCATGTGGGCACGGAGCAGGCCAGGCCTGCGGCAGGCNTCGCTCCCCCTTTCCCCGCCGTCTCCCCTTCCCCGAGCACCCCCCCGCTTCTTCATCTGCTGGACACCAGCAATTGGATCATTAAAAGTCGATCGGGCAAGGGGAAGGAGGGAGGGAAGGGCTGGGAAGAGCCCAAGCGGACTCCGCTGCTCCCTCCCTCTTTCCCAGGCTCTCTCTGAACTCCCTCGCCCGGAGACGGAGGCCTGGCTCTGGGCTGCAGCCATGGCGGCCGCGGCCAGGAGGAAGGCAGCACCGGGCAGCGGGGACACTAAACCCTCGCCAGCAACCAGGGCCCCGCTGGGGATTTCACAAGTTTGCCTTGAGACACTCTCCGAGTCCCCGAGAGGTTTTACACAAGGCCTTTGTGCGCTCTCAAATCATTGCTGCAGGATGGAAGGATTTGCTGAGGGCGGTTAAACACCCACATAACAAGAGGTCACAGAAAGCCGGAGACAAGGATGCGATGAAATAAGGCTACTATGGCTTGATTAGAGCAGATTTAGGTTCCGTTCTCCTTCCCAAAAACCTGCACCGGTCTTGCAAGCAGCCGCCCGCATCCCACTTGAAAAAAAATACCCACCCACTTTGCCCTTTGGTGCCTGCGTGGACACAGAACTCCAAGAGGCAGACCTCCGTCCCCAACTCGAACGCAAACACAAAGCCCCTCACAGCCCCACTGGGTTTAACTTTCAGCCCAGTACAACCTCTCTCCGCTCTGCTGAGTCTGCCAGGCTCGATCCTTGGCTCGTTTCCTCCGCTGGCACCGGCTCGAGACAGGGAGGCGATGGCAGCGGGGAGACAGGCTCTGCCCTGCGTCTGCTCAGCCACCGTGGGACCGGGGGCTCGTGCACTGCTCTGGCTGGTGCTAAAGGGACGAGGGGAGCAGGACAGTCCCTGTACCCCCATAAAATGCCCCCCACCATGGGTAGGAAAGCATTTCAGGAGCTAAAGGTGTGTTACGATAGTGGAGAACCGGCTCTGTACCCCGACCTGAGGAACACCTGCACGTGGGCTTATTTGCTCCAAGCGCCTGCCTCTCCTTGCTATGTCACTGGGCAGGGACTGTTCCTCTCATAACCGTGTCCCATAATCAAATTAAAAGTCCTCTCATTTTGCTCATGGCTTCCAGGTGTTCGCTAAGAGTAACGCTAGCTGCCCGTCCCCCTCCATGGGATACAGGCCTAAAAATGCTGTAGCGCGTGTGCTCCCGTCTGCTCCTTGTGTGACAAATTTCATTCCACGGAGCATGGTAATTTGCTTCTGTGCGTTTCGAGCAGACAATATAGGTGACAGAACATCTGTACTTCATTCAACCCCCGTGCGTCATCCAGCATTTTCTTGGTATTTAGCTATTGTTTTCTTTCTGTCTTTCTTCTTTCCTTTTTTTTATTTCGAACAAGCAAGCCCTGCAAAGGCTCCCACAGGGGAGAGCACACACATCGCAATACCAACCCCGAAGAAATAAATGGGGCTGGTTTTGCTAAGGCCTGGGGTATGTTCTGAGGAAAACCCAAAGCCTGGAGCTTTCCCGTTTTCAGGACAGCACAGAAGGAAACGCTTGGGCTGGTGTCATTTGTGCCTGCAAGAGGCGGGGGACACTGACACTGGCTCATGGTCCCACGTCACAATTGTCCCTTGTTCCTCAGAGAACAAGACTCTCCACAAACGCTGAACTGTTTTACGGCAGGCCTTAGGAGTCCAACCCCCGAGCCTTTGCTGTCTTACTGAAGCCACTGGGTTAAATCCTGTGCCCCTCACTTAGTCATTAACTCAGCCAGAGTTTTCCTCCCTAAAGCCTAAGTAAACAGCCACAGCCCTGTGCTGGAAGGGAGCTGTCAGGCCCTGAGCTCCTTCTGGAGCGGAGAAGAACAAGCACCTGCAGCCCAGGGGCTCTCACACGCTCTCTGGGTTGCCGCTGAGTGATCCGCTCCCCTGCAACGCCTCCAGCTCCGGGAGGACGGGACCAGCCGGCTGCACAGCTGGACAGGCTCAAGAAAAAGCTGTTTTCCTTCAGGTCAGCGCAGCAGCACGCCCAGTTCCCCTGAAACATGTGCAATTAGATCACGCACGGCTAGTCACGTACTCCATAACCATGTGGGAACTCGTGGTTCACCCCCCTCTTGGGGTACCCCTTGGAAAAGTGTTCATTCCCGCACCGCCTCACACCCACCCCGTGCTCCACAACCACCCCCAGACCCGTGAACTACCCCACACCCCTGGAAGCCGAGAGTGCCTTCCTCACCCTGCCCGTCTCAGCTGCTTTGCACGCCTCGTCCCCCTTTCCGTGTGGAAGTGGGGAGCTGACACCCCCTCTCTTGTGGAACAACAGCTGATTTGGCACTCGTGCTGTGATCCTGCCAAGCAATCCCGGCCCTGGAAGGGGCCTCCATGGGATCTGCTGCTCCCAAACCCCACCAGCCATCCGGAGGGGAGAGCGGTGCGACAGCAGCGAGCCGGAGTCTCTGCATGTTTGTGAGGAACCCAGAGGCTAACAATAGTGGCAAGCGCCACTGAGAAGCCTATAAATAAATCCATATTCCTCCTGTTTTCGCTCTCCCCCTGGCGCTGACCTGCTTTCCAACCCAAGCCGGGAAAGCAGCACTTCCCCTGCTCCTACCTGCCAGGCACGTGATTGTGCTCCCACCCCGGCCACCAGAAGCCGTGCAAACACAGAAACCCCGGTACGGTCCCCCCAGCCTTGGACTCGCGCAGCCTGTCAGTTATAATTACAGCTGAGCTCTCCAAAGCCGCCGTCAATCACCCCAATCCGGCCCTCTTTCACCCCCCCCACTTCTTTCTCTGCTTGTTGGCTAAAAATAGCACGTTCCAGTACAGCCCTGCACCTTGTGCCAAGCGCTCGCTCCCCGTCCGTGGCACAGATGCTCTTTCTCCCTCCCTCCCTCCTCCTCCTCCTCCTCTCCCCGCAGCAGCTGAACACACAAGAGGAGTAAATATTCCCCGTACGCTTCGGCGGCAGCGGGAAATGCAGGGACTCGGTGTCGGCAGCGGGGCAGACGCCGCTTTCGGAGCGAGCTTTGCCTTGTTTGCCCATGTATCAGGTACAGTCTGGGCAAACTTCCCGAACACGTAATGGACATAGCGGGCAGCGTTTCAAACTGGATATTGCGGGATAACCTCTGTAAATAAAGAGGGAGATGGCTTTCCTGCCCACACGATTTATGGGCTCTCAGCTGGGCATGCCAGGAGGGTGTCAGTCGGTATTAACCGACGGCCGTGCTGCTTTTGAAAGCCTGGATGCCCTTGTCCCCAGGAGACTGGGCTGAGATCCATCAGACTTCGGCCACATAACCCACCAGAGTGTCATCCGGCTGTTTCTGGATGTGGGTCATTATCATTACCACTCAAAATCGTTTACACATTGTGGGGATGCCTACTGCAAGGAGACAAAAACAAACAAAAAAAGAAGTAAACAGCCACACACCTATGGGAAGACTTAAAAGATTTGCACTGTGATTTACAGGGGTGTCACCAACTGTGTTTATACAACAAGGCAAATTTGGCTTTTGACTATAGTGGAATATATCCAGGGGTTGCTTGGTAGAGTAATTCTGGATTTCTGCTTAACAAAAACCCAACAGGATATGGCCCATAAAGTATTAAAAACTATCTGCCCATACTGAGAGTATCCCTGTGTAAGTTATTTCTGCTTCAGATCCTACCCCACTGCTTTGGATAGAAGGGGCGCAAAGGAGCGTGGCAGTACTACAACTGGATCCTTGAGATTACAAAAGCTGTATCAAAGGGTAGTGAAAACTTCTTATTCTGCTGCCACTTGCTTTAGAACCTGAATCCTCCAAAAAAACCCACACATTCTGCCTTTTAGGGCTATTTATTATAAATAACAAATACCTCAGAAGCCTCTGGTCTCCTCGTTCATTTTGGTACAGGCCCTTCTACACTGGAACCTGCACCCCTGTCAGAACCCAGAGCCTGCTGGGATTCTGCTGCCACATTCTCCGCTGCTTTTCCTTGAAATATGAGCATTCATCACGTGAGGCAGTTGGTTAATTATGAACCTTGGTGTGCTGTTAACATGTCCTGTAACACCGCAGCAGTTTTGATGAGTACGTCTTAACCAGCAGAGTTAGATAAATAACTATCATACCAGTCAGATCTGGCGTGCAATGTTCTCCTAAATAATCATTTATCGAAGACAAACTCTTTTCACAGGTAGACTTGAAGCAGGTGGAATTGCTATGGCTGGCTAATTTGACTAACAAAATACTACCTAGTTTATACTAATTATTGTTGTTGCCTACACTAAACCTGCTGGTCACAATGCAAGTCACTAATCAGTATCTTTTTATCCTTGTAAAACTTGGACTCTGGGATCTGAAGATGACAACCTCCAGTTTACACTCTCGTTTAAAACCACAACCCAAACTACTTCCACGCAGACCAGCCCGCGGGAAACCATAGCACAGTGTCAGCCTCAAAGGGTTGAGATAGAAAGAGGACAGTTGCACATTTCATAGGCATGTTCTGCCAAGACCCCTCGGGCATAATCTGAACAAGCAAACTTGGCCACACGTTCCCCGGGGCTCTATTTGCTCACACATTTCTAGAGGCCTGTTTAAAAACGCAGCCACTAGTCAGATCTCTGACTGCGAAACTCTCTGTAGAGTTGGGGCTCACCTGAGGAGCCATGGGTGCTCTCTGCACACCCTTCCCCATCTCACCTCCATCCCACACATCTGTGTCTCTCTGGACTGACCAACCCTGTGCAGATCTTACCTTCTTTGGCCTTTCGTGGTGGGACACGTGCTTTTCTTGAGCAGGGGATGTGGACCGACTCCTCCTTCCAGCAATGAAGGAGCTACCTCCAGAGTGACGTGAAGTCTTCTGAGGTGAGCGGGGAAGGGGAGAAGAGGTGGAGAACAGGAGAAAAAAGAAAAAGAGAGAGGAAACAGTGTTACAGAGCCCAGCTTTCACTGATACGGTGAGCAAAGTTACAGTAAATGGCTCATCTACCACATGCAGGACCAAACTCTTTGTACCAGATGCCCAGCCTGGTTCCTCACACAGGAACCACAGCAGATACTATACTCACGGGCTTACAAAGAGCACGGAGATCTAACTCCCCAAGTACTTGGTTCTTGGTGGCCTGTGCACAATGAAAAAATAAAGGCACAGAGCTGCTAAGAGACCAAACAACAAGATAAACGGTAGCAGCAGTGTTGGTTAGATGAGCCAGTCGTCCTGAAGAGCAGTGTCCAGCTTCCACTCTCGAGCAAGGCACTGGGGGCATGCGTGGAAGGACACCCTGTTCTCAGACCCCGGGCATGAGCAGAAGTCCCGGTATCTCTCTCGGCATCAGTGAACTTGATACAGAGCTGCACTTGTGTCGGATACCAGGGGTACCTGAAGGGCAGGGAAGGTGTCCTCCAGTTTGACTTTGAGGGGAAGCTCAGGACATCAGTCACTGCGTGTGACAGCACTGATAAGCAGGAAGGAAAGTGGGAAAGGCCAGCAACAAAGGAGCCACTGAGACACAAAGCTGCAGAGGGGGATCAAGTTTCCCTTTTGCTGCAGGGGGGAGAGCAGGTGTCTACTCATTATGCAGAAGAGGAAAAGGGTTCCTCTCTTTCCTCTTGGTGCTGTAATTAATAGGGAGAAGTCCTTTGCCCCAAATATCCCTCAAACAGGGAATGGCTCCGTGTCTCTCCTGGGCTGCCTCTGTCCTCAGGCAGACATTCTGGCTGTTCTGTGGTACCCTCCTGCCCAGGGTGCCTGAGCTACACCCCTAACTCCCTGTAGCACCAAGCACTGTGGCTGCGCTCCTTTCACGGGACTCACCTTTCAGCCACAAAGAGTGGGTCAGGGAAGCCAAAATAGGTGGGAAGAATTCAACCCCTAGTTTTGAAAATGGGTTTAAAGATGCTATAGAAATGCAAAATGTAAGTTATTCTTTATTCCTCAGTGACTCTGATTGAATGGCTGAAAAAGGAAGCAGGCTGCAGGCCGTGTTTATGTGTTCTTGGCATTTGTTACTGCTCTGAGCACAGATACAGTCTAGGATAAAAACAATGCCTTATATGTGACAAAAACATTCCGCCGCAGGGATGAGGAGACTCACCATTTTATTGAAGTGGTACTTGCAGTAGCCGCAATATTTGACATTGTCGACTTCTAGGACTTCCTCTTCACATAAGAGGCCAGCCATCTGGGCACTGAAATGCAAGCAATTAGGAGGAGGATAAAGCAAATTGTACAACTAGACCACATATCCCATCAAATATGCAAAGAATAGTTCAGGATACCCAGGCAGGGTCTTGAAGCTTCCTGTTCTGCTTGGCAAACGGTATGCAAGGAGGGCCAAAAAGGTTCTGACTCTTTTTAAGTCATATTAAGATCTTCAAAATTGTCAGTACTTTTCTACCAAATTGTCTTGCAATTTTTGTTTTTGTTAAGGGAGGCCTGGGAGACCAGTAACAATCCCAACGGAAGACCTATCATGAACAAGGAATCCATGTAAAGCCGGGAATCTCCTTGTTCTGCTGATAGGGAGTGTTGTTTTCAGGCTGCGAGGGTACATGAGGATATCAGCCCTTCAAATCACATCATCTAGATGATACTCTTGCATGTGCTTTGCTGGAGAAGGAACATTCCTGGGTTGTGACTCATCTCTTCTCTTCTTGGATTCCACAGAGTCTTAGGGAAATCCCCAGCCCTGGTTCTCAGCAGGGAAGGCTCACTGGTGAAACCTCAGCCTTCCTGGGGAAGTTCCCCTCACAAACTCAGCAAGGATGAGATACCCCTGGCACAAAATAAACCCAGGGCCATGAGCCCGACTCCCATTTGGTGAGGCCTCAAAGTCATAGCAGCAAAACCAGTATCCGGGCCTATTCCTGGGTTGATGCTGTGGGGAACTCACCAGGTGACATGGAAAGCTTGCCGGCAGCCATGCCGATTACAGGCCATACACGCTCCAGAGGCTGCTTTGCTCTCCCTGCCCTGCTCTTCACAGATGTAGCAGGTCTGCAAAACATAAAAAAAGAGGAACAATGCTCACTCCAAGATACAGACAAAGTGCCTACTTCACTCTCACTGTTCACCAGGAGGCAAAGCCTTCAAGAACTCATAACTCTGTGTCCAGCGACCTCCCTCCTATGACAACAGCTCTGGGTTATTTCTCAGTGCCACACACAAAACCCACACATCTTCTTTCTCTCCCCAAATAACAACCGTGTCAGATCAAAACGTGGAGTAACCAACATGCAGCTGCAAGGAGGAGATTGCTCAAGCTGCAGGGAGTTGGGGAAGAGAGAACCGGAGGACCAAAAAGTTATTTGCAAGAATAGGGATTTACTTTCTTAGTTATTTTTAAAGGAATCAGAGTACCTGGAAATTAACATAAATTGGACAGGAGATGTTGGTAGAATAAGATGACCCCAAAAATCCAAGGTGGGCAGGAGGAGAGACGGATGGAGGAGAATGGCCTTACCTTGTTGAAGCGGTCGTGGGGCACATACTGCAGGACTATTGGCTCCATGGTGAGCACGTTGGCAAACTGCACCTCTGGGATGTACAACGCACAGACGACATGGGCCCACCCTGGGGATGCAAATAAGGCAGAGAGCGGAGGTTCACATGGGGCAACCCAGAAGAGTCTTAAACTCAGACAGGGCTGCAGACAGGCACGTGAGGGAGAGAAGGAAGAGAGTTGCAGGAAAGGAGCCAACTTAAGTTAGATCTTAGATTTGAAATTCTGCTTGTTGTAACTTGGTTAGGAATCAAATCCTTTGTGGGTGAAAGACAGACTGATACCACCTCCAGATTAAATAAGAGAGCAAAGATTTCTTTGGGAAAAGAAACGTATAACGCTCATCGTGCTTAAAAGCAACCCCTCAGGACTTGAGACCCAGAGTTGAAGACTTAACCAAACCCAAGAAAAGCATCCAAGCAGTAAATGATGCTGATGGGACAGGTTTGACGTGTAGTCAAAACAAAGCTCCCTTTATTGGCTGTTATCAACGGCTCAAGGCGGCTCTTTTTCAGCAAGCCAAGTTAGATTAAAATCTAAATCCACCAAGACACTTCCCAAATCAGATGTGTAAGTCGAAATTCCAGCTGCTCAGGACAGAACTGAGAAAGCTTGAAGGTCAAGAGCCTTTGGGGCCTGATCCACACCAGTATAGCTACTGCACTGGAAGGACTTAGCCAGAATTAGGATGGATTCACCTGGGCAGGCAGAACCAAAATCCATGATGACAGAATCACACAGCGCTATGTAATTCTATACAGCGATGTGGTCGTAACACTTCTTGTGCCTGTCTACACAGACCTGACCAAACCGTGTAATAACATGCTTGGAAGAAGATGCTGTGTTATTATAAAACAACCCCTCAACAGGATATTTGTGCTATTGCACTGAGGCTCTTGGCGCTTATAGCCAGCTCTAGCAGATGCTTCTCCAAAATATCCTGGACCTAGGGCTTCTTCTTTAAATATGGGCTCTATCAGAATCAAGACCTCCTTGCCTAACTTAACTCTTTGTGTATTAAGGTAAGCGGCAGGTAGGTACAGAAGCTTTTCTGAAAGACAAGATTTTGAGAAAAATTAATTTTGATCTATACAGCCAGTAGCATCAACAGCTGCGAGCCCTGACAACTGCCATCAGGCTCCACACTACTTCACAGCACCAGAGGCTGAGAAGCATCAACGATGAGCAGATAAATCCTGCAGAGAAAAACATCTTTACTGCATCCTGGTCCCTGCTCTCGAGTGGGGAGTCGAGGCTGAGGCTCTGTTAAAGTGGACATCACCCTGCTGCTCTGCGAGCATGCAGCAAAGAACACAAAAAACTCATGTTTCTATACACAATGGCAGATCATGCACCAATTCCTGCGAGGTTAAACTCAAGAAAGCGCACGTTTCAGGGGCTGTGCTTCGATGCCAGCCACAGGTCAGGCAGGTTCCCCCCCCAGGGAAAGGTCTTCTCGCCACGGAGGTGAAGTTGTGTAAGAAAAAGACAGTGTTTTCATTCCTCTGGAGCCTCTAGCCTTCCCTTCCTGGTGACATGGGCTCAGAAATGAATGATTTTGTGCCGGGGACATCTGATGAGTCCCCGGAGGCTCTGAACAACATACCCGGCTCCGCGCAGAGGTACTCACCTCCGTTGTCGGTCCGTTTCAGTGCTCCATCTTTGTGGGGACACAGTTCACATCTCTTGAAATTAAGCAGAAACAACAAGTTTTAATCTAACTCTCCCAGGGGTGTGGGGCCAGAAAAGAGATGATTCATTTACAACATGGTTATGAGTGATGGGGCTGCTTTCAAAGAGAGGAAGTGGAAGAAGGGCTGAGAGCGGTTTGGATGCAAAAAGATACCCTGACACAGCTCGATATCGTCCTGTCTGACGTGGACATATTTAAAGCCTCAGCCCAAGAGCCACGGGGCTACAAGTGAACCTTGACTTTCACAGGGCTTTTTTTTGAAAAAAAAAAAAAAAAGCTTTAGTCTTTGCGGTTGGGGAGTAAAACTGAAAACCATGACTCAGAGAGCAGAAGGCAAATAAAAAGAAGCCATTATCTATCTTTGCCTCTTTCCTTCCTTCCTTCTCTCTTTCTCTTGCGATATTTTTTCCAGTCTCATGAGAGGTGGGTGAGGCTGCCGTGGCATTTTCGCTGGCGGGGCGTGGGGGGCCATGGTGGGCCTGGCCCCAATGGCTGGGACTGGCAGGTGGGCACCCTGCTTCCCCCCAAACCCAGCCTCGGGGGCGGCTGAGGTGTGATGGAGAGGGTGTGAGGGGAAAGTCGACACCAGAGAGTCCCTGCCACCCGCGGGGGTGGAGGAAGCTCGCTCAGCGCTGCCATGATGGGTGGGAAGCCACAGGCCTGGTGCCACGATGGGCTGTGAGGCAATGCCTCCCCTCCATGCCCAGTCACCAATGGCTGCTTTTGGGGAAGGCTGTGAGGGGGAGACACGCTGTCTCCCCCACCGTGGGCCGGCAGCCATGGGAAGGTTGGAGATGAGCCCCTTCCCCTCAGGAGATGCCACCTCACACCTCCATGCCCCATGGGCCATGGAGGCCTCCAAGGCCAGTGGCGGCCCCCAAAGCATCTCCCTCATGGCCATGGTGGGGACAGGCCTCATGACCCCACCATGCACAGATGGCGAGGGGGAGGCAAATGGATGGAGAATGGTAGAACCAGAGAATCAGACAAGATGGCGAGAGCCACAGAAACCCAGTGCCATTGCCCTTAGCGCCATTCCTCGCCTCATGGCGGAGGGCGAGGCCGTGCGCTCATTTTCCACAACTCACTAATTTCAGCCCTAGCCCAGCCAACATTGGGCTTCACATCAGCCCATCGCTACGAGAGGGCTCTCCCCTGGCCATAATGCTCTTCTGAAGCGTCAGCAGGAGCTGGGGCGGTTTCGGGGCACATTGCCACGCATGGGGGAACACGCTGCCGGCCTCCAGGGCTCCTCCCAGCCTGAGCCGCCCAAAAACAGTCACTGTCTTCTTGTGGCATCACTCAGGGAAAAAGACTATGTGCTTTTTGACTTGTTTGACTTTCAAAAAAGCCTGAAAACCTGCAAGGTGCAACCCTTTTCCTTCCCTAGTGGAAAGGTCTGATTTGTTAAAAAAACAAAACATCCAACCCCCCCATTTTTTTCTGTGAAAAAATATGCTTCACATGTCAGAAAGTTTCAAAATGAGGTGCCTGGTGTCAAAGTGGGATGCTGGGCTGTGCCAGAGTCCCTCAGCTCTGGTGAGTGTAACAGGGCAGGTGCTCCACGCCACAAAAAAACCAACGTATTGAGCAATAACTGGCCACGAGCAAAAGCCTCTGCCGCCAACTAGTCCCTAAGGACCTTCCACAGAGGTGGCTTTCCTCAAGCAAGTCAAGATTTCCTCTGCTGGAGTTCTACCTCCCAGACAGAGGGACATAATAAATAGGATTGCAATGCAATGAGGAGCAGGGAGGCTCAGCCTGATTCTCCCAACAATTTTCTGGGAGTCAAGTGTGCGGGGCTCTCAAACAGGCACCTTTGGCAAGCACGAAATCCCAGTGATAACATATAAATAAGAGATGAAGGGACATAGACCAGCACTGTCCTCAGCAGCCTGTCTTTGCTGAATTGCTTTCCCTGCAATTTAGTTTGAACCAGGGATGGGTGACCACAGGAGGGGTTTCTCGCTGCTCCTGGTTAGGTCTGGGCTACCAGAATGCTGGAGAGCTGCTCTCACAATTACTATGGAAAGCCCGGCAGAGCCAAGACAGAAAAAGAACTGGGTTAACTGAGACACTGTAATAAGAAATTTGCACTTGAAAAGGCCCCTCCGCTCTCCCCTCCACCCCTCAGATCAAAGCGGCTCTCCCACCATGCGATTAGCAAAGCTCTGATTGTAACAAGAGGGGTTAACAGCTCCATCGGCCCCACACAAGACTTTTAATAGCCCTGCCTCGAAATGACAGCTAAAGCCTTCACATGATCCCTCACATGAGTGCCCTCTGGCCATTGCAGCTCACCGGGCTTCCTAGACAATTTGATTACAAAGTGGATGGGCTTTCAGTTGCTTACTGTAAGCACAATAGCGTCCACAGCATCCTTTAGGGACCTGAGCATCTGAGGAGGGGTTATGAGCAGGGATTAGTGGTACCTCTTCCTTTTATTCAACCTGCAGAGGCCAAGGCGGTCTCCGGGGTTTTTTATTTCAACTCTGGGAAAAGAGCAGGGCTTGGCTGATTTAAACCAGGTTGTGATGGGTAAGGTTAGAGCTCCTGACCACCCTGGCGCTTCTAACTCTGGGATCTACCACCAAGTTAGGGCTCCAGAGTTCTCCTTCCAAAGCTGAAGAGGGGATGGAGTCCATCACTCCAAAGGAGAGATACAGAAATCAGGAGAGCTGTGTTTTAAAAAAACTCACTAAGGAGTGCCATATTCTCCATGCCTCCGTATCTTATGCTCATAGCAAAAGTATCAATATTTAGCCAAGAAGTATGTTTGTTACGGACAAAGCTTGTAAACTGCTTTAAGATTCCTCTATGAAGGCAGATGTGGGAAGAAAAACATTGTTGTTTTTCAAAGGAGTTTGCCACACAGTCATTATGAAAGAAATATGAGTATCAATTCACTCTGCTGCTGTTAGTGTATTTAGCACAGAAATAGCAGCATCTCTCGCTCAGGATCCTGGAAGCAGTGTCTGCAGGCTGGTAATGCCCGTTTTACAGCTGGAGAAAGCCAGGCATGGAGCTGCACTGCAAGAGCCACAGCCTCCAGCCCCGCTGGACCACGGAGCCCAAATTCAAAGTGTTTTACTAACAGAGCCATGCACAGATCTCCTAAGACCTGACTCATTTCCCTTACTCTGATCATGCTGTTCTCTACATCAAAGAACTAGATTCTTTTCAAGTATTTACCCATCTGCGTGTCTGTTGCTATGACTGCTGGTGTTTAACTGAAAAGGTGAGGGATTTAGATAGGAAATCATCCCCGGCTCTGCTTAGGAAGGAAGATTATCACTGTTCAGTTATTATCATAGTGGGGCTGAATGCCACGGGGCTGAATGGCATGACTGAAGCCCACCACGCATTGTCTAACAGATTTCACCCAGGGCGAGTTAAATAAGGAGCCACCTGCGGGGGTATTGTTTCCTTGATACCTTGGCGGTGGTTTGAAGCCTGTGACGTGCAAGGGAAAAGTTACAGTCCTTGCACAAGGAGCGCAGGTGAGGAGGACTTGTGTGTACACGCATTGCCACAGCTTACGCTGAATTGTAGCTAAGGCTGAAGAGCTGCTCTCTGCCTGCACGGTTGGGAGAGCAGGGGGGAAGGAGGCCCATGAAATCCGAATTCCTTTCTTTGCTATGAAACTATCTGCAGGATGTAAAACCCCTCAAAGACACATTTGATCTTCTTTACTGCAGCGCACATAAAAGCGGCGTCTTACAATGGGAAGAGAGCTCAGGTCTGAAAGTCTGGTCTTGTTTACACTCCCACTTCCAACGAGGAACGAGTTAATGCAGTGTAGAGAGCGTGGTAGAGATACCTAATTCCCCCCATTCGCTCCTCTCTGCCAAGTTCTTCGCCCATCTGTGAGGCAGATTAAACTTCTGTACAGAAGAGCCTGGCTGAGAGGGAGCACGCAATGTGCTCAGGCCCCCACGGATCCGCAGCACCAGAGGTCACCTACACCCGCCTCGCAAGGTGTGTACTTTAGAAAAGACTCAGCTAAACCATCTAACAAGCTCAGCGAGGCCTTCTGTATTTAAGGAAAGACAGAGTTTAACTTAAATCCATCTTTCGGAGAGCGAAGCGGGGAAGCTATCCTGGATTTAGCGCCTGGCAAGAGCAGCATCCGTGGCACAACTGAAGACGTTAAAGATCTACACCCCGGCGCCTCGGCAGTTGGTTGGTGCAGCCGGATCTGATAAGGGCTCGCATGGGAAGTTATTGCAGCGTAGCTGGTGTGCTATAAACCCACAGCCTGCTTTACTGCACAAATAGCTTCGCCGCATAGACAGCCCAACAAGGCAGCCCTGGCCTGATTGTTTCCACTCTCCTGCCTCACCGGGAAATGCCAGAATTAATTAAGAACATTTGTAAAGTGTTCTGTACTGCTAAATTGCTACTTAAGAGAGAAACTAAACCCTGATCCAGCTTCCCGTCATTTTTCTTTGCTGTTTTACAAACTCGGAAGATTTTATGCGGGAGACTGTTGCTGAGAGATACGAATGCCAATCCATCCTGCCAGTCAGTATGCGAACTCTGACAGCAGAGCAGCATCTCAGGTGATGCCAACCCTCCTCCACTCCAAAACTTCCTGAGGAGCTGAACAGGAAGAAACCAGCAGGAAAAGCACCTTTCAGAAGAACGCCATTTATTTTTTTAGAAGGTTGAGGTCTCCTGGCTCAAAAATTTTGCCATTGATAACTCGCTTAAAAGCACCTCTGGTGGCATCTTCATCGAAATGGCTAAGAGCACCCTATAGAATTGTTGGATACAGTTATTCCCATTGAATAAACAGGATTTAGCAGGTTACAAGCGGAGCTGGGATTACAGTCACGGTAGTGCTGAAATGCCAAGCTCTGTCGCTTTTTCCAGGGGACCACGCTGCTCCCAGCACAGACGTGAAGGGCACGGAAGGAACCTTTTTAAACCTATTTAGTGTAAGTACAAGAGCGCTCCGTACTCACCACCCTGGCGGCTCGCTCTTGAGATTCACATTTCCGACAGAACCAGGGTCCGGTAGGAACCTGGACAATTCCATAGCAAGCTGGAAGAAAAGCAAAGGGAGTTCGTTAGACCATCTTTAAATCGACTGTTTAATTTCTCAGATGTATATAAAAGTTTTCCAGGGCTGTTACCAGTCAGAGAAGGGTGTCAAAGCCAAAAATTATACCTACACCGCATTATATTCCCCTTTCTAGTTCCCATAGCCAGACAACCTTTTGCAAGAGGTCCAGTGTTACACATTTATTCAAGTTTTCAAATAAGCTCATGCCCATTACAAAAAATTCCCACAAAAATCCAGCCCAAGTGGGAATTGAGTGCTTCATAAACTGCACCTAATTTTGGTCCAGCGAACACAAAGGGAGCAACTTCTTACCCCTTAACTTTCCAAGTGTCACCAGTGATCTAAATATAAAACAATGAAAAGGATGGCTACGAAGCATCTTAACCATAATTAGGACAGAGATAACTTCTCAGCATCACGAAGGAAATCATCCCAGTGAGAATTCAGACAGACACCGAGCGAAACTCCCCTGTATCCGCACACCCTCAGGTCTGTAGGTCACATCCAGCAGCAGACATTTGCAGCACGTTTCCAAGATCACCGAATCCGGGCTTTTTGGGACTTCTCCTGGGAACAGGTTCCGTGTTAATACAACTCTCCCAGCAAATCCATCTGTCCCTTTTGCTTTCTACGTCACTACTGGTGCTCTCAGGGTCTCCCTCTGCAAGCTGTAGCTCCCATTCCTTTAAAATTAGCTCCTTTCTCTGATGGGGCAATGTTGCTTGAAGACCGTTCATCTTCTCCCTCTCACCATCCAAGGATGGTCTTTCTGAGTCCCAAAGGAAGAGTTTCTGACCGTAAAAGGGCTCTCAGGAGACGGGTTTTAAGCAACAGAGGCTGGTAAAGCCAGGGGTAAGGAGTAAGACCGTGCATCTCAGGCAAGGGTGTAGGAGTCTCCCAGGAAAGAACAAATTATATCTTCCTTATTCCACCTTCAAATGCGAACGGGCGGTTGGAATGGAATCCCAGTCACTCGAGACATTTGAAACTAGGTTGGACAAAGCATCTGAAAATACCCTGCTGGAAGCAATCCTGTGATATTCCCAGGGGGATGGACCAGCCACGACCCGCAATAGGTTCTCTCCATCTCTCTAATGTCTGTTATTCCACATCAGCCAGGAAAAGGAACGCAATTGTAGAGTTAAACCCAAAGAGCTGGCTGCAAGATGAGCCCAGGCTCATACACATAAGAAAATAGAAACTACATGAAAGCACTGAGAGAGGAGCCTGCCTTGGGTCCATCTTTAGCAGTGGGCTTAGGGCCAAAAGCAAGCACTCAGCTGGAGCAGCGCGAGCTTCTGTGCCCGCTGCTTCAAAAAAAGGGAAGAAAATAAGGAAGAAAACGAGGAACAACGCAGAACATAAGTAAGGCAGAGTTGAAAATATGATTTGTGAGACTTCTTAACTATCTTATTAGAGCCTTCATTTCCAATCAGGTGGTTTTGTTAACTCTTTTTTTTTTACTGGAAAGACAAGATTTTTAACCATTGCCACAGAAATGGTACCGATATTTTTAAGAATCAGCCCTAATGTGTAGCTATCATGTAAGTTAAAAAAAAATACAAGGTTCTTCATTGAACCGTACAATCATTTCAGAAGGTAACTTTGGTTTTGCGGATATTCAAGCTGTACAAAGAGATACCAAACCCCATGTGTGATTGTACAGAATGAGACGAGATGACCCAGATGATCCCCTACCGTGGTTTGTCTCTACTTAGGAAAGAAAAGCCTACCCAAACACCCCACCACTGCCGGGCTGGTCAGCAGGAGTTAAACAGAGGGTCGAAGAACATCCACTACACGCCGCTACGCTCCTGAGGAATTATTACATCCTGAAGGACTCTTCCAAGACCTAAAGAGACAGTTGTGTTTCCCAAACACACAAGTGGTGCCCTCTGAGACTTCAAACGTGTTCCAACTCCACCAAAACAACGCCAAGCGCCTGTTTCCCCGGACACATCCAGCCTCCCAACCTCTGCGGGCCTAGAACGGCCACCCTGAAAGGAGGAGAGCGCTGCACCTTCAAACCTGCTCTTGCACCTTCGAAACTGCTCTTGCCAGTAGACAAAAGGGTTTCTCTCCATCTTGGGAGGGGAAATAAGGATGCCAAGGTCCTTTCACTCCCTCCAAAAAAACAGAGAGATGAAGAAAGCCATTCTCCGATACGTTTGATAAATAACGGGAAGAATGGAAGGCTTACACACCAGCAAAACCAGAAAGAAGCGTCCTTCCAGAGAGACCCTCGTCCTGCCAGGTCACTCCGGCAGCCCGGGGAGGCTGCCCGCTGACAGGAGACACCCCAGCATCGCCCCCGAGCGCGGAGAAATCCCCTGCCAGCTTCGCTTCCTCATTTTAACTCCCTTTCAGTCACCTGGTTGCGAGCCACTTCTTGCTGACGCCGTGAGCCACCACGGCTACAACCGGCCGTAGGAGAAGCCAAAAGAAACCCCAACCTAGAGAGCCAGAGACCTGCGCCTGACACCTCTGGGGCCGGGGCAGAGCGGGACACCTCGGGAGCGAGCATCAGGGCAGGGAGGGAGCCAGGAGGGAGGGAGAGGCTGGAGATGCGCTGGGAGATGGAGAGGATAATAATAGATGGAAAAACAGACGTGCCAGATGAGACCAGAAACCTTCCTGTTACTCACAACCCACCAGCCCAGGACAATCCCCGTGCCTTTCGGCTGGATTTGAACGCAAGCAAATACATTATTTTTATTATTTTTTTTTTTTTTCCTTAATCATTTTTTGCTGTTGCTGTTGTCGTTGTTGTTCGGGGACCCGAGGACAAACTTTGCAGCCCCACACCGTGCGTTCGGGGCGTGCTCCGAGTCATTTAAAATGCAAATCGCCCGTCTCTCCCGGGG
>VXAK01009631.1:233311-264307 GCA_013399435.1 Arenaria interpres | reverse complement strand
TATTAGAGCCACACTTTTGGAACTATCCTACTGCACAGGAACTATATTAAAAATATTCCAAAACTGAATTTCTCAAGTGAAAAAATTGCTTGACCAGCAGATGGCATGCTCCTACACATTCTTGAGGCATAGTAGCCATCAGCACATTCAATGTTTCTTTTTTTTAAGTCAGATTTTAAAATTAAATAATGAGATTAAAAAGAAAAATATGTTTTTCTCTCTAGGCAGGGAGGAAGGATGAATGTGTGGATCTATTATAACTATTACCTTCAGAGAAGAATTACAGGTAAATGTTTTTCTCTTCTTAACGGCAAGTACAGTGGAATTATAATAGATCCACACTCTTGTGACTGAAAACTCCCGGAATGCATCTGTAAGAAATCAGTAAATAAATAAAGGAATATATATCAAAAAGGTATTTAATAATTAGTTAATACTATATATACCAGTCTAAAGCCACAGACATGAATAATATTGTATATGGAGAAATAAATGCCTACCAAACAAAAAAGAAATCCTATATATCTTTGGGAACGAAGGACTCAACAATTCTGAATCTAGTAATGAATTTTATACTCCTAATACATCACATTTGGTTCAAACCCTTAGAACAGTCCATACATCACTATTTTGTAAGCACTTAAGTATTTTAAGAATTTTTGAAGCAGTTTTACAAGCACGTATGTTGCAATTGCACTGAATCTATCTATTTTTACAGAAACATACATTCAGTAACCTAATGTATTAAATATCTTTTAGCTACAAAATTAGAATAATTTCAGGGATATAGTGATGGACTAAGTTCCACTCCAAACTTAGGCGAACAAAAGAAAAGAACAATTAAAAAAATCAGACAAGTAACTATTTCTATTCAGCTTCTACAACAGAAAGTTAACAGGCAAGGGAGGAGAGGTTTTAGTAGCGAGTTCCTAAATACGTATTCCAGAACTATTAGAATTTAAATAGCACTCCCTTCAATGATGAATAGCTATTGCTTTATGAAGGTCAATTAGTATAAAAACCTCAAGTCGCAGACCATAGAAGTGCGGTTTTACCTATCATTTTTTGAAAGAATAAAGTCTAATAAGGAATACATCAGAAAAGACTTTTATTCTCTAGTCTTAACAGAATAAAGACTTTACTATTCATATTTTAACAATATATAGCTATCTACTGTTAGACTGAATATACTGAGATGATGTTCCTTAGATTTACATACCCATGCCCATCCAGCCTGATGTTTCCAACAAAGTCATAGAGATGTCGGTTTGGGCTCTCACATTCAATGCTGCCTGAAAGTCTCATCAAGCTTTCTATGTCCTTTATGTCTGATGTTAGTGGCAAACCCTGTAAACAAAATTAGTTTGTCATGACATTAAAAATTACTTTCAAATAAATAAATCTATGTATTATAAATCTGATAGTGCAAAACAAAAAAACCCCAGTATTGCTATGAGAACAAAATGGGACTTCTACACTTCATTGTCATACTGCTGGACGCTATAGGCAGTGAAAAAGTCACCTTCAGATCTTGAAACACGATGATGAAGACAGGGTCATAACCCATCATGTAACTCAGCAAGAATGTCCCTGCATGGAGACAGCATACTCAGTCAAAAACTGCTATTCTGTACTTAACCCTCACGGACAATATTGCCACTATCATCTTCTTTCTGCAGGGCTTCTCCCTCATCTGTCCTCTAAAACCAAAACCAATGCCCAACTACACCACCCTCCAATTATCTTCCCAAAGAAAAATCCCAAAACAAAGTGCAAGGTATGGTTTAGGAGCAACCACTCATTCCTTCTACTTAATTAACTGAACAAAACCTTGTATGATGTCAATAACCCACAGCTTTTTATTCAAACCATTAAAACTTCGCAGTCTTCTTAAATGACCATTAATGTAATAAAACACTTTTTTATAAGCAGTAATAGATAAAAATTAATAAAAATTCTCAAAAATGAAATTCCTACCTGTCGAATTTTTAAGTTTGTCTCACCATCTAAGTTAGATGTTTCGATGTAGCACATAGCTTGCGGTTCACTAGTAAGAAAAAAATTTCTTTAATTTCAAATTATAATGTAAAATCCATGAACTCTATCATCTTTTAACAGCTATTTATGCAATTGGGTTTTTTTTTTTTTTTTTAATCAATTCTTCAGAACTAGAATAATTTACAGCCAAATCTGTGAAACCAACAGTACTTTACATTTTCAGGAAAGGTTGCCAAAACCTACCTGCCTTAGATGAAACACTGCTAAAAATGCTGTACATAGTAAGTTTTCTATGTTTGTACATGAGATTAAGATACAGGTGCAAACGTAGTACATTTGTAATGCCTACTACTGCAGGTAGCAGTAGTTTAGACACGGAAGTTTTCTTGTAAAAGGTTCTCTTATAAAAAAGGTCTAAATTATGGATAACATAATACGCTTTTTGAAATATTTGTCCTCTTCATTTGATTTAAAAAAAGCTTTTTTATAAGTGAAAAGATTTAAGTTTATACAGAACATTAGTACTTGAATAGTTCATCTAGTTGACATGTACTGATAAAAGGCTTTTGCATTTAATTTTTTCACAACAATTTTTTGATGTGTAACAGTGATATTTTGTAAAATACTTTCAGGTTTCAGAACATATTGCAACCATTACAGAAGTGTTCACTAGGAAAACAGAGATACAGAAGGACAAATTACTTTTCTGCAAGTAGATAATAAACAAGAACAGTTCTAACATGTCAAGATTTCTGAACTACTCCACTCAGCTCCCATTTTCTGGACATGAGGACAGAACACCTACTACTTATGTCTTCAACAGAAAAACATTTTGATCTTGTAAAGGACCAGAGGAGTCATAAAAATTCTTTACAACTTAAAAGAATAAATGTTTACTCTCTACACCACTTTAAAGCTTCTAATATTTTCCTTCTATCTAGCATGAAATTCAAGCATCAAGTGTTTTCTAAAACTTGCTATCTTAAGGCAACAGTGGCTACTGATAAGCAACTTAACTTTATCCTGCAAACATTTTAAAACTATGTAGGTTATTCCAATATTTTTGTAAAGCAAAAGCATCAAAATCTGATAAATCATTATCACAAATATCTTTCAGGCTACCCTTTTCTTCTTGGCAATCTTTTCTAAAAATGTAAGTAACTTGTTTAGATCTTTTGGATGGAATCACCTGTATTAAACATTATTACAATTCTAGCATTTTTATTAGTTAATAGTAAAAAACAAACAATATTTTTGTGAAGCACTTTTAACACAGACTAAGGCAGCAAAGACATTTTAAGTGAGAGACATGCTTAATTGTAATTACTGTAGCAGATAGCAGTGACCTCCAGAGTAAGTAAGTTACAGATAGATCAAGGCAGGCCCATTGATTTTGTCAGGGAAAAAACAAAGTGCGGTAAGAGTGCAGACAATAGCATAAAGCTGACGTGTCTAAGAAACATGCATTTTGTCACAATACACAAGAACAGCGCTGCTTTTGCCATTGCATGCAGCAGAGATTGTGCAACATCCAAGTTTGTGCAGAGGGTCCTCTACCAGTCCTACCAACATTAAACTGGATTCTTTGCTGGAAATAGTGGGTTGGTATAAACATGTATACTCTTCTTAATTTGCTCTAAGGAATCAAACATATATTTATCCTGGTGTTTTACTGTGTGTTTATTCAATGACAACTTGTCTGATAAAATTTCATGGGGATAGTGTAAGAACAAAGAGGACTGAAACAAATTTTCATTTCCTGGAGTCTTATCGTGTATTTACACTTCAATGACCTGTACTTTTATCAACCGAACCCTTCCTAGTTTTATAGATGTCTGGGTTTTGGCAAAGAAAGGTGAACAGCAAAGCAAAGATTATCAGCACAGCAGTGTTCTTCATATTTGGTATATGAGGACCCACGTACACGTATCCTGTGCAACTGGTTTATTCTAACCTTGATGACAGACTGATGAGATCAGCTGGGAGATGCTCCCCATTGGTCACTTTCACTACTTCCCCTACTGCCACCTACACATCCCAGTTTGAAAATGATTAGAACAAAAATAAGTGACGGGGGAAAATAAAAAACAAAAACCAAACAAATGGACAAAGACAAAAAGACAGAGTTTGAAATTATTATACAAACAATACATGTTAATTAAAAATGTCTGATGACAATTTTTTCAAAATCTATTTTAATCAGGTCAGAAAGAAAAGAGCTAGAATGTTTTCATTTTTACTCAACTGGATGGTTTTTACTATAAGGCACCAATTTTAAGCTGCAGAACACACTGATATTGTACAGTAAAAATAAAAAGCTGTTATATCTATTTCCCAACTGACAAAGCTTCTAGCCACTTCATACATTAATTAAAAAAATAAAAGGCACAACAGAAGATTTTCCACCAACTTTTCAGAAAAGTTAGATGACAAGAACCTTTACATAGGTATGCTGAAATTTTGTATTTTGTTTCAGCTTTGTAAATTTCAATTTCCACTAAACTAGCAAGAACCAAGCAGAATTGAATCTCAGATGTTTGTGTCCTTCCACTGTAAGAGATTACAGTTTCCTAAAATAATTAAGATCTTATTTTCCAGAAACTGTTGCTGGTAAAAAGAACCAAGTATTATTAGCTTGAATTAAAACCAGGCCCACAGGTTTGCATTGCTATTGAAACCTAAAATGTAATTGGGCACCAATAAACACCTGGAAAGCAAAACTGACAAGACTGTCATCCTGGAGAACGCATGGCCACGTGAAGATGTGCATGTGCTGGTATGCAGGCAGAACAAGAGGTAACGCAGTAGCTCAGGGTCGTCTCCTGGAAGGAGGGCTGCAACAGGACTCCAGCAATATAACTAAGCTGGAAGAAATACCTGAGCTGGGCACAGAAAAGCACAATTTAAGAAGTCCCCTTTGCAAACTGGATCCTAGAAGAAAACCTGATTGGAAAATTCAAGGTGAGTAACGGTCACAGTTGGGACTGTCTGTTCTGACAAGGGCAATAAAGTGAGGTTAAGCAAAGAGGTAACAGTCCTGATAAGTCCAGTAGCAGCTAACTATTACTTCAATTTATCAACACGTGACGTAGGAATCCTTCAGGAGGACAAGGCTCGGAAAGGTGGCTTTGCAGGCAGTTGGTATTTGTCTGTGTGTAAACTACAACTGGAGAACACTGCGATGCAAGTGTCCAAATCCAAAAGGGCAAAACAGTGAAGACATTAAGGCAAAGACTCAAATTTAGGAGCTTACTCCAGATGATTATAAAGTTGTTCTGAGAGGATGCAATGTTTTGCTTGCAAAACACTAGGGTTAGCATGACAGAAGCTATTATCGGGCCAATATAACAAGTGTTCTTTGCTGCATGGTGTATGGCGTGTGAAGATGGTGGAGAAGTACCAATAAAATTTATAAATGCTTTTGGAAGTGCAGAAGTAGAAGGTTTATAAAGGATACTCAGTACGAAAACATCTCAAGTTATCACGAATGTGAGTACTGAAGACAGACTGTGGGGAAAATTTACAGTATTATTTGGCAACTATATACTTGATAATAATTTAAGAGAAGTGTTTTAGAAACAGCTAGACTTAATTTTGAGACATAATGGAAGATGGAACAAACAACGTGCTAGTCTACACCACAGTCTGTCACAGAAACACGTAAGATCCTAACCTTATTAATTGTATATATGAGTGGATTTATTAACTTCAGTGGGATCACAGAGGGTTTATACCTAATCCATAATCATACTCATTATGATAATGCTTCTGCTTGTGCCAGAAAAAAATACGTAAATTGCATTGTAAACATCCAGCAATAAATCAAAACACAATTGATATTTAAATAATCATTGCAAAAAATTTCTTCGAGTATGTTGTCTATTGACCTGATCAAACAGATGTTGAAAAATGTGCATCTTCCACATAAGATGTGGATTTCTTAAATAAAACTGTCCAAGGAAATGATGATAAACAACCTCTGATTGTCCATATAAAAAGAACTTGTAGCATGTAATGCTGTGACTAAGTCTTGCCTCCAGTGCTGAAATTATTCACAATATATATTAGAGAATAAAGTGAATATTCAGCTCATAGACAGAGATAATTTGATGGTTCACATCTCACGTTCACTTTTTTCCTGATTCAACTATCAAAAATGGCGACTATAACCATTATAACCATTGCTGTTCCCTGCAATATATCCATTTTAATTTATTTATAGGATGCAATTTGTTAGGTACATATGAAAAACTCAACCTGGTTAAATATAGCAGTTGAGGTCCAATTTTTTAGACAGAGAATCAGCCTTTTTTTATATTATATCCAACTACAAAATAACGTATTACATTTTTCTTAGGGGTAAATTGAATGCCAGTGTAATCTTAAAACTGTAATTGTCACAGTTTAAAGAAACACTGGCTGAAATGATAAATGCCCGAATGAACAAAAGACTACACTTCAGAACAGCAGCATTTTTGTTTATTCCTTATTTCCTTGGAGCAATCACAAATAAATAAATAAATGCAGGGTAGAGAAACCAGCCTCTACACTATAAGCATCAGTGGGCATCTCTACCTTGATGAGAGCAGTACAGTGTCAGCAGGTATATACTCTTTGCCTTTTATTATAACTATATCTCCAACATCTACCTGAAAGAAAACTGGGAATTGGTTAATGGTCTCAAACAAAATATGTTATCCCTTTGTTTTAAGCACAATAAATATTTACCTGCTGAATTTGCTAGAAAGACTGTTAGAAACTCACACACTTAGAGAAGCCTATAGGCATGAAGTACTCAAAGGTCACTGAATTGTTTGGAAATCTGTTCTTTAACAGGCCTAATCTGATCTTCTCAATGCAGTTCTTTACTTTTGCTAGTTATTGTATTGGAAGACTGAAGTTGAGGTAAAGAATACATTTATCTGCCCTAAATTCTTTTGCAACACGCTATGTATTTTTTTTCAAGCTTTCAGGCATGGAAACCAATAAAACTAAGGGACCAGATAGATAGTGTAACATTCAGTCATGGAAAGCTACCTTTAACACTCCCTTCCTAACTACTGAGTAACAGTCTTTAAAGATCTCGTGGCTTAAGCCAAAGAATTTCACCAAATACTCAAAGCAACTAGTTTCTAGAAAGAAGTTTCTGCCTTGGCACACCAAACAATACTAAGGAACTGTACAATTTTGCCCTCTGCAAATACTCCCATGCAAATCATATTATTCAAGTTATTTTCCACTGCACTTGAAGCCCACCATTTGACTGCAGTTTTGTCTGACTCATGACATCAACACTGACTTGACTTAAAAGTGCATTTTAAGAGAATTAATAGATTAAAAAATAAAATACAAAAGATTATACACTTTGCATTATACCAGTTAATCCTCATCAATGACAATCATCCGGAGAAATAAAGCAAACATTAAATCTGCATTACGCTCCAAAAGTCACCAAAACAAACACACACCTTTTCCCAGTGGACAATCTCCCATGCACCATTTCGTAGTACTGAAAAAAAAAGCAAAATAGAAGAAATAGAATTTCCCAGTTGTACAATTTCACTGCAGTACACAGGTATGTGTCAGATTCCTTATCAGACACAGCTCATTTACACAATATTTACAGAATGCCTTGTCAGGTAAAACATAAATTCAGGTCAAACATTTCAATTATACAGAACATATTCTGTGTAAGTTTTTTCTACCATAGAATCTTATTATAAAGTCAATTAGAACATTTAACAGAGTCTGAGAATTAACAAAATCTAGTATAGATTGTATGACAACGTAGTGCTTTCTGAGTTAAATTAGTACTTGGAATAAGAACTTCCAAAGATATTGTAAATCATTCAATCAAAATCATTCCCCCCAAACCCATGCCATTTAACCTAAGATTTAGTATAGATTTTCCCTGGCTGTAGCAATTAACATTGCAAGCACACTCTCCTGTTCTAGTTTTAAGTATGGCTACTATGATATGAAACCCATGCCTTGTTTGCCAGTTAATTGCCAAGGTTGTGTTTTCAGAGAATAATAAAGGTAATTTTTTTACTTTTATTAGCACCAGTTACGAAACTATTGAAGATTGATGTGCAAAAAGAAAATGAAATGAAGAGAAAACGTATTGCCATGTATCAATACTCGGATGGCTCCAAGAGCTTGTTCTCTTTCACTCTGCCTCTCAGCTTTCAAACTGTCAGGATGCTTATCTAAGTACCTGATCAGGATCCAATTCTTATGCAAACGTGTTGATTTCAAAAAAAGTGGATCAAAACCTGGAAATACATATGGCCTTTACAGCTAAGTCCTCCTTGAGGTTCTGTCCAGACTGACCCACTCTTCTTGTAGATCTCAATGATTTCTGCCAGTCATTACCTAACCTGCTTAGTAACTTTAGGAAGAGAGAAGTTCTGCTATCCTTCCTTCCCCAGATTTATTAGTGCTGATGTGCTCAGCACAATGGTCAATGGAGCAGTTTCCCTTTCAGACAGTAAGCAGATATTTTAACGACTGTCTGGCCAAGCAGTTGATCATTACACAAAATCTATTTTGACAAACCTCTTCCCTTCACTGGAAAAAACTAAAGATCCAGTAACACTGTCCTAAGGAAACCAAGACATCTGATAACTGTGCCACAAACTACCTACTTCCACCCCCTTGTGTAAGTAATACTGTTTGTGAAGCCATGGTATCAACCATGAGAGAACTGATGAAGATTAAACATAGACTTTACAGCAATGCAGGTGATAGGTTTCACAAACAGCTAAAGTACAATAACTGCCAGTGGCATTCTGCAGGTCTGAAATGTAAATAAGCAGAGGTGTCCAAGGGCTTCTTAAGAAGTGCTGGCTGCAGAAGCACTTGCACTGCTGAAACACATCCTAAGGTTGTTTCACATGCATCCAAGCTGACCTAACATAGCATTGCCATTGCAAAGGGAAGGTCCTCTTCTGCCCTCACCCCAGGCAAAGGTGCCTGCATTCACTGCTTAATGCCTGCTGCCCCTGGGGTTTGTTGGACCCTTTCAGCAGCCAGTTTAACCCACTAAATGGAAGGAAACTGTCAGTTTTCCTTTCTGGATGTTTCCTGCTGGTTTAGACAGTTAAAATCAGCTCACAAATGGATAAGCCAGACTCATGAAAACATCCTGAGACACCTGAAATCTCAAGAGTACCCTAACTCTAGCTTGATCCAATAAGCTTTTAAGCACAATTAACATACATTGACATTCAATTAAATCCATCTCCTTGTAAGAACAAAAGAAGTGCTGTTGCTACACACTTTTTATATAATGGTTAGAGAACTTGTGCGATAAAGTCTTCTGCACCCTGGCTTTCACATTTGTATCTCCCATTTTTCATGTCTTTAACAACTAACTTTCAAAAGCATGCTCCATCTGCCCTACAAAAAGACTACTTCACCACACTACAGAAACACACACTTCATCATGTCAGAGTGTCTGATGGCATCCTGCTGGATATGAATGCAGCCTGAGGTAACAAAGGTCATCCCTAATGCAGCCTAATAAATCAAAATCCTCTGCAAGAGGTTTTTTATAATAATGGAAATTTAGAAAGTTAATTACTTAAGACAATTCAGACACACATAATCTTTAAGGAACAGACAGATGAAGAAAAACCCATATACAGGATCTATACATTAATTTAATTAACAATTTCATATGTTTAAAAGACAACCAAAGGTGGAGCTGGATATATAATGTACTATGCACATTGTTGCTTTTCAGCATTACAGAACTGCTGAATACATGAAAACAAAGTAACAGGGTACCATAGTGATTAACTTTTTAATTATTGCTTTGACAACAGACTATATTTGACAATACATTTAAATATTGCTTTCATAGTACACTAGGATTGATGATGTACTTCTGTGGATCCTGCATTAGATTAAGGAACTTGTTTCTCAGTGCTAGCAATATTTTATTGTGTCCCATTATACTTTCAACTTTCAAGATGCTCTTTTGCATGCAGAGAACATTCAGGAATTTTAGGAACAGTCACCAAAGAGTGGACCAGAGAGATAACCCAGGAGAAGAAGCAGGAAAGACAGTAAAACAAATGTTTTATTTATTTAAAACTCTGGGAAAAAAAATTAAATGAAAAGGCACTTCAATATTCACTGCCACCTAGAACTGCTGCTTGCAATCTCAAAAGCTATGAATGCTTGATGAAAGCATTGAATTTTGGATGCCTGCATTAGCTTTCCTTTGGTTTTTATGTATAGATAAGAGTTACCTGTTGCTCCAGGTCTGTTCTCTGGAGATTTGTATTCCCAGTGCTTTCAGTCAACAGATCTGTCTCCCTGCCCTAAGCTCTCCGGACCTCCTATTGAGCTACATGCTCAACAGTTTCATAAGTTATCTTCTCCCTCTGTCCCCCATAAATTTTACAGTAAAGATTTATGTACAAATTAGGAAGGCTTTAAAATGTATCGTTTTAAATTAGAGACATTTCAAGTAGTTAATGGTGATAAACAATTCTGATTATCTTTAATTGATGACTACACCCCTCCCTAAAAAACTTAAGGTTATGTTCGTTATTTATTTTAAAAAGATTCCATATAAGATTCTCCTCTTTGTGATATTTTTCATATTTTCTGCAATCGAATTCACATGACACTAATTCCTCCTTCCATTTACAAAAACAGGACCAGCTCTTTCAAGATAGGCCTTCCTCAGAACAGGTAACATGAAAAGTTAAAAAGCAGCAAAGTGGGAACTTAAACTTGGACTTCCTACCTGACAAGCGTGTTTAGGACATATTAGCTAACAATTCCCCCATTTTCTGAGCTAAAATAATCCTCTGATTTAATACTACTTCTTTTCTTTATTAAAGTGTTTTTTAAAAAAAACACATTTTCAAGTTTTGGTTGGGTACACTGGTTAAATCTCTCATTATCTCTAATCAAACTATTACATTGATTTCATATTTAAAAAAAAAAACAAAACCAAACCAAAAAACTTCATTAATCTTTATCCACAGTTCCAAAGCAGCATAGTAAGATAGTTCAGTTTTATGAAGTGTCTTCCAATTGCAGTTTTCCAAAATCAAATTATTCAATATTTGCTGGTTGAAAAAAGAATTATGATTTGTGTACTTAGAAAAGCATAGACTTTTCACCATAATCTAAATCCACTAAATATAGAGTTGATTATGATCTTTTAAACAGTCACAGCATCACTTGCTATGAGTAAATGTTAAAGTTTCTTAGGAACCTCATAATCTTAATCTAGAACATAATCCATTTTGTGGGACTAATGTGACTGCAAATTCTTATTTCCACTGTTTAGATTCCACATTTTGAAGTAACCTGCATAAGCAATTTCCCACTCAATTATCTCTCAGCAGTTCATATTACATCACGACAATTTGTAAAAAATTCAAAGAAAACCCCTTCAAAGAACAATTAATAGGCTTTCAAAAATTTCCTACCTTGAGTTTGTTTCTTGTTCACCGCATTATCAGCTTTATGCCTTTTCTAAATTAAAAATGCACAGTGGTTAAAGACTTCTGTTGACATGATAAAGCTTTCACACTTCAGATAAAAACCACATGTATCATCCCCTCCCACTTATCAATCCAATAAACCACTTTAAAAGACATTTTAAACAGGACTATGGATCATTTGCATAGTTAAATTTGTCAGGAAGTCACATTCAGTTCCAGGCTAATTGTGTTGAAATAAAATGTCATCCTATGTGGGCAATCACTATCTAAATAAGTTTCTTATATAAGGAAGCTGTGTATTTGTGTACCATAACTTTGGCCTTTCCTAGAACTGGGGGATGATGCAAAAATCATGGAACGATTCTTCATACAAGTGTCCCATACAGAGCTGAAGTCAAACAAGGACTGTGTAAATCTATGACTTTTCCCCAGAAGTGCCTGCAGACTTCAGCAACAGTAACAAAAGCAGACAAACAAACAAAAATCAACAAACTCCTCCACCCTAAACAGACCGTGATGTCCCCCAGTTTTAATATAGCTGTAAGAAACCTTCTCACAGAAATTGTCTGATGCAGCTACTAATCACCACCACCATTTTCAAGGTATAATCCAACTCATCTACCAAAAGCTTAGGAGGCTACTAGTTTAAACACAGTATTTAGGAGTAATGAACTGTTCTTCCTGAGTAGGAACACAATTTGGAATATTAATTTAAAAAGAATTAACTGTTTTAAGTAAGCTTTTTGAACAGAGCTACAGAATTCATGCCTTTGAAATACGAAGAAAATCAGAAGCAATTTTTTAAATTGACAGAAGAGTAAGTCAAGCTACTTAAGGGACTTTTTTCTAATAAAATGCTGGTATGACTCTGAGCAAGCAGCTTTTAAAAGCTGCTTATCACTTTGCACAGACTAAGTTAAGGTATTATCTTTTACTAGATTTTCACAGATTATCAGTAGACTCTCCTTTCAAAATGATGGCTGATTTCACAGATAAGTAACCTTTAATCACTGGGAAGGCATAATAACTTGACCAAAGGAGGTGTCTATTTGCCCACAGGCAAATATTTTCCTCCAGCTTGAAAAGTAGCAGTTTAGTGTCAGTTGCTTTCTGAGCTGTGATGGGTGAAAATCATGGGAAACAGCTGCTAATCTAGCACTTCATGTCACAAATTTTGCTAGCACTTCTGAAGCATATATGGAAAACACATGCTGTTCATGAATAATCTCAGTCTCCTGCTAACATCTTCTGCTGCTTGGGATTTCTCTCCAGAAAAGGAAGCATTTGGTTCTTGAGCTGAAAATATTATTTTGATAAATATATTTATTGATATTGATATATAAGGTTCCCATCCAAAAACCATTTAATCTTGCTTTAATATTAGATAAGATAACCATTCCCAGAAATCTTAGATATCTCACTGTGTAAAGAAAATAAGACATAATGAAATTTAAAGGTTAAGGGAGAATACACTGATGTTTTACTATGCAGCAAGTGATCAGCTTTCCCAGGAAAAAAAGGTACAGCTGTCAGCCAGCCAAATAATCCTACATGATATAACCAGCAGACAACATCATACCTGTTTGATTACAAAAACAAAGCAGATTGTTTTGTTTGGACTATAGTCTGTGAAACTCAGCAGTTCAAGTGAGAAATTAATGATGTTTCCATCAGCTATATACATATATAAATACATATACAGCCTTTAAATTAGCAGCTAAATTCTCCCAATCAGTTCCTTCATCTCATTCAGTTTTGACTAATTACAGCAGGAATTAACTACATGCTGAGGCAATGTAAACTTAACAGAAAGAAAACCAGTATTTGAATTGCCTTTAGATACTCGTGTAGTACATCTGGAAATGTGAATTTTATCATTTTAGCTGATGTATGCAAAAAAACCCCTAAATCTGTTCCCTGTCTTCCCCCCCATGCCAAACTGTAAACTTCAAGTTGCAAAGAGCAAATGGTAGAAACAAATGACATATAAGAGAGGTGACTGGATGAGATAATTTTAAAAAGGACACTTTGTACAGTAGCAGCAGCTTCAGTTTTATATTTGCCTAGACAATGACAGATGGTGTCAGTCAGTAAGCATTAACAGCAGAACTGTTAAAAATATCTGAAAGAACATGAATTGATTTTATGGCTTTTTTAAAAGGGATTTTGTTTATATAAAGAGAATGCAACAAAGACATGTAAAGAGAAGCTGACTATTGGACAGCAAATACTAGAAATTCAAAATAGAACGAAAACATCATTATCTCTTTTGAGCCCACTCAACTCTGTGACCCAGGAGCTTCACACAACCCAGAGGGACAATATATGTTGCCTACCATCCATTCACAGAGGTAACTGAGAAGACGGAGTTCACTGTATCAGCAAGAAAGGCAGCACGTGCCCAGCCACCCTCCATTTCAGAGCTTCCTTGTAGCTCATCACTCTGCCTCGATTGTGTATCTGCACATACATTGTAATAACTGTGATCCAAGACAGTAAATCTGATGTTCCCAGGAAGTCTACTATTGTGTGCAGGGGAAGACTATGCTACCTGCAACCCTTTCCAAAAATCAAGAGAATAGCCCACAGTATCAAAACCCAGGAAACATATTCCTCTAGCATACAAGGCAATCTGCCATAGTAAAATGTATCTAACTTGTCTTCTACGTAACATGTCTGCGGAATTAAAACAGAGCAAGAGAGGATTAAGAAATTCTTGGCATCTAGAGTGACTAGATGCATCAAGACTAATTCCTCAGATACAAAAGACATCATCTAAAGCTAAATGTCTCAACTGTGTGATGCAAATTAGAGACAGATGCTACAGGAGCAGGCAGGAAGGTACTCGGCAAACCCCAACAACTTTTGTATGAAATGAAAGAGAGCCTGAAATTTCCTTCCCTACCCACCAAATAGAAGTAGTCAGAACGGACACTTCTGTCATGACAATGAAAGCTTGGCATAGGTGTGGACAGCTGCCTAACAAGGACAAGTGTTCCATGTGTGTTCCTGGCATCAGGCATCAGTAGATCACACAGCACCAAGACACAAAAGACTACCAATAAATTGCACTGGGCTGGAGCAATGGAAAAAGTGAAAAAGGTCTATTCCCCTTGCTGTCTAAAAAATTGCTAGATCACGACAGTGAAACCCAGGATTTTATGCATGTGACTTTAGAAACAAAGTGATGCATCAGATGCATGGACTTGGATTTGACAACTGGAGAAAATCCATTTTTAAAACTTTAGAAATGGCACATTAGTGACCCGTAGTCATTCTTCTCAAATGTATCCAACCAAATAGATTACTATTCTAAATATACTACAAGTATCACATTATAATTCCAGTAGCAAGCTAAAAGACACTTTTTGCAAAGGTCCAGGAATTATTTGATCATGAAACAAAAATCCATCGAGTTTTGGGTATGGAGAACAAGTGAAGATGCTTGAGACTATGCAGCCTCCTAGATCCACAACTCTGAGTTCCTCAGGGTTTATCTATTCTTTTTTAAAGGCACCTCACATAAAGATGTAAAAATAAAAAGGATTCTGGGAAGATTTTTTTTTTTTTAATCCCAACTTCTTCATGGACTGGATTAAAACCGGAAATTCTCACAATTTTTTCTATAAAATGTGAGTCTAGTATCTCATTCACAGATTGCGTTTAAATCCAGCTCACAAGTATAATTAGGAGGAGTAAAGAACTCTGCTCCTGCAGGTAGAAAAAAAAATTTTTTTCTAACCCAACAAAGATTTAAAGGTCATTTGATTCTAAAATAAATTCCACCTGAGATTAACCCAGTAGCTTCCAATCTTCTTTTAGCAGAGCCCTTGCTGGAGAAAATAGCAGTACTCTGGACTTAACTGGGCCCTGTAGAGTCTTTGGTTCCGGTTCACACTTCAAAAATATGCTTGCATTTCATTAATGAGAAGCGTTTGACTAGAAAAAAATGTGTATAATAAACACAACAGTTTTACCATGCTATTGTCACTTGTATATATAGGAAACACTCCTTCAAATCATAACACTATATTCTAAATATTTCATCTTCTGAAGTAAGTAGCTTCAGAAGCTTTCAAAAGCATCCAGAAGGCGAGAATGGCTCAACACAGAATTATTCAACAAAATTTTCATAATATCATCTATGAAAAAATTGCAAGCTATTTACAAAGTATTGCCACTAAATACTTACAATATCCTCTATTATCTCCTTCACTGCAGCTACAGCTAAAATAAATAAGAGAGGGACCAATGTTGTGTAACGGCCTGTTGGTGATACATCTGGTATTTGCTATTAAAAAAAACAAAAAAGAAAATATTTGTTTGCATTGCTGGTTGAAAAACATATTTTTCATACAAGAAGCAGTACTTTCTCTGAAAATACAGACAAACCAACTGAATTCACATTTTAGACATGCTGCCGATTATTTCCAAGAGGTTTATTGCCTTCAACTCAAAAGAAGCTGATACAATAAAACATTTGCATTTTAAATAGCACAGTATTCAGTGGAACTGCTTTCAGAGTTTTTAGTGTCTGCAGAATACTCACCTTTCTTTTCTGTGTTTAAAGTTAAATGAAAATACATATTTATGAAAAAACTAATTATATTTTAGTTTAGATTTTTGTTAGAGTGGACACAAGTCCAAAGTATTTTTCTTCCTTGCAGTTCTAATCTCTAAGCGATATTTTGTATTACATTAGTTATTAATTGACAAATTTCAATTAGCTGCTTTCTGCCAGACTATTGTAAGACATCCATTTTTACTAAGCTGGTATGTGCACAGGTGATGCAAGCAAAATGTATATGCAATGTAAATACTGAGAAGATGCAGCATCCATAATATATACATGGATGATTATCCATAATCATCTATATATTAACTAGAGTTGTTAATGGCAAAATTGATAGGTCAGAGTATTGCTGCCTTAATAGACTTACAATACGCAATACAGCCCATATGACAATGAGATCTTTGCAAGAAGAGTACACTAATAAGCTGTGCCTCAATGTGGTTAGAAGACATCCTCAATTTACCATAAAACGTTTTGAAAAACAGCCAATGTTATTTATGTATTACACACATTTCGTTTTGTTACCACCACATTGTGCATCTGAAAGAAAACAGGATGTTATATGTACGAATGCTATGTTTCCTGGAGTAAAACCAATACAGATCTATTTTTCAGGTTACTCTAGACCACATTTTTCAAGCAATTATGTGGAAACCAGGCAGAAAGTTACTGTTGGGCAAGTGCATATGTGCTGGCTACAAGGGAAACAGATCTATCACTTCTCCAGCTATTCCCACCCTTTCATTCCTCCCTACATGTATGCCCAAACTCCCCCATTCCAATTACACGTTATTTTCCAGTCAAAATATGAAAGCAAAGGGGGCAGTAGCCCATACTCTGGTTCCATTACCCTGCATTTTTTATCCGTGCCAGTGCAGTCTCACTGATAGCAGATGGTGAGCTTGTAAGTCCTCACATTCCACTTCTTCACGTTCCACTTCCTCCACCCTAAATACCTACCTACCCACCAGTCTCTCACCCACTCATGCCAAGCCTCAAACAGCTTCTGAAACCTCATATTCTGTGTCACTAGCTTGATGTGCACAGTGGCACCACAAGAAATGCTGCTGGACCACTGGATTAGCTTGAGGTGCCAGATGGGGTAAAAAGGATGTTTATTTAGAAGCCACAGATTTGCAGGCAGACAACCAAATGAAATTCTGAACTTCAGATTTTCCCCTGGCCTAGAAAACAGTGTAAACTACCTGCACAGACGTATCCTAAGAAACTGCTCCAAGCATTTACAGAAGCAGCAAAGAAACCTGAATAAGTACAGAGGAATCACCTTTCACTTGCTGAAACATCTGAAGTGAGGGAGGAAGAAGTACACATGTCAGTATAGCATGCCATTATTTTAGCAATTTCTGTTTGGTATATCAATTCCTAACACAATGACCTCCACAACAGACAAACTGATGCACTCTGAAACATACACTAGAAATTATGCAGAAAATGTGTATTTATCAAATATGATTAGACTACAGAACTAGCCAATGGTAATTACCACAGCACCTGCCCACAGTTCAGTTTTCATTCACCATCATCACCATTTCATCACCATCAACTTTTCATTCATAGAATACTATACAAAACCCCACAATCTACTTTATCAACTTGAACTACTGCAAAATTAAAATGTGCTATATATCTGTAAACAAAAAAAGTGTCAGTAAGCTGGGTCAGGGATAGCCCTTTTCCTGTCACAACAGTCTTTTTCACCTGACAGCATTTTAGCTATACTCAACCTGTTTTACAGAAAAATCTTTGTGTACTGTGATTTCTCCAAAGAGTAAAAAAAAAACAACACAAACCCAAACATTTATTGAAAGCACATTTACACAATTCAGCTGTTCTGCGAGGCTAACGAATTCAGAAATAATGGTACACCAACTTCAGTATCTCTGCAAAACACTGTCTATGGCATAAATGCTCTCTCAACAAGTTTCAAATATCAAAAACATTCAAAAGTTGGCATCTTATTGTTGATCTTACCTGAAGTAATGCAATAAAAAGAAAAAATGCATTAGCAGCTCTTCTGAACTGGGAATAAAGGAACCTTGGCAGGAATGTGATTATGTTGTACTTTGCAGTGCTGAGAGAAAGAGACAAAAATATGCATATTACAGTATGAAAAAAAATCTTCAAATTTATTCCTTCCCTCTCAGTTACACAAGCTTTCAAACACGACAGAACCTTTTGCGATTTCTGTGCTAGCTAACGGATTTGTTTTGGCTAAAAGAGAAACTGAAAGACTTCTACAGAGAAAGTCCTACAAGCGTTCACAAAGGAGGTAAGCCAAGGAAGTGCCTGCCGCCCACAGAGACTGTTGTGAGCTTCTGTGTTGAGGCAAGAAGACCACTTGTCACCTCTGCCTGCTCTCTGGGAGGCTGCCACCCAGTTACAAGCTACGAGGAGAAGTGATGAAACACTGGCCCCAATTGCCCAGAGAGGTGGTAGATGCCCCATCCCTGGAAACGTTCAAGGTCAGGCTGGACAGTGCTCTGAGCAACCAGATCCAGTTGTCCCTCGTCACTGCAGGGGGTTTGGACTAGATGACCTGTAAAGGTCACTTCCAACCCAAACTGTTCTATGATTCAAAGAAAAAAAAATAAAGAGAAGGCAGGCAGCTGCACCACCTCTGAGGGTGCAGGTAAGGCAGGCCCCAGTACCCTACCCCACCAGCCATGGCATACGCTGGGCAAGCAACTCTGCACAACGGCTCCCCTTCAGACAAAACACCTGGGGAAAGAGGTGTAATGAGCATAACGAGGAGGGGGCTAAATCAGGACTGAGGAGCTGTGGAGCTTCCGCGCCGAGTATGAATTTGCACAAGTCAATGCAAAAAATGTAACAGGATCAGCTAAATTTAAATAGCGCATTTCCAAAATGATTAAAATGACAAAATTCCATTAAAATATAAAAAACCATTCAGTGAAGAGTGTAGGGGTTAAGTTCACTTTTTCAAAACTGGTAAGTACTGGATATTACGTGTAGTTTTGCTAGGCTGGAAGAACAGAATACAGTTTATCCTAGTGTAATAATTTCTGCTAAGACATCATCACAAAACGTTTGAGTTCCCAGCTCTTTGCCAGCCTTACATTTGTTTAAAAACACACTGCTACCACTTAAGGTCCTATAACAGTAACAGCTAAAATAATCATGCAAAAAACCTTAAAAGCTAAACACTTGTAAGAATATTTGAACTTTTTTTTTAAGTTAATAATAATATTTAATTTAACTTCACATAAAACAGTCAATTTAGAGGCGGCATGATATATTCTGCAAAAAGTTCAGCTGTGTAAAGAAACAAAGGGAAAGTCAGAAAAAGCAAGTTGCATACACAAACAGAAAGCATTATAAAACACCTGGAGTCCCTGAAAAAAAGCCCATCATGTTATTCTCACTTGGGACAGAGATATCTTTGCCATTCATTTACTTTGAATTTTAACAACAGAAGTGAGGGAGTTTTCAGATCTAAATATACATTATTTATGAGTATTCAGTGTATTACTTAAAATTCAACAAAAACGGAAAAAAAACCCCCACAACATAAACCATCAGCAGAGTGCTAAAGCTTAAACTTGAAATTCAAAACTAGTTTCATAAGCAACAACAGCATCTTTGTAGGTGGTCAACTGAAAAAGACAGTTTCCAAGGCACAAACAATGTCATGCTCAAGAGAATTATGTCTACAGTGGCATCCAGCTACCAGAAATACGTTCAAAGGTGAAAGATGAACTGAACTTCAACTGAACTGAAAGCTGAAGAACAAATTCATACTCCAGGGATATGCCGATGGTGCAGCTGTAAAGGCAACCCTTCCCCCATCCAGACCTTTAGTCATCCCATTCTTAAAAACTTGAAGGTCAGGTTTATAAACGAAACAGCTGTGCTGCTCTCGCTGGTCTAATTCATCCCCCTCTACAGAGTCAGAGGAAATGGCAGAAGTGGAATACACAGAGTATTCCTTTATTTTTGCTACGCAACGTGCAACTTTCTGGAATTCAATATGTATTAACAAAACCACTAGTTAATACCTGACATGATTATTGCAGAATTTGGATAGCTGGGGTCGATTGATGAATATAGTTCTCAGTTCCTCTTGATCAGCCAGAGAAGTTTTCTCTGAAACATCATCTGTCTTCTCATAGCCTGTAAAAACATAGCATGATTTTCCATATACATAGATTGAAATACACGAGATCCAAGGCACTTCATGACAAGAAAAAACTTCTATTGTGAATGTGAACTCAATGTATTTGAGTTTCTCACAATAACAAGTAAAGACCAAAAAAGTTTCAAACTGTTAAATCATTTTAAGGTATATAGTCTATATGCTTTGTATGTATGATAATGAAAAATTACTGTAAAATCTGCTGAATTCGTTAAGTACACTTAAATAGCTTGTGCCATTTAATGGCAGTATGAACTATGGTCTGTTGATGCATCTGGTCTGAATCGAGAAGTGAGAATACAAAAAAAATTATAAATTTCTGTCTCTCCCAGCTGAGTGATCTTGAGTTAAAAACCTGCAAAACTCTGGAAACTACTTCCAGTACTGAGGTAAATATTTTAGAAAAAACACCACGAGAAATATACGAACACTGACATAAGAAAAAAGCAAGAAGTTCAGGAAAATACAAGTAATACCAGTGATTCTGGGCAACATGTAATGAAAAATGCAGATCAGTTTCAAGTTTTGCATGTAAAATACAATTAGTTTCATACTACTTAATCTACTTTCCTATACTATATCTGTCCAAAATACACATAACACACTTTCCCCTTTGTGCTTCTTTTTAACTAGTGTTACACACACCCATCCAACAGCAGTGTAACAAGAGTTTGCAAAAGAACACATAAATAGGTGAATTTCTTATAAAAACTGTGAAAATTTTACCATTAATCTCAATGGTAGAAAAAGAGTTTACAAGAGGATGTCTGAACAATGAAATTAAATACAAAATGCATGTGTCTGGTATAGCTACCTGAAATCAAAATGACTAATTCTATCTGTTCGCACAAATCCCCTGTTCTCAGAAATACTCATAGAAAATTCATTGTCACAATTAAAACTAAGCAAACACAGGAAACCAATGTAAGCTACCCTACAGGGAGATGGATGATATTCTTCCAGTCCTCAGGAACCCTGCCTGACCTTTCAAAGATAACCGAGATTGGCCTAGCAGTGAGACCTGCCAACTGCCCCTGCTCTGCATCAGAATGCATCTGATCAGATCCCATGGACTCCTGTAATCCCAGTTTAACTGCTCCCTAACATAGTCCTCCTCCATCAAGGTAAGTCTTTCTTGCTCCAGACTTTCTCACTGGTATCAAGAACCTGTGGCTCCTGAGCGCTGATCTTATCAGTAGAGACCAAACTGGAGAAGGCTCCAAGTACTCCATTCTTTTCTGTGTCCTTTGTCTCCAGGTTCCCGGCCCTGTTCAGCACCAGGCCCACACTTCTGCAGTCATCTTCTTCCTGCCGTTACATCTGAAGGAGAACGAGAAGGGCTTCTACAAGTTCCTCCCAGATTAAACCCCAGGTGGGCTTTAGCTTTGCTAACTAACCACATCCCCCTCTATGCTCCTCTCCAGCCATCTGTCCCTGCTTTCACCTCTTCTATGTTCCCTTTTCACACTTTAGTTTTGTCAGGGGCTCCTTGCTAATTCATGCAGTTCTACTGCCACTTTCCCCTGGTTCCTTGCTAATTGTGATGGACTAATCTTGAGCTGAAGGGACATGATCCTTGGAAAGCAAGGACACTAAGCATTTGTTGGTTAATGGGATACCATTCCTTCACCTGCTACAGATTTTCTGCAGCAGACTTGCCTTATTATTCCCAGAGAAGTGACATCAGTATGTTCTTTGTTTGGTGTGTGCTTAACTTGAAATGGTATTATTAGAGCTACTGACATTCCCAGCAACCTGCCTCCACTAGTCAGTGAAAGCTGAGCTTTATGCCTATTCTTCTATGGAGGAATCTTGCACCAACCTGCATCACGACTTTCATTTGTAAAAGGGGATATCAATGTATTCTTCTCTCTCAAGACTTTTCACTAACGTTTCGTCAACCACTCAGCTATTACACTGATGACCAACAGGCCCAAGAAGTCTGAAACTTGTTAAGTAAACACAGGTAGGGCATAAATCAATCATCAAAATTTTTTAAAATGATAACAATAATCTCAGTGCGTATAGCTGCTTGTTAAATAAGCACTGTTCATTCTGTACGCTAAATGAGAAAAGTTACACAGAGAAAATAGAATTCAATTGAATGCATCAGAACGTATATGCACATCAAGGATAACCAAGGCTGCACATGAAAACTTATAGCTTAGTTCTAGCATGTTGTACAAATGTTGTACACATCCTTACAAACAGGTTATGCAAAATCAGTGTCATCCTCCATCCACTACATAGCTTCTTACCTGTTATATCCAGAACATACATTTTGGACACTACCTCGCAAGGTCAAGTCTCCACACATTGTGCAAAGATTCAACAGAAACTTCTAATTTCATGCCATTTGCCATTCAGAATGGTTCCTTTGCTATGCAGGAAACTCCCACTACCACATTTACCCACTGCAATTTTTCTATTTCTTTCCTTCCAGCTCCCCCAGTGAAAGGCACACATCCAACACATTTCTATTCAAACTTCAGTATGTACTTCAAGATGACCCTTCAGAGGAAGGGTAGCCAGCCTAAGACTACGACCACCTGAACAAGTGTCCACACAATACTCCTTTACTCAAGGAACCCCATGGGTGCAGGTGGCAGACTAAGCACACCATTTCCTGTTCTTGTCACTACCTCTCCTTGGAGAGACAACCACCATACAACTGGCTATGCACGACCTCCAGCACACAACTCCATAAAAATGTATCCCTGTAACACAGCTGGATATTGGTACATCTTTAGGAAGACTAGGTTTTCAGTCAAGCCATAAGCATACATCCAATCATGTGTTTATACCCAACTGAGCCTAAACCCATCACATGGCAAGGGCACCTTCATTCTGGGTACAGGACATTTACTTTCCAGTTGCTTAATGAAAGAGCAAACACAAAATCCAGCTCCTACAAGGGCATTTTGGTGGAAAAGTTGTAAACTATTGTGTCAGAAGTACAATAGCCTGACTAAGTTCAGGAAATAAGGAAAGAGTTTGCACATCTGTGGAATGTACTACTTTAATTTTAAAGCATTCATTTAAAACCCTGTGCCAGTATATGACTTGAATACTGACAGTGATAGAGTTAAAGCGAATGTTAGCAGGCACTAAATGCTGTCTGTTAAAAAAACTGCCAAACTACAGACATTTATTTTCATATACCAGTATTATGGCATTTATTTGTTCTCTTTCAACAAAAATGACAGCAAAAAGGTTCACCACCTCACTTCCTGCTGCCTTGATGCAATTTCTTTAAATGTCCATATACCGCCCTTTGCACCAACACCATTACATCTTGCTTGCATCACCTATGCAAGAACTTTACTGAACAGTCAGCACACCTGGGTTTCAGCTCCTCTGCAGTGATGCATCTCTCCTGGTCAGCTGCCTTATGCCTGGCCAGAAATTGGGCACACTCTTCTTGCCAGGTAGCTGCTGATTTTCAGAACTACCCGAGGTCAAAGAGGACTCTCTGCTGCACAGCTGCAAGCCAAGCCAAAGCTCTGGCACTGTTTCTGGGCTCTCAGCATACCAAATGTCATCAGGGACACTATACACCTGCCTGTGGGACAGGACTCCCCTCCAACAGTTTTGTTCTGTTTTTAAAGTCAATACTTTATGTTTGTAATTGAAATTTTCCACTAATTTGTCAGACACAGGACAGTATGTTCATAGGTATCACCTTGAATGTGACTAGAGTTCCCCACAGGATGCACTAACCAGAATTGCATCTATTGCATCCCCAGGGTTTGTTTGTATTTTGCATCTTCAGAAAACTATCATAAAGCATTTCAGTTTCTGCCATGTCCCGCCCACACTCATCTAGCATAAACAGATTAAATCATCAAAAGATTTATTTCATTACAGTCATTTTTTCAAATAAAACATGCATGGAAATCTTCACTATATTTTATTTACGTAAGGAGAGTAAAGAATCTGACAACAACTCAAACGGCCCAAAATAATGCCAGGAACTAAAATTAAAAAGGAATATGCTTTTCAACAAGGAAGGATGTTAAAGTTATGGCAGTTCATATGTTTGTTTGAAATGTCTACCAATTTACAGTCAAAGAGGACTGAAATAAAGGCTGCAGATCCGTCCCATTATTACAATCCCTGATGCAATCTGACACTTTACAGGAAACCACATCTAAGACATATATCAACTACTCTCTTTCAAATATGAAGTAGGACATCTATCAAACTGTACTCATGAACCTGAGCCTAACTGCATTACATCACCTCCCAACTTTTAAGAGCTACATTTCTATGAAATTTTAAAAGCCCAAACTATAAGCTAGAGTTTAACTGCTGACTAACCTCACATTTCAGCGCAGCAGGTCTACATAAAAGCTCACCACTTTGCAAAAGAGCTACTAAGTGTTATATTTCTTCCTTCAGAAGGATGTATCCATTGGCATCAAACAAATTTGTATGAACTCAGCCTATCAATCAAATAAGCTGGCCTATCATAAAAATATTGTCCACAAGTAACTGCAAGAACAAATAAAGCATATCCATACTTCAAAACAGAAGGGAAATTTCACCACATCCTCCCTTGGTGAAAGCAGCTACATTTTTGATAAAGGTGTGTTTGAAAAGGATGCATTTAACACACCCCAGGAGTTACAAAGAGTTGGTTGACCTTCTGTAGAAGGAACATCCATTAGAATGTTCCAAGACAACAGAATAGTGTTGACCTAAACATTCAGAAAGTTGACAAAAAAACCTGAAGTACAGAATTCAGACAGGAAGGGTAAAAACCCCACAACATATGCACAGACAGTAGCAAAGCATCAGCCGTTACAAAATTCTGATTATGAAAAATCAGTATGAAGAATAAAAGTAAGAACTTAAGATGAAATAATCATTCTCTCTTTTTTTTAAAAAGTGTAGTCATTGCTGTGTTACAGGTATTAAACTGATACCTAACTTGCTTCTTGTTTGTTCATCGCACTAAGTGATCAGAAAAGTAGTATTCCAGGGCTTAGAATTGAAAGTAGAATCACTCTTTTTGGCCTAAAGGCCACAACAATTTAAGGTCACAGCAAATTCTGAACTACTTCTTAGTCATAATGTGAAGTCTTACATTTAGCAAGAGTAAAATAGCAATTATCACATTTCAAACAGGAACTGTGATGCTGTACTAGTATGACCTGCCATTCAGAAAGAAGAACAAATATATTCCCAGACTTTCTTCCTCTGCTGTGGCTTACAAAACTGCTGACATTTAACTGGAGTTGAGTTGATATTTAACCACAGCTGAATTACCAAACAGATTCTATGACATACATTCTTACATGCCCCCACTGACAGAAAAGCATCTGACTTACAAGAAGTTGGAAGTCAGCACTTTAAAAAGAATAATAAGAAATGCCAACACATCATACTACTCTGACAATTTATTATTCAGAAACGGCAAGTTTCAAAACTAATTTCCTCATAATATTCAGAATCACACTTTCAGATAATATATTTTGATTATTTTATTATTTTATGTCACTACAGGGGCAAAACCAATTAAAAATGTGCTTCAATATCAAAGGAATGTAACTATTACCATAATCAAAAAGGTCCTTTACAGAGCTGTTGCATAAACTAGAATGACTGTACATAACATTTGTTCTGCACTACAAAAGTTATTTGCTAGCGGAACACAGAATCTGGAAATTATTGACGGATAAGCACAAAACACCACAAATTTCATTCAAAGTTACTCAATAAATAACTGAGGTTTTGGTCCAGGATTTCCTTCAATCTGTTCAAAATTAAAGAATGGAAGTAAATTATATGCAAGAGTGGGAAATGGTAAGAAGAAATTGGAAACAGAATTCTGAAAATACCGAAACTGGGTAGTTTCTTCCCATAGTACAAGCTGTACCCGAAAAAAATTTCAAAGCAAAATGTGTATTTTGCATAGAATATTTTCCAGTATGCAGCAGAAATAGCATCTTCATCAACAACAAAGCCCAAATAAATAAATAACCAATGAAACAAACAAGAAGCCCCCAAACAACCAGCTTGAGCTTTCTCCAACAAGAAACTCCGTTGACGACCATATTTTGTTTCCAAGAATAAATTTGTAAGCAGCAGCTCTGTTCCAACACACAATTATTTGCAGTGACTCTTCCTAATCTAGTTTTGATAATAGAGTTTCTAAGTTAGTAAAACAACAACAGTAAATTCTAAAGAGTAAACATTGTCCAAATATTTTCCATGTATCCAAATTTCCCTTTAGGTAGGGTAGTTTAACAGTTTCAGTCTTCATTCCTTAAACCAGTCTCATTTTCATTACAAGCAATAGACAAAGGTAAATACAGATCGACATGGAAAGAAAGGGAGGAAAAGAAAACCCTCTCAAATCACCAAAAGGATTTTAATTTACTCCCTTTAATCATTAAAAACTTCTTTTTCATTCTCAAAGTACAGCATTCAAAAGCTTTGAAAGCTGGTGTTGTAGCCAAGAACCTCTTATATCAGTAAGTCTGCTGGCTCATATTCCCGAGGAAAGCAGATAGGTCAAAGAAGGTATCTTTATGAAAAAGAAGGTGCCCTCAGAGTTATTTGTCATAATGCCCTAATAGACCTTCGAAGACAGAACAGGCCCTTTGAACCTGACCCATCAATCTGTCCTTCTGAGGAGTCAGTGCACAGAAGGGAATTGTAATGACCTGCTGGAACCTGCTGGTACTGCTGAGACGGCCGAGCCTGTGCTAGAACTAGACCAAGTTTTTTTTCCCTCGTTGTGAAGGACTGGGATCTCAACATAATTGGCAAAACGGACTTGGCAGAAAAAAAACCAAACACAGACACAAGTGACCATAACAAGCACTACATCTGGTAAAACATTATATAGTCCTATAATCCATGAGTAGAAATACCGAAGGATATATTTAGGCATTACAAAAACAGATAGTCTGCTGAAGGCAATCTGATGACTACTACAGAATTTCAAAACACTTTCCCTCTTCATATGAAAGTCACCTCACCTTGCACAAGTTCAGCTTCACCTTGTTTTCATACAGGCATTTACTTCCATTAATATGAAGAACTAGTTATTACCTACTGTTGTTGGTAGACATTACCATGGTACCTCAAACTTCTACCCTTTCTTGATGATCTGATATAGTTCACTGAACTCCACCAATACACATGAAAAGCATTAATGCTTCAGTCCTCAGAGAACCCTATTAAGAACTGCCAACCACAATTTCACTCTCCCAGAGTCTCTCAAAAGAAATAACATGCTTTGAATGATTACATTCTATATTATTTAATAGATGCATACATTAACTGTGCAGCTCCATATAGCTAAAATAACCATAGTTAATTGCTGTATTTAATAAAGCTAGATGTAGGCTACACTACTCAAAGATTCCCCATGTGTTTTGCAACTGCAGAACGCATGGCACCAGTGCTATTTCCACACCACCAAATATCTGAAGCCCAGGTACAATTCTGAGTTAAGGTTACTAGTGGTGAAAAAACACCTATCGATTTCCTAAATTTGTTTAGGAGGCCAAACGTTCCATGCTTTGAGCAAGACTTTATTGATACACATACCACTTTAGAACTGCAGCATTTCTTAGGCTTATGGAGAACTGCAGGTATTCTTCCATGCAACAGGGATAACAGGCACAAAAATCTAAGTAAAAGTTATAAGCGTGCCTGGTTACCTTTTTTCAGCCATGAACACCACAAGAACCTGCAGAGGTTTGGCAGAATCCCACAAAAACTAGTAGTCCCTTTATAACCAAATCCTTTTCTCTATGCAGGTCACATTGTCTTACAGATGTGAAAACACCTACAATTTTTATTTTGCAATAATTTACATATTGTAGTGTCAATTCTTTCGTGCAACTGTCGACCAATTCTTCGGAATGATACATGTGTGCATCATTCTGACAGTTCCAACTTAGTTCATTTCATCTGAGCACAACAGTTGATTTTCTCTAATAACAGTATTACTATCTTTTCATGTCAGAGAGCGCTTAGCTCTGAGACGATGTCAAGGCTGTCCAGCCTGATAAGGTAGCTCGCGATCCATGGAAAAGGTCTCTGAAGCAGAAATGCGTTGCTGCAGTGACGGGAGAGAAAAATGAGGTTTTAACCTCAAAAGATACAATAAAAAATTTCTAGAATAAGGGAAGTAATATTAAGTTTGTCTATCAGATCCCCACAAGTGTTAGGCTACTCTAAGGAATGGTCAATGCCATAACAGCACTTATGGAAGCTGCTATCTGTGATTACAGTATTATCAGAGACTTCCAAAGAACATACAGGGGCCCTGCCAATAACAAAAAATTCCTACTCTGCACTGCAGCTAAGACTTTGATGGAGGTCTCTGAAGGCAGCCCTATCATCACTTTGCACAAGAGCCTCCTGTGATGGCCAGATGTGCTGGTTTTGGCTGGAACAGAGTTAATTTCTTTCATAATAACGGGTAGGGGGCCATGTTTTGGAATTGTGCTGGAAACAGTGTTGATAATACAGGGATGTTTTCAGTATTTAGACAGAGTCAAGGCCTTTTCTGCTCCTCACACCATCCCACCAGCAGGAAGGCTGCGGGGGCATAAGAAGTTGGGAGGGGACACAAATGGGACAGCTGACCCCAACGGACCAAAGGGATATCCCTTACCATGTGATGTCATGCTCAGTGTATAAAGCTGGGGGAAGAAGAAGGAAGGGGGAGGACATTCCGAGTTATCCCAAGTAATCATCATGTGTGATGCAGCCCTTCTGTCCTAGAGATGGCTGAACACATGTCTACCCATGGGAAGCAATGAATGAATTCCTTGTTTTGCTTTGCTTGTGTGCACGGCTTTTGCTTTATCTGTTAAACTGTCTTTATCTCAACCCACAACTTTTCTCACTTTTACTCTTCTGATGCTCTCCCCCATCCCACCGGGTGAGATTGAGCGAGCAGTTGTGTGATGTTTATTTGCCTGCTGGGATTAAACCATGACACCAGAGCTGGGGTTCCACAGTTCGTCTATGTCACTGTCGAATGCTAGGGATGAGACCCAGATCACAGAACTGTGGAGTTTTCTTTTTTTAGAAAACAGTAACATTAACTTACAAAGAACTGTTTAGCAATGGTAGCCACACTGTCCAAACGTGTGGACTAACTAGACTTGGAATCTATTTATCTCAAAAAGAAACAAGAAAGTAAGAGACTCACTGACATCAGTTTCATTGTGAATGAACTGAGTATAAATAAATTGAACTGAATATAAGTAAAATGACCCAGCAAGTAAAACATTAAACCTAGAGTAGGAAACCAGTAACAGTTTTAAAACTACTTTTCTTTGAGTAATACTATATATAGGAAAGTATAGCATAGGTCAGTAACTCCACTGCTATGATGAATCACATCATTTCCCAAAAGCTAACTTTCTCAAGAAAAGTTTCATAACATTTTCAGACCTGAAAAAAGGATTTTTGAGAAGCCTATAAAACACTATATTCAACTATTTTACAGTCATCCAACCTTGAAAACTATTCAAATAAGGGAGACTTCCCCCTCCCTCCTTTTACTGCATCTGCACATCTTAGATAGATATTTACCTTTAGGAAACACCACACTTGTTTGTTTAACAACCGTTAAGATTCCTGTAATTAGATCATTTTACAGACAGCATCAATATTCCCGATTTACGTGTGCTAAGCTTGCAGTGAAAACCAACTGTCTGGAAAAGAACTGAAATGAAGCACTGAAAATTTGGATATTTAACTAGTACCATTATATGGTACTACTAATCACTGTGAGCACAGCAGCACTGCTGCTCTGGCTGTAAACATATTTCAGTAGTGTTCCTGGAAAAATGTACGTGGAAGATGCATTCCTCTATTTCTTAGCCAGATAGCATTTCCTAGGTAAAGGCACAGCCAGACCTCCCACATACCTACTTTTGGGGGAAGAAGGCATGTAAAATGGGAGAAACAGAAATGTACATCAACATAACAGCCTACCCCCAATCTATCTTTCTTCATGCTCTTCCTAGCAAAAGAAAAAAAAAAGAAAAAAAGAAATCCTTTTGAAGAAGGATTAGAGAAAGTTTCTACCTCCCTATACAGCCAAACAAAGCAAAAAAATAATCAGATATAATGGTTTAAGTGCGAAAACTTTCAGACAAAGGGCTAAAACCTGCATACCTGCGTCATTACAGCGACGTCGCTATCATTACCTACAGAAAGTGGAAATCAGCAGCTGTCCCAATACACTGCTGCTTTGGTATCAGTGATGTTAAATCTTACTTTTGCATGCAATAAATTAAGATCACTTCAGTGATTCGTTTAACAAGGCAGCTCCTGACATGCTGTTATCTGAAGGCGAGCAATCCTAACCCTTAGGCGCGAAACACCTGCATGGTCTGAAGCTTTCAGGCAGGTTCCCTGTACCAGAAGCCCTTATTTCTGCACTTAACATACTACCTATGGAAGAGGCATCCCGCCTTACCGCTAGGAGGAATACCCCAGGACAAATCCCCCAGGCCATGAGCCGCTGCTGCCGCCCGGGGCCAAGCCAACAACCGCTCGCCCTGAAGCGCTGACGAGCAACCGCTGCCCGGGGCTCACCGCCCCCGGCGGACAACGGAGAGCCGCTGCGCACGGGACCGCCCGGAGAACGACACCGCCGCCACCAGCAACGCCACGCCCGGCCCCGCCGCCGGATGGAGCGGGGCACAGCGGGACGGGAGGCCGCGGCTGAGGGGCGGCCGGGGTTGCGGCAGCCGTCGCGACACCGGCTCCCGTCGCCACACCGGGTGCCCGCCCGCCTC
>VXAK01009631.1:159163-232733 GCA_013399435.1 Arenaria interpres | reverse complement strand
GCTGCTGAGGGCGGCGGGCCCCGGGCGGCGCAGGCTCGTCGGGGCGGCGCGGCCTGGGCAGAGGGAGGTGAGGGGGCGGAGGGCGGCAGGCCGAGCCGGGGGGGGGCTGCAGAGGTGCCCGGCCTTGTTTAGCTGCAGAGGGCACTCCTCTCGGCCTGCGCTCCCTTACACAGCGTGGGGAGGTGTAAATGAAGCGAAGGGAGGCGTCCATCCGGAGAGGGAATTCGAAAGGTTGCTGTGAAGCCCGCCTCAGGCGGAGGGAGGCTGGCCGCCGCTCGCCGTGTGACAGGCAGCTTTCAAACTCTCGCCCAGCTTTTTATTTTTAATCTCTCCTCAAGTCAGAGTGCCGCAGTTTTGACAGCCCTGAGTCAGTGTGAATCCAAGCTCTCCTCGGTGTGTGGGCTGGTGGAAAGGAGGTCCCAGCTGCAGATGCCTCAAGCTGAAGCAGCAGCGGCGTTTTCACTTCCAGACTGTTAAACGTGACACTTGGGTTGACTGCAACAGGCTGAGCAGCGTGTCTCTGGCATGTGCTCCCTATGTCTCGGTAGAAACAGCAAAAGAAAAAACAGGATGGAGAAGAAAATAGGAAAAGTGATAGGATTTGGACGTAGGTCTTCCTGGCATAATGATGTTTTGCATCCCTTTCAGCCAGGCATAAAGCTTACTGACTGCCTAGAGGGCAATGGAAGTTATGAAATAGAATAAAGCTACTATTGTCCCATGAATCTTGAGAAGATTTGAGGCTGACATGTCTGCTAAAGGCCACCATTGTGTCCTCCAGAAAGTACGTAACAGTCAGATTACGGATGTGAGATTGCTGCTGATTGCTTTACAAAGCATACATACGTGCTATGAGAAAATCAGGTAGATATATTCTTTCTTAACAGAAACAGAATCAATCTGGGTTTTTTGATAAAATTATATATATTTAATCTGTGTAAACCAATCAAGAAGCACTTCATCCATGGAGAAAATTGAACCAAGAGTTTGTTTTTCTTAAATGTTGAGCTCAGATACCAGGAAAGAGGAATATTTTTTTTTCACAGAAGATTACATTGGGAAATAAATGCACTTTTTTTAAAGCCATGGGCCAGAAAACCTGCTGGAGACTCCTCTTAAAAGAGAATGCTCTTCTGCCTCATCCTATGCAGCAATCTGTGTGGATTGTGTTTTTGTTGGATTTGTTGGGGTTTTTTTTGCTGAACCAGAAACAAGATTGTAGAAAGATCTCTCTTCATGCTTTTGTACTGGAAAAACAAAATGCCTGGGGAAAACATGCACTGCTTATCCAGTTTTAAGAAATACTCAGTGTAGGTCCGTCAGCCGTGGGCAGAGGCTTGGCTGATGCAAGTTACTTTCTGTAAGAAACAGCTTTTAGGTTTCTGCTGAGATTCCATTGAAGCCTGCCTGAAACAATCATTTAGGAGACTCAACATATATATAACCCTCCCAGCATAAATAGGGCCCTTTGGTGAAAAGGGGTCTTAGCGGGGGGAAGGGGGAAGCTTTTGCAAATCATAGCAGCTACACTATTGTTAAAAGGCTGCAACCAGACTGTGAAACTCACTATAAGTTTATAAACATGCCAGTCAACATGCATTTTCCCCCAGATCGCTGCAATGCTGGTGACAAACAAGACTGTCACTTAAATCCACTTTTAAATCCCATTTTATGTCTAAACTTTTTTTTGGCTCTATGATCCCTGGCAAGTGGAGCTTATTACTGATACCTTTGAGCAACTGGAAATTTACCCACTTGAGTACAGAAGATACTAAAACAATGCTGCCAAATGCTATTTAAAATTGTGAATATTTATTCACAAACAAGGCCACTATCCACATCACAAAACAGCCCAGCATCAACATTAGTGTCTTTATTCTTGGTATACCTTCGTGTACTCTGAGTTATTGTGAATGCTTAATACCCCAGATTTCTTAAAGCCTTTTGTGAATTCATAGTATGAATAATACTTGAAAAAAGATAAGGAATAAGGTTCTGTTAAGTCTTATCATGACTTAAGAAATTCTCCAGTTTTCCAGTTTTTATTCTACAAACCCTCAATGCTAAGATGAAGACATTTAACCATTTAGTTACACAACAGGCAGTTCATCCAGATGTCATCCAAATGTAGGAAACTCAACCACTGTATTTTGTAACAGTCCCCATCCACTTGCAATATTATTCCAGGAGAAGCCCCGTAGCCTCTATCTTTTCGCCCTTCTTCCCCCTCTCCCTCCCCAAGATCTGCCAGCAGAACCAACTGGCCCTTATGTTTCTTTCTTTCCCTTGGAAAACAAATAGATGAGCTCCATCCCTTCACCTCTTCTGTGGTAAATACAGCCTGTGTCACTCAAACAGTTTCCATCTCCACACACCACCATTCTTGTTTTGAAGGAAACAGGTCAGAAAAGGCTGCTGCAGCTTTTTAAGCTGAGAGTATCCTCAGTTTATACAGTTGGGAGTATGCTCCATATTTAAGGAATCCAATATAATTGTTTCGGGATCATCACTTGTTTGGAATGTGCATGACAGGGCTGCAAAACAGAAGCAAGGCAGCTTTCCAGTGAAGGTGTAAATTAAACAGTATGCCTATATTATGCTTTAAAGATTAGATGACACCCTAGAGTTAGCTCCTGCTTTGATTTCAGTGTGTATTTTGAAATACATTAAAGCTCTGGTGGAACTGACAGAAATTTATTAGCTTTAATTTATTAGCAGATGTTACTACTTTTGGCAAAAAAGAGGACAGAAATCTCAATTTTTAAATATATGGAGAAAAATTGCACGTCCACAGAGACGATGGAGAAAAAGCCTTGCAATGGCAGCTGAAATGTTGAGCTAGTAAAAGAAAATTGTGAAAGGCCTTGGTTACAAGCCTATTTGTGTGTCAAAAATATCGCATATATACTACTTTATGGTTTTATGGATTAAACTGAGCTATGATGAGGCAGTCTCATCTTGCCAGTTCATCTCTAATGGCCTTTGGTGGTATAGACTACTAAACCCAACTGAAATCTATTCTTGCAAATGGTATAAACACTTTATTAGGACTTTAAGGACAGAAGTTTCCATTCTTTATCGTATACCAACTGTCCACTGTAGCAGCCTCCCACAGTGAGAAATACTCTCTTTAAAATGAATGCATGTATAAGCAGGGAAAATGAGCTCTGCAGGCTTGAAGTATTCACAAACTTGACATATATAATAACTTAATCTAGATTTTTCCTGTAATGTTATTAAGGTATATGAAGTGGTGCAATTTTCCTTTGTGATACGTTGTGAGAAAACAGGTGGCCAGGTTTCATGCAATAGTGGAAGGGAAAATTAATACTGTAACTGCTTCCTCTTTTCCGGAGTTGTCTGGAAAGGATTTCTGGCATATGTCTTTTTCTGCTTCATAAGATATTGCAACAACTGAAGACTGTACAATTCATCTCAAGCTCTCATAATATTTTAACCAATACATTTTCAGTTTAATATATAAAATGCTCCCATAGCATGGGAAGTTTCTAATGAAATGTTATAAATAGCTAAATCTAAAATGTAAAAAGGTACATGGAAGCAGCCACTTTAGCTCAGATAAGTCTATAATTTGCCTATCAGCCAGGAGACTACGGATGGTATTGCTGAAGACTGAACCAGTGCTCTGCTCTAAGGAGCAAAAGCACATTTTTGCTTTCTTTACCTTCTTTGACCCTCTGAAATGATAACACTTGCAGGCTTTGCATACTGATTTTTAAATCCACGGTGCGTATGTCTAAGCATAAGCTTCTGCTATCTGTTCTATAAGCAGATCAGATAAAGTGCTTTGAAATTCTACCTGGAGCCGTTACAATGGTGACAAGTTGTTTTATTTACAAAATTATATGTTAACTCATTGTTATTTTCTGAACTTTGAAATCACTCATGCTAGGTTTGTTTAATCTTCTCATATGAATATATCTCCAAAGCAAGTTTATTTAAATTGTTTGACTTTTCTTCACTGATATTTCAAGTATTCTCAGTGAAATTCCTGACAGTTCTCTGTGTGTTTTAACAGAAACCAGCAAGTCTTCTGTTTGCCCAAACATGGCATCAAATACATCAGCTAGCCTACACTCTGTAAGCCAGCAAAGTCTATCCAATAGTCACATGTACTTATCAGTATCTCGCTGCAAGATATGAAGAATTATTTTTCTTCTACTTGCTGTTATTTATGTAAGGTTACTTTGCCCTTAACTGCACCCCATCCCTCATTTCACCTGCAGAAACAGGATGTGAAGTTTTCATTATAGAATGTTTTTGATCTGTACAAGTCAGTGTAAATTTATATTATGTGTATCCTTTATGATTGTGGAAAACAAAACTTCTTCCCTGAGGCAAGACATGTTAATAAAAGAAACCTCAACCCCCTGCAGTGGATATTTAGACATATAGAATATACCACAGAACACATCAGATCATTCAGCCTTGGGACTGATTAATAGAAACCTGTGAAGGCGTTCCTGTTACTTTCTCACTCAGCTGCTGTAGCAGCTCCTGAGTGCATAAACAGAACACAGGAAAGCGAAAAAAACCAAAACAAAACCAGACAAAAAGAAACAAAGTAAATCCAGAGTGTAACAGATAGAGGCTACATCTATATATCCTCTTTCATTGTAGACCCAGCCCTTCACCTGAGCCTGAAAGTCCTTTGCTCAAATTTCCTTTGTGTACTGTTAGATTCACGTTCAGGGCACTGGAGGAAAAAGACTTAAGGATATATAATTCCATAGCATAGACCCAAACTCACAGTGACTTGCAATGGAAATCTACAAGGACGAGTTCTGTGGTGTGCATCCTGTCACACCTTGTGGCAGCATCAGGCACTCTGCTTCCTGAAAAGACCTGATCTCACATGCTAAAGGGAACTGGGTTAGTTGGAAGCATCCAATCTTCCACAATGTCCACAATGGTGCAATGCAGTTATGGTCAGTTCTTGGTCTCTTTTGTAACCTGACCTTGAAAAGATACAGATACTACTAAATATGCCATCAGGAACATTCCTTCTGGTCAACAAAAAATAAACTATCAGTACTTCTTCAAATCCAACTCATTATCCTTTTCTGAGAAGAATGTGAGCATCATGGGCATCATACCTTTTTTTTTTTAACATGTGGAGGGAAGGGAACTTATTTTTTATCTTTTCCTGAAATAGGCTTTCCTGTAACTCAATTTGCTCATAAGAATGGTGAGATGGATATAGACAGAGAGAGGGTATGTGAGAATTGATCCTTGGGGACCTCTGCTATCTTGGTGGTACCATATACTTCACACGACTTCCAAATTCTCAACTTTGGGAGCTTTCGTTTTTTGAACAGATTTTAGGGTAACTTTTTGACATGGAAAGAGGTGCACGTTTGGGGATTGCGTATTTGTTTGTTCTATTACCTTTACAGGAATGTTAAAAAGTGAGATACTTATATTCTTTTCCTGAGTGTCCCAAGGGACCTGTTGCGCAACCTTGGATAAGCACGTCCTGGCTGCTTTAATTCCATTTATTTGTGATTTGAGCTGTTTGCAGGAAAGTTTCTGTCTTGATATTTATTTGAGTAGTGCTAGCCCCACTAGCCTCAGTGATAGTGCTGACAACAGTGCTTAGCCTTTTAGAGGAGGTGTTCAGTACTATGCAAAGCTGGGCTGAAATTAACCATCATCTTGGGCTTCCATGGTCTTAAGCAGTGTCTCTGGAGACATTCAGACCTTGCCTGGACACGTTCCTGTGCGACCTGCTCTAGGTGGACCTGCTTTGGCAGGGGCGTTCGACTAGATGATCTCTGGAGATCCCTTCCAACACCATATCATTCTGTGATTCTGTGATACAGGTCCACAGTAGGGACAGTTTCTTGCAGGATTGCCAGTTACCTGCTGTACCCACAGGACCTCGTGTGCTACAACAGGGTAAACAGGAAGAGCAGTCATACAGAAGCAGACAGCTAAAAGAGAATATCAAAGTCCAGGTCTGAATGTGACTCTTGATAGTCACTCACAGCTGATAGAACATGTGAGGAGGAAGAACATCATGCCTGAAAGAAAAACTCTGGCAGGAAACAAGGCAAAGATTGAACTCTTGCCAGACTCCTCGGTGTTCGTAGCGGGTTCAAGGGTATTGTGGCGTTCTGCTGGCATCCCGTGATGTTTGTGAGACTGCGACAGACACACAAGCACCCATTGCTCGGCAGACAGAAACTGAAACTATCGTGTCGGTAGCTTAGTGTTGTGGTGAGCAGATTTGTCGCACAAGGAACATGGCACAGGAGCAAGCATTGCTGGCACATAAAGAAAAGGGATCCGGAAGAGCATGGCCAACCAGATGGCCTCTTTGTGGCTAATCACACACTTATGCAAATACTAGATTAACACCACAGAAGAGAAACAAAATGCAGATGTTTTTATTAGATTGGTTTCTTCTGTGAGGGCCAACCATGTAAGAAGATGCTAAAAGAGTAATGACAAGTGGCATACGCAGGTCTTTATTGTGCAGCATGACTGTTTAATCCTGCTGTCCAGTGATTACTTTCACTTTAAGAAATGGGTGCACATTTAAGTTATATGGCTTTACATTGATAGCAATAGTATAATTTGCTGCTGCTTTCCTCCACTTCATGCTGGCTTTAACACTTTAAATTTTAAAGCTGTTATGACCCTGTAGGCATGGACTAACTGGGTGGTGAAGTTACAATTTAAAACAGCTGCAGATATTTTTCCAGTAGCCTTGCTAAAATGCTCGTATCCAATTAGATACATGTTTCTGGGAGAAACATGTCTTTCCCTGATTTCACTGTACCCAAATATCAGAAGGCCTTAAAGGAGATAATATTATGTGGTGGAGGACTCCTGTGGTAAATATTAACTAATTATTTAGTTGAGAAACTGCAGAGCATTTACAGAGATGCAGGTGATCTACCTGATCATCAGAAGAATGCTTAATAACATTGCTTGGAGGAAACTGAAAATAAAGTCAACTGCGACTGAGCAAGTCATGACTGAACATCTGAGCTTGCAGATTCTCAGCACAGTTGGCATTTGACAGCCAAATCTCTGAAGGTTACACAGTTTGCCAGATATATTCTGTCCCAGGACTACAGGAAGAGAGCAGGATTCCCTTCTGTAATAGCTTTTCCCAGTGTCTGCCCCAGTACCAGGAATGGACATTAACATTCAACCAAGGACAAAATTTAACTTCCCGTGCTTTTTAATGTCACTTTTGGTGACAGTTGTGTGCCAAGGAGGATGAAGTGTTATTGCTGGAGTCAGGAAATAGTTGTGTGTAGGGAAGATAAGAGTAGGGGAACATTATACAAATCAAAGGAAGAGAGGTTGGGCCTGGGGGTTAAAACAATGGATAAAGGGTCCTTAGCTACCAAAGCACACTTCATTTAGGGTATCAAGAAGCTCATGCTTTCTACAGGCTCGTGGAGAAATGTCTGGTGTTTGACACTGGCGTGGGTGCTTGTCATAGTCCTTGGTTAAGAGTCTCAGTTCTTGGACTCTTTGGGTAATAACCAAATGTCTAACAACCCTGGCAATGGGTAAGGTTTGAAACCTGTGACCATCAGGATACTCATGGAGTTTACTGCACACTTCAGCAAGTGATTCCAGGAGGATGTTAATCCATCTGTAAAACAATAAATTTGTGATAAAGACATTAGATTATTTAGATTTATATCTAATAGTTTTAATGAAAAGCGAAAATACCCTGCATGATGAGTTTTTTTCTTTTTGGTTCTAGAATGCCTTTAAAAATATAGTGAGTTTCACTTTAAGGTTACAGAACCAGTTTGTCACAGTTTAGAAGTCACTCTGGCTGCCTGTTGAACCTTAGTAGTGCACGCATGAAACATTGCTCAGTTTAGGTTTTGATCACAAACCACTTTTCCCAAGTTCCCAAAGAAGTTTCCTTTTCATACTCCTTTTGTGAAAGCTTTCTTTTGACATCTTCTACATCGTTCAGTAAAAAGAAAAGCTCAGAAAGAAATCCTGCATGTGCTGAACGTGACAGTCCTTTTTGCTGTTGACCTTAGGAGTGCAAGGATGCTGCTTAGAATTTTTGCAGTAGTTTGCATCATGTTATTATCTAGTCAGTAAAAGAAAACCACAATCCTCTTCAGACTAAAAAAGACAGTGCCAAATAATGTTATGCTATAAATCAGTACTATTCTTCAATGATCTGACCTATTGCATTAGCCGTTTTCTTTCTGTCCTCTCTACAGCAAGGTAGTGTGCGGCAATTAAAAAGAAGGTGAAGGGCAGAAGAGCATTCTCATGTAATCTTTAAAAGAGTGTTATTACTAAATGAAGAATGTAATTATGTATAACCTGTGTTGAATGTACATGACATGGTATTTTACTTTCCAATACAGTAAATTCTGTCTTCAGCATTCATTTAGTTCTGCAGTATCACAGTGAAGAGAGCTATAAGACTACTTAGATAGAAAGGCAGCTGTAACACATTCAAAAAAGAAGATTCTGTCGTATTTTGTTTCAGGAGCTTTTGAACAACCAATGCGAGGGACTAAAACATCCCACTTTAATAATACCCATTCATTTCCACACACTGGATCTAACAATACCTATTTGCCCTGAGGTAATATTTATTGTCGTAGAACAGCATCATTTTCATTTGTCTATCTCTTTGATAGACTCATCCCTCGTGTTGATGTAACTGTAAGAATTTACGATGTGTATTCTCTTTTACATAGGTAATAAATACAGACAAATCACAAGTAAGTCTGAGGAAGGTCATTGCTCGTGTACTCAGAACCTTGCGACACTGGGCCCTTATGAAATGTTCTAACCATGTGCATTTATGAAATAGTTTTCTTAAGCAGCGTACTCAGCTAATGCTTTGCATGACCTTTAAACAAAATAATGTCCTTGTGCTGGGTTCATTACAAAATGAAAACATGCAGCATGGTAGGAGTCTCTGAAAAGTTTTGAGAGGTTCTAATATAGATTGAGCAAATCTAACATGACAGATGCCCATTCTTCTGTGTTGGGGAAGTGAGAATTCATGTTTTATTTTTGAGAAGTTTGACATGCCAAAAAATCTCTGTCAGTCTGGGTAATCAACAGTGTAACAAATGAGTTAGCTCATTCTCTCCTCCCTTTTTATTTATATATATTCACACTATAACAATTATGTGCTGTTCTATTCCTGTTTTTCCAAAACATAACTCGTTACGTGATTAGTCTGTTAAATCTCTGCATGCATGTCCTCTATTACTTTGTTTATATCTTAATATAAGCTATTATATCTTAATAGGCCAGATTCATTCCAGATATACTCAGATAATGGCAGTGGAATGAAATCAAATGAAATGAACATTGACTGGCAAGTGGAGTGTTAGAAAGGTGTGCAAGGAGCCAGGTATATATCTTCCATTAGTCCGAAATAATGCCAGCTGACTGGATGACTTGGCAGAAACAGGATGATCGTAGCTCTTACTTAGTGAGCACTTAGGACAAGCGGCTGTACTTTATGTACCTGTTCCCAGGTGTAGCAGGTTATCTGCTCTAAATCTGAATTTAGCTGAGTGTGTCAGTTTAATAAATGAGACCTTAGAGGTAAAGATGGGCTTAATGTTTCCATACAGATGGCATTACTCGAGGGTGGAAGCTTAGCAGAGTTCTTGGCACTGCAGTTGAAAATGCCAAGCATTATCTGTGTCTATGATAACTCTTCCCCAGAACTGAGAAACTGTAGCTTTTATAATAGTGTTGGGAATATGTAAGATGCTTTCAGATCCTGCAGCCAGCCAGTCAAACTCCTGACCAAATTTCTGGTATCACATGGGACCTATTTTCTTCTGTAGTATGAATGTGTAGTTTTTCAGCAGGACCTCTAAAAGTTCTCGTGGACATTAATGGTCCTCAGTGGGTCTGCAGAGGCTTTTTAGCATGAGCAAGGAAGTGAGATTTTTTTAATCATCAACAAGGAAGTGTTTTGGTTTGGTTTGGTTTTTACTATGAGCAAGGACGTGTTGATTGGTTGGGTTTTTTTTACCACGAGCTAGGAAATGTTTTTTCTTTTTTACCATGAGGTAGGAAGTAAGTTTTTTTAAACACGGAGCAGTTACAAACTTCTGCAGGTAGAATTTGCTCATCTTCTGCAGTGTTTTTCCATATAAGTTCTGGAAAGGTGACAAAACTTATGAAGTGCATATTGTGTGCCTTATGCCTTCAGGATATGCTCTGCATCAACATTTCATTGACACCTTCCCATCATCTACACTGAATGGCTTCTGTGTTGTAGAGACCACTAAGACTATAGCCACCGTAGGCAGCGAACATCTCTCTGAGTCAGAGCCTAATGGCATTACAAGGTCTGCAACAGCTGCTGCAGAGATATATCTGTGACTCATCTGAAATCCTACTATGAATAAAGCACTAATCCAGCATCATAGTTCTTTCTGCTGGCCAAAGAAAAATGCTAAATATAATTAAATCTGTAACAGAATGAAAATCGAGTGGAAGGTTGGTAAGATTTCAGAGAAGTCAGAAAGCTCTCTTCTCCCAGGAAAGGAAAATTGACGGGGAAATGAAAAAAGTGTTCTCTCTAAGTGTTCCATTTTCATTTTTCTTTTAGTTTTCTAGAGGCACCAACATCTTTTTAGACACCATGAGACTAATCTAATGTTTATTTGAGAGAAAAAGATCATTAAAGTGTAGATTAGCAAGAGAAATCACTTACTATTACATCAGATGTTTGGAAATTAGAATAGATTATTCAGATTTTGAAATACAGAACAGTATTCACCGTGGGTGAAGTTTAACGAGTTCATCTCATGTCAGCTACAAAAGCTCCATCAGCTCCAGCAATGCCAATTTTCACTTTGTATCTCTTACCAAGCTGATTTGATGCATGCTAGGGTATAAATGTTAGCTTCCTCTAAGCCAAAAAAATATTGCTCTATATATTGTTCTTATTCTTAAACACTAGCCTGCTGAAAAGGAGGTTATTCCCACACAGAGAAATACTTGCTGTAAACTTAGGTCTGGAGAGATGACGTTGAGTGTCACTTTTCCCTGCAGTGCTCTGGTAAAAACTGAATTCATTGTTACTGAATGTAAAGATCAGAATGAACAGAACTGAATATGGCTTGTGCAATGTCTAAATTTTAATAAGCTTAGTTGTGGCTTTAAAACCCACTGAGATAGTATCTATTTATATTTCAGCAATAACCAGGCACAGCTGCAGTGCGCTCAGGACCCAGAGAACCAAGTGATCTTGAACCAAATGGAACTCTATGCAGAGCTGATATGAGGGGAAAGTGTAGTTTACCAAAGATAAATGCGAGAAAAACGGGAAAGAAAATTATTTTTTTGCTAAATGGGATGCTTTTTTTTGGAAAGGGAAGGGAGAAAAGTAAAGGCACTGCACCCTCTGTTATGGAAGAGCAGCACGCTTCTCACTGAGAGCGTCCCCTTTTTATTTACTTGTTTTCTTCACTAAGCTAGAAGGCAGACATGAATATAGCTCCAGATAATGCCTCTCATTTCCTGCAGTGATTTCCACAATTGTTGCTTTACCAGTAAAATGTAGCTGATAATAGCTTTGGGTGACATTTATAGAATTCTTAGTTTAGAACAAATGAATAATATTGCTCACTTTTCATTTTTCTCTATTAAAGGGGTAAATATAGAAAACTAACTAAAACAACTTTTTAAAATGACAATTTATAAAATTATGTATTATTTCACAGTCATACTAAGCATTTCCTGTATATTTATGGAGAAGCATTTTAGTTGTGGAGATGAGTTGACTCTAATGATTGGCAACGTTGAATCATTTCTCAACATGCAGTGATCAAACACAAACTGCAAGGGGCTCGTAAATCAGGGCAATGACTCAGCATTCAGCGCATGATCTTTGCCTTACTTTCCTTTCCCAAAGAAAATGTGGCAATGTGAAGAAACTGATCCCTTTCTCCCACAGGGAAGGAGTGGAGAGGAAAGGAAACCAGCTCAGGTTCCCGCGGGCTCCCTCCCCGGCTCTCAGTTCTCTCTCTGAGTGCGGCCGGCAGCTTCACTCCCACCACTTTTGCTCTTACTGCCTTCCTCTTCCTAATGGAAACTGCCTGTTGGCACCTGGAAAGGAAACTGCAGCCTCTGCTACAATTGCCACGTTAGGGTGTCAAATACATTCTGGCAGTGTGACCACAGGCCACCCATGGAAAGCAAAGATAGGTGCTCCTCTAGAGGAGAAGCTGAAGAGTCATGCGAATGCGCTGCGTGGTGGCAGTATCAGCCGTGTCCATCAGTGCACAGCTCCACTGGCTCAAGAAATGTTTGCTTCCACAAGGCTGAGGCAGAGGCTGCGAAAGCTGGATCCCTTATTTTGACGCATGAAGAGTCAAGATAAAACCAAGGAGACACATACACTAATTGGATTCTCGTTGGCTGCACAGAAGTGTTATCTCTACTGGCTTTGTGATTAAATCGTTCTGGGGATGGGGGGTGCTGTCATTGAAAAAGCACGTGTTATAAACTGCGTTTGACAGGTAATAAAATTCATATTATCAGTTGAAGTCCCTGACTTTGCACACATAGCTGAGAGTGAAAGAAGCGGTCGTGAGCTCATTCTTGCAATCTCTGACCCAAACAACAACTTCAGTGTGCTTTTTTTTTCTGTAAAATGAGAGTCTGATTTTAGTCCTGGGCATGAAAATCCTCTGTTTCTATGGAAGACAAATAGCCGGTTGTAATGCCACACCGTTTTTGAAAATAATATAAACTGCGAGAGAGAAAGAAAAAAAAATCTTAGCTGGCAACAATCATCTTATTATGTATGTTCCACACATGCTGATGGCACAGAAGCAAAAGAGCAATTGTGATTGGTCATTTATGAAACTGAAGTAGGACATTCATTCGTAGCGTAAAGGGGAGTACTGGGAACCCCATGAGATGCCGGTAATCACTTTTACAAGAATTAGTATAGGAAACTCATTCATTCCCCATTCTGAAGTGCTTATGAATTATTCAATTAATCCTGTCTGGGGAGATAAATGTCGCATGCGATAGGAGCACATGCTGTGGTATTTATTAATTTAATTCAATGTTTGACAGGCTTCAAATTTGCTTTTCCAGAATGCCAAATATTATTGTTTTAGTTCCTGTATTTTGCTTCTTATCACTGAGTTTACAAGAACCACCCCCATCTGTGTTTCTACTTGACAAGTTTTCTGAAATGAATCAATTAAAAAAATGTTTGATGTTTGAAAAATCTATTGTAGACATTCTGTCTCAGATATTAACAGTATATGTCACCCACCAAATAAACACAGCTTTTCTGGACTATTTTCATGCCTTGGAACATTTTCATTAGATCTTAAACTTTATTTTTAATCTAGGTCTTATGTCGACAGTGATGTAAAGTTCACGCTGATATGTGTTTGTGAACTGTTAAAAATCAATTCAGTTGATGAACAGTCTGGCAAACTACCAAACAAATCCTCATTATCCATTTGGGTGAAGAAAGTTTGGCTGATTTTAAAATACTTGTTGGAGTACCATGCAGTGCCTTAAGGCACAGGTTACTGCTGCCTCATGCTTTGTCTCGGGGCTGCAGTCCTCAAAGCTCAATGCATTTGACATTCTTTAAAACAGCAGTCCATATATTTTATAGACAACCTATTTCAGTTCTTATTTCACCATGAAATACTTAGTATATTGGTTGAAAGTCACTATTTATATGCTTAAAGTGAAGATGTCACTGCTCTAGTGAATACCTTTCTTACTAAAATTGTGTCTTGATTACAGTGGGAGCAAAAGGGACTCATAGAAGGGTTTAGGTTGGAAAGATCACCTAGTTCCAACCCCCCTGCTATGGGCAGGGACACCTCCCACTAGACCAGGTTGCTAAAAACCCCATCCAGCCTGGCCTTGAACACCTCCTGGGATGGGGCATCCACAACTTCTCTGGCCAACCTCTTCCAGTGTCTCACCACCCTCACAGTAAAGAATTTCTTCCTAATATCTAATCTAGATCTACCCTCTTCCAGTTTGAAGCCACTACCCCTCGTCCTATCACTACATGCCCTTGTAAAAAGTCCCTCTCCAGCTTTCCTGTAGGCCCCCTTCAGGTACTGAAAGGCCACAGTAAGGTCTCCCCAGAGCCTTCTCTTCTCCAGGCTGAATAACCCTCTCAGCCTGTCTTCACAGAACATGTGCTCCAGCCCTTTGATCATCTTCGTGGCCCTCCTCTGGACCTGTTCCAACAGGTCCATGTTGTTCCTGTGTTGAGGACTCCAGAGCTGGACACAGTACTCCAGGTGGGGTCACACCAGAGCAGAATAGTGGGGCAGGACCACCTCCCTCGCCGTGCCTGCCATGCTGCCTTTGATGCAGCCCAGGATACGATGCAGTGAAGAGCTTATATTACACAGCAAAATGGGACATGCCCTTTACCTGATGCAGTTTCCTTTTGCAGTACTTTATCCCTACAGTAGACAGTTGAGTGACCAAAGAGCAACCTTTCTTTGTTGGGAGCTCCTCCATTTCACTGCATTGCAATCACTTTTGTCAGCGGCATGCTAGGATCAAGAGTTACCATGCTGACAAAAAGACCAGTAGTTGCCCTAAGCACTTGCTTTCTAGGAAAAAAGCTGGGCTTTTCTCCCCCCTAGAAATCTCTCTCATTCTCAGTGTCTGCTTAATCTGCCATCATCCTCTTGTAAAAGATCTGAGGATTGTTCAACCTGACACAAACCCTGTCTCTGGGACAGCAAGGCGAGTTGGCGGAAAGAGTCCCTGTCAAAAATATTTATCTGATGGCATCACAATGTGAATGCACCTGATTATTCTGAAAATATATGGAAGAGCACGTATATCGGGACAATGCTTGGTAATTCTGCCACAGACTTAACCATGTAAGAGCGTTCAGTATCTAACTGTCAATCCACCTGGAAAGAAAGTAAAATAACTGAAAAAATAGGATATGTGCAAGAATCAGTTTTAGTGATTCAGAGGTGGCTGTTGTATTAACAGAGGGTCGACCCAGTTTCTCCACAGCCCTTGTGTTTGGGGCTCCGGCACGGGCAGTTTCGCTGCCGTCCCCAGCGAGCGCTGCACGTACCAGCCCAGACCGTGCCCTGTCGGGGCTCTCCGGCACCATTTCCAGACCCAAATCTTCCCGAAAGGTTCTTCTGTCTCAGTTCAAGAAAAAAGGGTGAAGTCTGAATCCTCAAAGCGGAGTATAAAATGCCTTTTGTGCCTAGGCACATGTGCCTGCGTGGATGGGGACACACGCTAGATACACGCCTATATTTCTTTATGAAAACAAAGAAGGAAATAATTTCAAGTGATTTTGGGTACCCGCATCCCAGGTGTGTTCATCATTAGAAGGAAAATACAACAAAAAGAAATGCAGCTTCAAATAAAGTACTGTTTATCAGAGATATATTTTGTAAGAATTACAAAGTAACCATTCTCCGAGCCGTATATAGAGCTGTGATGCTGTAATTATGTTGTTCTCTGGAAATTCTTATTTCTGTGGAGAAGAGGACGGGAATGATGGATGCTTTAATACAGCAATAGCTTTTCCCCTTGTGTTTACAAGTATGAATCGAATTCTCCTCCTGGGTGTTACATCATTATAATTTCAGTTGACCTGAATCTTCCTTGCATACTTTGTTTTTATGACACCATTAAGTTTATTTGGCAATGGAGCTATTTTCATCCTAATTACTTTTCTTGTCTGTGTTTGTTATTTTCACAAAGTAAGACAGAGACTAGAAAGAAAGAAAGAAAGAAAAAGTAACCAAGGAAGTCCCAATATTTACCTAATGCTTTGTGTTGTTTAGCCTAGCAGCTCTCTACTGTGCAACATACTGGTGATCGGTGTTGGACCTGGCTGGAAAAAGTCCGAGTTACCAGTTGGGAGACACAGTAACCAAACTACATTTTGTAGTTTTGTAGATGCATAGGATCCAGCTTCACTAGGGTTATAATTTAGGAAATTTGGGTCAAACTTTATTTTCTATAGGACTGAAATATTCTTAGCCTTTTTCCTACTTGATTTTTTTTTCCCCACCAGAACACCAACATCTTGCTGAATGGGTGCTTTTTACAGAAATACATTACTTCGGTTACCTTTCTTTGTCTTTTCCTCCCATCCCTGAGCATTATTGGATGCATCCTGTATATTAAACATTTTTAACAAGATGTTAATCATGCATTTTCTAACCTTGCCGAATCTTTATTTGTCTGTGTTTTTTCCTTTTATCTGCTGTTGTTTGGTGGTTAAGTTTAATTAGCTCACCTTATGGAATACTTCACAAATTATCTCTGCTAGCAGGGGTAATAATTCATCCAGATAAGCTTTCTTTTGTAAATTAAAAGATATTAAAGACATTTACTTCTCACTTAATAGTAAAAAATACATTGGTTTCTTCTTTTGTCACTCCAGGCCATGTGTTCCAACAAAATGAATGAGAACTCCTGTCTTCTTTTTTCAAGACAACATTTTTTCTCAGCCCTTCACATCTGAATGTCCTAGAACACAGGAGAGAAGCTGGTCAAATTAGTCAGTTGTTTTGCTTCGGCTGTGGATTCTGGTTCTTTTTTGGAGGACAGGTTTAAAGTTTATATGCTGCTCTATAATTTTTTTCTCATTTCCTAGACCCATTTCATATGGCAACTTTTCTTTCCCCTGAAAAATTATTTTACTTTTCATCAATTTCTTCTTTCTTGAAATATAGTTACACACTGTACGAAACGAGAAAGAAAAAAACAATTGAGATAATGCTAAGTGAAAAATGAAAGCCTTAGTCTAGAATTTCAGGAACCACCTGAACTTCAAGAGCAGTGATTTTGCCTTATCTTCTGGCTTTGCCTACATTGCTCTTTTATGACCTGAGAAGCTAAGGTAATAGGATAGCATTAGTCTGTCTCTCAAACATAATGGTAGTAGCCATAACACTGAAATCCAGTTGTACTTTAAGCCTTTTTTTTCTTTTTTTTTTTTTTTTTATTTAAGCTAAGTGATCTTGGCAAAGCGATGTCCAGAAAGGACTGGGAATCTGATTGCAACAAGATTGACTGACCGAACTCTGCCCTCAGCAGTTCCAGTTCAAAACATTTGTTCCTTCCCCTTCTCTCCTATACCCCCCCACTCCCTATTTCCCCCTCTTGCTCTTGTCTTAGCATTTCAGAACCTTTCATCATCTAACATAGACAATTGTGGATAGAGATGGTAAAAACTAAATCTGAGATTTTCTCCTCCCCTCCTGTTTTTTAGAAAGAAATCCTTTACACTCCTGCCTTGAATTTTGAAAGGGAATATGATGTCATTTAAATTCTGTTGTGCATTATTCTGTCCAGAGATATTCCAGTTTGTAGGTTAATTGGGCGATTGGCAGCGTAAAATAAGAAAAAATATTTTTAGATAAGCTTTAAAAATCTGATTAAACTGGTTTTATAATTGCTTATATGTCATGAGAGGAGATTAATATTAGACCTACTCTTCTATTTTTGGCTGCCTAGTTTCTAAAAATACTGTAAACTCTCCTGACACTATGACAAAGAATTGCAGATATTTTTTAACGCCACCCTTGAAAATGTGTGGCTTGGTTTTTTAGTGGATTCTTTTTTTTCTTTGCATTAGTAAAGGTCTTGCTACAAAGCACTGCTTTCACAGATAAAAGATAAGCGTGTATGATACAGAAGATGTTCTGTATGTAAGGTGTCAGTATTTCTGATGCCCAGCAGAAGAGCAAGAAAGCAGAAGCAGCAGACATTGCACATTGCACCGGCTTCTCCAGGATTAGGAAACAAACACTTATCTCAACGGCCAACAGTGTTGCAGCAGCAGATTCCTAGTGCTTCGTTACAGAAGTGTTGAGCTGCCTTCATTATTTAGGGCTTTTTTTTTTTTTTTTTTTCTGGGGGAGTGGTGTAATTTGGCTTTGGTGTCCAAGCCTCCCCCTGGCTCTGTGTATTGCATGCAACACCAGACGTGTCTGCTGCAGAGAGAATTTGAGTGAGTTTGTTCTCTTGGGTTAAACCAGCACAGTTGGGACTGTCCACATAGAAAATGACACTTGAGCCTTTTTATCCATGTTCCTGATTGAGCAGCTACTACTGATGTTACAAGCTCTGGGGACCAACCCATGACTCTCCTCAATGCAGTCTGTTTCTCTGATGGGTCCTGCATAGGGAGTAGGGGAAAAACAGTTGAAACTTGGCTGTGCTTTAATTCTCTCGCTTCCTTTAGGTCTTTTCTCTTCAGTATCCCACATTTAGCAGCATGGTTAGGGATTTTTTTTTTTTTTTCATTCAGAACAATTTTAATAGTTCTGGTTCATTGATATTGTTCCTTATATCTGAAAGATGGCAAATCTGCTTCAATTGGTTTTGGAGGGGATAATAACTCTCTGTAACAATGATAACTAGAAAAACTGGAAGAATTTTTGGTTTTCTACCCTTTACTTTTTTTTGGAAGAGCCTTTTCCCTTTCCATTTGCCTTCTGTTTTTGCTACAGGCTCTAATGAGGACAGAGACCATGATGTGTTAGGAGCTCTCAGTTACTAAGAAATTTAGGATTATTCAAATTGGGTCCATAGTGATATCACCCTATCTTCTGAGCCAGCAATAAGGTCTATGACATTCAATTCAACAGTTAACTTTCAAGACAGTAAATTCATCTCTATAATTTTTCCACTTTAGTCAATAAGCACAATTGCTAGAACTTCAGTCTTCTATAGTGCTTTAACTTTCTAGATTAGCTGTTTCATTTCACAGGCTGACAGGAGGCACAAAATCTAGCAAGCCTTATATCACTGCAAGGACTGGAAAAAACTGTATTATAGAAATATCATAGCCATACTGCACTGCATTTCATGACTCAGATAGGATTTTTTCCCTTCTTAGGGTATTGCTGATGGTCCTGCACTGTTTCATGTAAATACAGGAGCACTTTTCCAGAGCAGCTGCAGTTAAAACCTGCAGATTTTTTACCCTGCTTGCTGTGTATAAACAAGGTGACAGCAAAGTTAAGATTTAGGATACCCTTATGTTTCTCCTCCTGTTATTTCCTTGGGAGAAGAATTTATGATTGCAGCGCTATGGCTGTGGGTGTGTTGCAGGGAGAGAGATTGATCGAGCCAAAGGGCAGGGAAAAGCACTGCCATTAACCTGACCCAGATGTAAAGTACAGCCCTTCATGCAACTTGGCAGGAACGGCAAAAGAGGTGGCATGCTTTCCTTAAGTTAGACTACTTACCTATTTTAGCTATTTAGGGTAGCTGTTTTTCATTTGTTTGGCAGCACAAAGCTACAGCTGGGTTTTACCAAAGGGAAACAGAGAGCCCCGAGTAGCAAGCGGAAAGAAATTGCACCAGTGAATAAGTGTCGCTGGGAAGGAACGTGCCACCTTGCTAAGGTAACATGCAATAATATCCACCAGCCCGGTTTGATAAGATCCGGTTTCCAGGTTAATTCTCTGGGTTCAGACTCAAGGTCATCCCAGGCTGTCAAACAAAGATTTTAGACCTTTCAACATAGCTATACCCTGAGTGTACTCTGCTGATTACTGTAAAAGTTAGAATTCAGCTTTTGCATCAGGTTATTGGAGCAGGTACCTCTGCTCCAATCACACTGTGGCAACCTGCCCTTGCAGGGGCCCACAGTAAGACCTGGATCCGGGAATTGTAGCTGCAGCGTATAAACTCCTTTAGATGTCTAAAGAAATGAACCAATGACTACTTTAAATCGTCATGCTTTTTCTTTTGTCCTGTGTTTACTAGGTGAACAGAAGGAATCAAGAATTTCAAGAACTGTGAGATGTAAACATTTCCAGACTTTCTAAAGGGTCAGCACAGGTCCACATTTGCTGTATACTCTGGACATCTGATCTCAGTCAAACATTTTATTAGTTTAGAGCAGATTAAACTGTGTGACTGTGAACTGATTTTGCTTCTCAACTATTCCGCTTTTGCAATTTCTAGCTATACTTGTTTGAAGCAGAGGCTATCCAGGGCAGGCTCCTTTTGCTCTGTACGTGGTCAGAAACACCTGCTGTGAGACAGCTTAGAGAAAGCTTTACCTCTTTACTTTCAGCTAGTCATAAACCTTGGTTGTTTTTTTTCCTGATTCAGGCCTTCAGACAAACTCTACACGTGCTTGGAAGCCGGTTACTTTCGAAACCTTGTGAAGAGTGGAACTTCTCCTCAGATTGCACCCAAAAGAAGTGGGCAAGCATCCTGGCACAGCTCGGAAGCAGAAGGGCACACAGGGAATTCTCCAAAACCAGCATCCCTAAGAACTGGGGTGTGTGAACTTCCTGATGGGCAAAACATAAGAGTGCTGTGATGTATTTGTATACTAAACAGTGGCAAGGACGATGGCATGAAATTGCAATGTTCCTCAAGTGTTAGCAGAAGTGGCAAACAGAGCCTTTACATGGAGTCATTGCTTTGGAGATGGGGTTAACGTTGATGGAGCTTTTATTTTCTCTCTCAACTTTTTTTTTTTTTAATATGTATACCGAAAAAAGAGGGGGAACAGAAGGGGGGGAAATGCTGTGATTCATTATGTGATTCATTTTCAGCAGCTGCAGAGAAAAAAATCTGGTCACTCACTTTCAAAGGAAATCTGTGGTGTACGCCACATATTAGTATGGATATCTCTAACTCAATACAGAGAAAGATTGTTTATTGCATTATATAGAAAGAAGTTTTGAATTTTCGGAGTGTCAACCGCATTCAAAGAGACTGCACGACCTCTTCTATTGCCAGTCTCAAGTGAGTGGTTTTTCTCGTATTTGCAACATCCCTTTGATAATCACAAGATATAGTTAGGTGCAATAACATTAGAAAAGAATGCATGCAGGTTTTTAAAACTTTAAAAAAAAAAGTAAAAAAATTAATCCGCATACTTCTGCACACACAGGCTTATTTAATTTCCTTCTCTCTTTTCCTTTGCTGTATCCCCTTATGCTTAACGGCTAAAATAAAAAGGAATGAATATCTGACTAACCAGTTCTCTGCAGCTTGGAAATCTCTGTTGTGAGGAACTTCAGGAAGAAAACAATATTTTGACTCTGCCTGTTAATCCCTGTACTGACTGCACTTAGGAAAAATTTAAGGGCTGTTTTTTAAAGATTAATGTAGGTAGCTTCGTTGACAACTTAAGTTATTAATTACATTCTGCTCGCTTGAATTTCAGCAAGTTCTTTACATGGCTAATTCAAATGAGAGCTTTATGTGTTTCATTGCATGGTAAACCACTTCTCCACTTCCGCTAAGCACACAGTAGTACACCTCTGAGCAGCACCTTGCTCCTGCTGTGTGTCACTTCTATCACGGACAGAGTGATGGACTTCACTCATAGAGAGAAGCAGTGGTACATCTATTGGTATAAAACAGGGATTTAACAAAGTTTGATAGTAAATGAGACAGTGGTTTAACAAGATTCGATGGTAAGGTGCACTTGGTTATTTACTGCATGGAGGACAGGGTAAGTCAGACAGGGCTGTCAGGGAGACCCTTCCATTGAGTCACAAGGTTCAGAGAGGACCTCCTTGCTTTCTAAACTTCTTCTCAGAGGGGAGTCTAGGGGCGGCTGCATCCAATCCTAGTCCCAGACTTGGTCAATGGTTTATGTCTAGAGGATTATATGTGCACAATCAATCCTTTAGATCACTTAGCTAAGATTCTGAAGTTTAGCATGCTATTAGTCACTTACTGAGGGTCTGTTGCGGCAAGGAATCTCTAAATCTTGAGAAGTAACCCTGAGTGGGCATCCCTGCTGAAGGGGAGATCCTGCTGTGCAGCCCACTGCCACGCAGGAGAGCTCACAGGGCTCTTGGCCTGTTCACTATTTATGGGGGTAAGATGATTGACGTATAGTCATATTTGCATATCGACCACGGTACTGGCATTGTGGTTAGGTGCGTGCATTGCTCAAGTTAGCCCTTGTCTATTGTGTTGTTACCTATCTCCCCCAAACCACATTGAGCCAGATGGAGCCATCACGACTAGATCCACCACGGGTGGTTATCGCCTGGAGATAAAGGTCAGGTTGGTGCCCGGAGGGGAAGCACACTGTCACAGCTTCAGAGGACTATCTTTGCCTGTGGGTTTTTAGCACCTGGAAAACACTAGTGCACATCATGCAAGGAAAGAAACATTACGTTGCCTTCTGCAAAAAATGTCTTTCCTAATTCACTTCTCCATTCCTTTCCAAGAGGTTTTTAGGTCAGATATTGCTATTTAAAAGTGAAATCTCTCTCTCACCCATGGCTCAAGCAAATGAGCTGTTTGCAAGGAATCTGCTGGAAATTGCAGTGGAGGAAGAAAACTTCCTATAAAACTACAAAACAACTGCAGTCCCAGAATAGCAATGAGCTCTGGGAAGCCCTTTCTTAGTTACCAGAATTGCTTGCCTTCCTCCACTAGTTTACGGCAAGACCTGTGTATGCCACGTGCTGTCTTGCATCCAAGAGATTCTCTCTCTGTAGTTAAAAAAGACCCCTGCCTTGACCAGGGAGAGGGGCGGCAAACGTTCACTCCCAAATAATAAAGTAAACCAGAAGTTTTTAAAATACCTATATTCCATTCATTAACTATCCATCATGAGGAAAGATCTGCAGAACCCTAACAGCAGCTTATCACGGCTCTGTGGTTTCTGATGGTAAAACAAATACATCACGTAAAGGGAATAAAGTGCTTTTCTCTGGTTATCATTCCACTCCAGGCTTTTGTGTCGCAGATTGTCTGGCAGACTCTCACAATTGTTTCCTCCTGCAGCTTCTGGAAATGATCTTCTCTTCACTAAAGAGAAATATGCCCACAGCAGAGATGGATTTTATTTGCGGTATTCCTTTGTATTTTTCCATTTTACCATTAACTGAGTTTTAGCTCTCAATCTCTTTTGTGTGTATGAACATCATTTCTGTCAAGGCTTGTACAGTGCTGCAGGTAATTGTTGATATGCCTGAAATCTGTGTCCTATTAATGTATTCGTATCGTTGTCAAATCTTTGATAAGCACACTGGATCCGAGTCGCCCCACAGACTGCACTGAGTCAAATGGTGGTGCACTTCAATAGTGCAAATCTGGCTGCGCATGAGGAGCTGGAGGAGTGCATAGAGCAGGTCCCAAAGAGGCAGGTCTGATCCAAAGGTACATACACAGCTGAAACTAATACTCACTAAATGGACTTTCCTGTTTGATTTGTTAGAATTCATTTGTTCAGGCCATCACGAAATCTATGGGTTATGGAAGAAAAATATCTAAGAACTCTGCTTTTGACTTTGAGTCTGGTCATCTATTCAATGAAAGGGAACAGCAGGCATTTGGATATGATCTAGCTGGCTAGTTCATGCTCAGAAAGTGCTTTTCCCCCTCCCCCAGTCCTCCTCCTTGGTAGCTGAAGCAGTGGCAGCTCCTTCTCCCGAGGCTGCTCTCCCAGCACCGGGCTGCAGCGGGGCCAGCTGGCTCCTTCCTCTTGCCCGGCTACTGTGCCACCTCGGAGACACACCGAGTCCCCACCTGCACCAAGGCCTGAGGGTTGGATGCTGGCCTGTGAATTGCAGGAAATTTGACTATGATTCAAATGGATGCCACTAAAAATAAGTCTTTGTTGTTTTTTTGTTGGTTTTTTTTTTTATTTTTTTCCTAACCAACGTGACTGCAAAGCACATTTCCATGTGAGATGGGGAAGAGCAGAATTGAGCCTGACACCTGACGAAGCGGTTAGTCTCTCCCTGGCATCCTTTATCTGATGAAAGACATCACATGTGGAAAGTAGCATTGCTGGCTCTTTTCCCCCTGACACCTGAAATACCTCAGAATGAACGGGTTGGGAAATGAGCATTTCCTGCTTCTCCATCACTTCCAACCCCACCGCAGAACACGTTTATTTTTTCAGATACTTTCTTCAGTGATTTCAGTTGCTTCCTGTGTATGCAGTGTTATGTCTGTGCTTGTGATTCATTACATTGCTTACGGGTGTTTAGAGTCTGGAAGCCTCCTGTAAAACATGATTTGTAAATACATCCTCCATGTGAGATGGGGAGGAAGAGAGGACTCTAGCACTTCACCGCCTGCTGCACTGATCAAGTAAGAAGGTAGGAAATAAAAAATATCTGTCCAAAGAAAGCTGTTCTCTATTGAAAGAGCTTAAAATAAAGGTTTAAAACTAAGAGGAATGGTAAATTATATGTACAAATGCATTTAATAGTAAGCTTAGCAACTGTTTGGTTTTAAACCATAGAAGCAAAATCAATTTCCCCCTTACTTTTGAGACAGTGAGAGCCAGAGGGACTGAGGATGTCTCACATTAGAAAGAATGCCCAGGCTGTTCTCCTCCGCCCTTCTGCTTGTTCTAGATCATCGGTCAGTGTTTCTCTCTGCTCGAAGCACTTAAGCAGAATTTGGCAGCTAAATGCTGTGAGAAATGAAATGGAGCAGTCCCACATGAGATGTGGTGGGAAAGTTTTTTCATCTAGTTTTCTATAGCTTTGATGTCACTGATTTTGCAACTTATCTGTATGTTTTTTTCCAGCATATTTCCTGGATTTAGCCACCCCAAGAACCGAGGAAACCAATGCTGCTGTAGAAGAATCATATTGACTACAACATGGCAGGGCCAATCAACAGTATTGAACGTTTTAGATCCAATACACAAATCCCTTGACTCTGTCACCGGGTGAGATAACAGCTTGTCACTCTCTTCACAGAGTGGCCGTATGATGAGAACAAGATGAGCTTCTGCTAAGAGCTGAAGGATGGAGAATCTGGTGATCTCTGGCTCCAACAGGGTCTGAAACGGAGAGGGCTGTCTGATGCAAGCCCAAGGGTACTCCTCTCTTCCCCTTTGCCCTCTCCCTCCTTTAAAGGTAGATTCTTTCTGTTTCATCCCAGTAGTCCCTCCTCCTTCTCTGCCTTGAGACACTAATTTCTCTCAAAATGGTTAGAACCAGCCTCTATTTCTAGCTGGGAATAGCCTCCCTGAAATCAAAACAAAGATCTGAACCCTGCTTTACTCAAGCACTGCTACTCCACTGCAACTTTCGGCATCCAGGTGGGTTTTTTCCATAGTCACACAGATCCAGCCATTTGATCAGCTGCAGCACCCCACAAGGACTGGGAAAAACAATGGCAAGCAGATTCCTGCTCAGTTAATTGAGCTGTTTCAGTAATGTGGAAAAAGCAGTGCGTTCCCTTCCTCCATCAGCTCTGCTCTCTGACACAGCAGAGTATTTTTTTTCCCTGCAATGCTTCCAATAAAACTCAGCCCGAGGCGGAGAACCTGGCATTGAACATTTTAGTCCGAAATATAAACAACCAAAATAGGATCTTTCAATGGAAGCTGTCAGGCGACTGACAATAGGCAGTATTACCAGCCCCATCTTCCTCTGCATATATCCAGCCTTCCCATGCACACTGCAGCACGCTCACAGGAAAGGAAGAGTTGAACAAGGGGGTTCGAGTATTTCTCCTTAAATCGCCTACAGCTGTTCAGATGTTTTCCATTTTATCAGGACCCGTGGCAGAATGCGACATAAAGGATGCATGAATACTATTCAACAATTAGCCAAGTGTCATTTTGGGCTTTTATATTACCCTCTAGTAAATGTGTAACACTCCTACATTAGTAAGTGATTAGGTATTCTGCTGGGTCTCCAACCATAAGTAATTATGTGCCATTTTAAATACAGCCAAAGGAGCAATGTAAAATGCTTAAATAGGAAAGAGAGAAAGTGGAGAAAGACAGACAATTCTCAAGAAGAGAAGAAAAAACTCATACTCGTGGTCTGCACTAGTTTGTACTTAGAAGATACTGAGGTACCATAATGCACTTAAAATTACAGATGCATCAATACCCAATAGGAAAAATAATTATCCTTTTAGTTCAAACCAAGAAGAAAACTCTAATGTTTTTACTGAAATAAGAATTATTTTGAATGTCTTATACAAGTCTTTCAGAGCTTAATCACAAAAATAGCTCCTTGTCATGGCCAAGCCTTAAGTAAAAGTGTTCCTCTCTACAGACCAAGCAGCAAATAGTCTTTCCCACCTTCCAGTCAAACAAGTACAATTTGCAACCCACTCTGTCTCTACTAGCTCAGCCTTTCTCCCTTGTTAGAGGGGAGAAAGTACTCACAGTTAGGAAACGATACTTTTTTGCTGACTCAAGACCGAAGCAGAACTGCCATCTTGACCCCATCAGCCATTTGAGTCCTTGCCACGTTAGAATTATTAGACTAAGTGTACTACTCCTAACGATAACAGTAGACGGCTAACTAGTGAATTGCTCCAAGAGTGAGTGCTTTTTAACCTTCCCTGTTTGACAATCGTGGAGAGAGATGGAAGCCAGTTCCATGACAAAATCCACATTCAATTGAAAAGAATAACACCACCACCAACAAGGATAAGAAATACAGTGGAGCTTGTTTTCTGCTACCTCCTTCACCGACTCATCTCTGTTAATCCTGTGGGTTACATGTTCATAGGATCATCCTGCAAAGCAACTGGGACTATCTAGAGATGATCTGGGTGTCCAGCATCCTTTTCCAATTTCATAAGGCTGACTGTCCCAAAAACAGCTCTCAGAGAGGCCACGTGGCGACAGAAGCCTCAGGAACTTACCAATTTCATGCAACAGCTGGACTGATGCTGGAATCCTAATGGGAGAATAAGAGCAAGGCTTCCCTCCTGGTGCAGACTATGGGAGATGCTCCTTTGCAGCTGTATCTCTTCACCTTTTCTGGGATGCCTGACCTCTGATGGCTCTACCTTACACACCTGTACAGAGATAGTGAAAGGTCCTAAACCCCTTTCAGCTTACACAGACCAGGCTTAGCTGAAAGAGTCTCAGATAAACTTCAAGGTGGAGGTTTTTTTTTTTTACCTTGACTGGAGGAGGATTGTAATCGATCTGTACAATAGAATGAGTCCTGAGATAATTTCGATACGGAGACAATATTTAGCTGGAAATCTAATGTTGTTGTTTCAGTACTGCTGGTTGGAGGAAGACTGGCATTTACCTTGCTGTTCTTGCTGTGTCCCTTCACACCTGTGCACTGCTTAAAGTAATTTTTCAAGCAAAACCAATCCAGACTCCTGGAAACTAACCTTTGATGGATAATGTAATTTGAATGATGCATTCCTGTATCTCCTTCTAGAGTAGAGGCACCTTAGCTGTTCCACCATGAGATATTTTACAACCAGCAGTAACAATAAAAGAAAGAAAGCAAAGACCTTGAAAACTATTCACATTTTTCCTATTGCTATGGAAACGAAATGTTGGGTGGGTTTTTTTCCACACACATCAGTACATGCTATTATGCTTTATTATGAAACTCTGGTAATGCTTGTCTTCTTATAATAGAGAGCTTTATGTAACTTATGTAACCTCCCTTGAATCGTTGCAGAAGTGGTAAGTCTAGACTATGATGTTATGCTATACACTATAATTTAACTTGAGATATTTTGCATACCAGCCTCTGTGGTCACAATGACAGGGGCTTCTCTGCCTGCCCGAGAGAAACTTGGGTGGGCTATTTGAAAGCATCAGAAGAACAGCTGCAAGGGATGTCTCCAGGCGGACACTGAAGGTACAAGAAAGAGATCTGAAAGACATCTCACTATATTCAGTGAAGACAATGCTACAGGTATCTCCTTAGACTCAGATATCCCTTTGGAGATCCCGTTGCATGGTGTTAATCTTACTTCTGTGATCTACCATGTAGACTTCTTTTATGCTGTGATGGGGGAATCTTTTAATTTGTTTCCTATGTCTCTGCCGCTGCTCTTCTCAGCATCCATACCTAGACCAGCTGTGGAAGCAAAACAGCTTTTTCCTTGGAGTATTAAGTAGGCATTATGTTCTGTCACATAATCCATGAACAGTCAGATATTTCAGAAAAGCTGAGAATTAATTAACCTGTGCTTTTTCCATACTGTAAGTGTTGCTTTAGTTGAAGTCCTACAGAGAACATTGTTTTGACAAATATTTGCTGTATGAGGCAGCTCTGACTGTGCCTAGTGCCATCCCATAAGCTGGTCAAGCCCAGGCGTATTGGGTGGTGTTGGAAAGGTGTTGATAGTGCGTGCACTGTGGGGTGGCATCTGAGGAGAGTCTGGGGGCTGCCCCATACTGGCCATCCCCCAGGACACCGCTAAGCCTGCCATCCAAGCTGGTGGTGCCTTGATGAAAACGTGTTTAAGAAATGGCTTATTTTCTGTCAGGGCAGAAAAAATACAAATTGAATGACAGGGCCTCCTTTTCCCCTGTACAAGAAGAAACAACCTCTATTAACCCAAGCCTCTCTCAGGAGAGTTTAGGAATATGCCCTGAGGACCTTCCTTGCGTGCCCAAGCCCAACTACTGTCTGGTGCATTGCATTTGTGAGGCAAGGTTTGGGTAGCAGTGGGGCTACAGGGGTGGCCTCTGTGAGAAGCTGCTAGAAGCTTCCCCCATGTCCGACAGAGCCAGTGCCAGCTGGACATGGTCCAAGACAGACCCACTGCTGTCCAGGGCTGAGCCCATCAGCGATGGTGGTAGCACCTCTGGAATAACATATTTAAGAAGGGGAAAAAAGCCCTGCACAACTGCAGGCAAAGAGAGGAGTGAGAATATGTTAGAGAAACAACTCTACAGACACCCAGGTCAGTGAAGAAGGAGGGAGGAGGAGCTCCAGGCACCAGAGCAGAGATTCTCCTGCAGCCCATGGGAAAGACCATGGTGAGGCAGTTTGTCCCCCTCCAGCCCATAGAGGTCCCTGGTGGAGCACATATCCACCTGCAGCCCATGGAGGGCCCCATGCTGGGGCAGGTGGATACCCGAAGGAGGTTGTGACCCTGTGGGAAGCCCATGCTGGAGCAGGATCCTGGCAGGACCTACAGCCCCATGGAGAGAGAAGCCCTTGCTGGAAGAGGTTTGCTGGCCACTTGGGGTACCCACGCTGAAGCAGTCTCTTCCTGAAGGACTGCACCTCACAGAAGGGACCTACACTGAAGCAGTTCATGATGAACTGCAGTCCATGGGAAGAGCTCATATCGGAGTTCATGCAGAACTGTCTCCCTTGGGAGGGACTCTATGCTGGAGCAGAGGAAGAGTGTGAGGAATGCTCCCTCTGTGGAGGAAGGAGTGGCAGAAACAGCAAGAGGTTTTGGTGGGCACCTGGCATCCAGCCATGGTCAACCCACCAGAGCTGGTTGGTTGGATAAATCTTGCTCCCTCACCTGCCCGGGAGGAGTTTCCAACCTCATGCTCAGCACTTCCCAAGAGCCTGAAATCTGATGGACCAGCTGGAGAGGCCACTCCAAACCCATCTCCCCCTGAGCTAGGTTCTCCCAGGACTTCTGTCATTTAGCTTTCTCTGAAAATGGAAAAGAGTAAGGGAAGGTTCAAGATCAGGCTGAATGGATTTGTTCTTGCAGCTGATGTCAATCCAGCTCTCTCCTGGGGCTCATAAACTAGAAACTACTGTTGCAGGCTGGCTGCCTAGAAAGAATTATTTTCCACCTCTGGCTCTAGATTCATCTAATCTCTCTGCTGCTCATGCCAGTCCTGCTGAGTCAGCTCCCTTCTGTGCTGGACCAGTGTTTATATCTCCTGACTTCGCAATTCCTGCATTATCAGTTTATCAGTTTTCCAGCACCTTTGAGCACACAGTAGAGAATGAGGTCAAAACCAGAGACAATATCTTTGCACTGCATATCTGGAGGTGTTTTGCAATGCTGTATAGAGAAAAAACAACGCTAGCACACCACTGCTTTCTGGACTTCATGCAGAAACTGCCATGCAATCCATCTACTGTCAACTGATGCAGGTGCAAGCTAATGGCTGGGTTTTTTTGCTTAAACAGTGAATATACTTGCTGGACTGGTGTTTACTGATCATATCAGCTATCACTGAAGTCTTATTTCACAGACACTGTGGCCTCTTGGGATCCATACAGGAGCATGCAGTAAGAAGGTTGCATTCCTTTTTCTGCCATGGAAAATGAGGTCTCCAAAACCTTGTCTTCCACAGGGCTTAGCCTGCTCACAGCAGAGATGCTTTGCTGACCTGTCTATATCATCCCCACTTCTGTTTATCGCAGGAGTAAATCATCTTGGAAACTAACTACCTGCAATCCTACTTGGGAGTGGACTGTCTACAGGTTTTTAGATACTGGGAAGAAGCCATGGCTATCTGTGTCTGTCATCTGGGCTAATATGGGTGCTGGGACCACGATTCTGGCTTGGAGACAGCATTAGAAGAGAGAAACAATAGGGTAGATTTGCCTATATCCAGACAATCATAGGAATAAACACCTAAGATAGTTCATATTTGGGGTGGAATTGCCAAATGCTGGCCAGTTCTGAGGTAGAGTGGGAAAGAGAGGAATATAGTGCTATGGAGGTGTAAGCGTGGCCAGGAGATCTACTGGGGAGGGCTCAATTCAGGCCGGTATTCATCAGCATCAGAGTGAAATTTTAGAGGAGAAGTGGAATGGAAAATAAACACACAGTAAGGTTTTTAAAGAGTTGCCTATATGATATAAATTTCTGTTTAAATTCCTCTGTTTCTATTTAATGGGGACAAGACCAGGCCATTAAAACCACTGAATAATTTCTAATAATACTTGGTGGCTAATTTTAACATATTAAAAATCTTTGGTGCTGTTGAAGTAGAAAACTTTGAACACTAACCATTTTGCTTTGTCAAAATATTGTAATTTCACTGTCTTTGATTTAGGTGTAGTTCCTTAAATCTCAGCTACACATCAGAAATGAGTCATGAATTTAAATGGCACAGATTAAAGTCAAACCAAAAATGTTCATCATTTTCACAGGAGATATTGATCTTGTCTGTCCTTTATATTGTAGCTATACGTAATACAGCATGGCTGTTACTGTCAGCAGGGCACGTTCACATGAAAGGGAAGAGACTCCAGTAAAAATACTGTGTTTCTTATTGAATGTCCATGTACCTGCAGAGCATGTATTCTTTTAAAAATATCTGTGACTGCAGCTCCTGTGTTTTCTGTTCTCATTTCTACAAGGGAGACACTTTGTAGTCTTTGCCCAGTACCCATAGCCTGGATGTTTTTAAAGCTGCATTTAAGTAAAACATAGTAGGTATGTGTTAGGTAGGAAGAGAGAAGCAAAAACAAGTTTGTTTTTTTTTTTTTTTTTTTTTAATCTAAGTGGCAAAATGATAAAGTTACAAACTCTAGCTCTAAACCTAAATACCTGAAATGACATACTTATCTGGACACACATATTTTCTACAAATATTCCTCTTTTGTCTCTGTACTGTACAGGCCTTCCACTGACTTCACAATCATCAAGGTCTCTGCTACCTGGGTAGCTGTGTGCTCCATGGTTTTGTTTAGTAACCACAATAGTTTGCAATACACATAAATACATGTATGTTCCTGGGGTAAATATGTAAATGTATATATATGTTCTAGAATCCTGCCATATTTCAGGAGTACACTGACAGGGTACTGGCTAGGGGGAAGAAAGATTAGAGAGTTTTGTAGGGATCCTTCCCAGCAATCTCATACTTGCATTTTTTTCTTACATGGTGCAGCATGTCTCCTTCTAAGAGCTAGTCTCCAGGCCCTGCACGTGTCCTGGGGACAGTGAGGTGCAATAGCTTCGGTTTCAGTTACACCAGGCTATTAAGCAGGCATTGCAACACAGAAAGAAGTTACTTGCATATTCATTCTTGTACTTCCTTTTTTTTTAATCTTGTAATGTTGCAGAAATGCTTATGTATAATTCATTCTCTATCTTCTTTCCTCCGGTCTGCTTTTGCGTTTTTTGGCATAGTGCTTCTAGACATAAGATTTAATGTCAAGCTCTGACCCATCACTTCCACATTTCATATAGTGAATCATAAGCTTTGTTTCTCTAAATAAATAGGGATTATCCCACTTGGTTTTCTGGGACTTGTCACCCCATGTGCAAATTATCATTATGGTTTTGCCACTGACCTGCTGCCATCTTAAGATCTTTATAGTGTGAAATATTTTTCTCATTCAACTGTGATGTTCCCGGAAGAGTCATGTTAGCATATGTGTGTGAGATTTTTGGGATTTAAATTGACTCTCATAATCTTTTTAATTTCAGTGTTGGAGTTGGATCTTTTTGTTTGTTTGTTTTCTCCTTCATCTGGGCCTTTTTCTCCTTAATTTGCCTTATTTCTACTCATGACTTTTTTTACTCTTAATTGAATTTTCACACACTGATAGTCTTCTCTTTCCTGGACCCATTTCACCCTTGATCAGCCTTTTCTATGAGGCAGTTCCCATCTCCTTGGCCTGAGATGTTATCTGCTAACATGGGAGTCTAAGACAATAGTGACTATCATAAAATGGCATAATTAAAGCTGCTTGGAAAAAGCCACAGTGGTCAGGAAATGGAAGATAAGGATCTGTATATGTGGAAAGACAGGGAAGACTCACTACTTCTGAAACAACCAAAACAAATTTTAACAGGAGGTGAAATCATCTGGAAAACAGCTTTGATTCTCACTCTAAAGCAATCTCCTACTAGGTAAAGATATCAAGATGAGCAGCTAAGAAACATATGAGAGAAACCTGCTGCTTTTTTCACTTCAAGACACAAAACACATTCTTGTAGAGTATCCAACTGTTTGTTTTTCGATTGTTTGCTGTTTTTTTTTAAATTATATTTTCTTTCCTATTGCTCTTTTATGGCTCATATCTCCCATGCAATAGATACATTTGTACAGTACTCTTCCACCACTTTTGTAGACAGTGAGGGACACGTGATAATATCAAAACCAGCCTTGAGATCCAATAGAAGGTGACATTGGATGACCCCATGCTGAGCTGCAAGGAGACCTTCAAGAAGCCACTGAAGCAAGGTAGTTAGCAAAGTGCTCTGTGAAGGTGGAAATAGTGAAAGTAGGGCTAGAGACATGCATAACGCTTATTTGGCCTGAAGCAAAGTTGGTGTTTTATGGTGGTGACATTTTATTTTTTTAATAAAAGCAGAGGGAGAGCAATAGCTTTCGATGAGAGTGATAATTCAGGGAAGGAAAAATAGCTGACTGTAATGCTGAGAGATGCCCCGTGGAATGAACCTAATGTGAAAAATGGAACTGGAAAGAGATCTAGTGGAGTCGGTCGTTTAGTTAAAACATCAGCCTAACATTTGTTTAACATTTTCAGGTTTCATAGGAGAGATATTAAAGCACCTTTACTAGCATTGCAAGTGTTGGATGACGTAACCTTACAAAGCCTACCTTGTCCTAAGTTATGTCCCCATCCATCTCTATGTTGCTCATGCTGCATGGTTTAAAAGTACTTTCTCTTTCTCCTATATGTGCATTCTTGTGAAAAATAGGGTGCCTTCATAGAAGGCTTGTCCTGGCATACCTATGAGCAGAACAGCCATGGTTTAAAGGCAAAGCTATAAGCAGTATTGCTGGTATTATTCACTGATCCAGGACACTTACTTTAGTGAGCAAAAGTTGACTGAGATGCTTTCAAGGTTGGCCACCATGACCATGTGGTCTCATTTTCATGTGTTGCATGAGACCTGTGCTTCTGGTTTGCCTTTTATAGCTTGAAAGCCAGGAACTTAAGAGCCTGGAGGTGACTGAAGACCCAAGGATAGGCTTTCCTCTTGTTCAGGTAGAATCTAAGCCCTGGTTTTGCAGGTGTCTGTCATGCCAGAAAGGCGTGAAAGGGAAGGTGAACAAGTGTATGCAAACCTTGTGTGCCTCCTTGCCAAAGTGTGATATAGACACAACTGAGGCCACTCCAGTGAAGATGAAACCGGGGTGGGTGCAAGAGCATCACTGAGCCTGGGAAACTGGCAGAAAGTCGTGTGACCCTACCAAAGGGCAAAATGTGCACAGCCTATGGTCAATTCTGGTGCTTTAGTAAGTCATTGTCTCTGAATGTGTTGGTCTTTAATATGGCACTATCCCTTGAGCTTCTAATAGGAGGCTGAACACAGTGCTCAAGTGAAAAATAAGCAATAAAGCTGTTTGCAAAAAAACAAAGCCAGCCTAAAAGCACTATTAATCTTCCATGGACTACCTGGTACCAAAAAAAAATAAATATGTATATATTAGCTGCAAGAGGATATTGTTATTGCAGTGTTGTAATGCGACCCACTCTAAACTTAAGAACTTACGTTAACCTTTAGAAAACAAGTTCTTGTAGGTCAATGCCTAGACGAAGAGCAGCAGCAAAGTTGGCATGCCAGATGAGGAGATTGTTTTCTTGGAAGAAAATCTTGTATATACCTCTTCAGAGCGCTCACTGGGGGACATAGTGGTTACAGAACTGGTTGGTTATTGTTACGAGAGCCATCTTTTATCTAAATTTGGGCCTTTGAATCATCTCTGCCTTCTTTGATTATTGTCATAAAAGACTGTCATTAATTTTGTGGCAGGCAGAAGCTTTGTACATCCAGCTTTACATCACAGGCTTGAAAGAAAGATCATTTCCACAATTATTTTTGAACTCAGTATTCATCTCCAGAACACCGTCCAAACAGTAACAGAAGAAGATCAAATAATTTTTCCAAAAGTAGTCCAGATGGAGAACTGTCTGTCACTTTGAGGTTCCGTGTGGAACATCCACTTTTACTGTGAAGAGCTGCTTTCAAATTTCATGTAGCTGAACATGCACACATCACTTACTTACCTCTTCACCTTATTTATAACACTGTTTTCCCCTAAGTAGGGGAGACGTGCAGTGGTTTCTGTCTCCCACATCTCACTACAAGAATGAAAGCAAATGAGACACTACAAGAGATCACAACTTTGAAATCAAATCAGAGTTCAGATTCTGTTCAAGGTCACAGTGCAAGTATTTTTCATAGCTATATTTCTATTTACGTACTTTGCAAACCTAGAAATATATACCAAAAGATCGTATAGCAATCACTGGTTCCGTGTGGACATGACCAGGTGACCTTGGTACAAAACTTCAGCTTGTTCAAACCACTGTTGTGCTTTTATTTTTATAGTGGCTAATTCAACAACGTTAGGAAAAACACTGAGCTGGGAGATGTACAGAACGTCTTAATGCTATCGTTGCCAGGAGCTCCAGGCTGCTATTGTTTCTTATGTCCCTCCTCTTATTCTCGGTACAAGCCAAATTTATCACTTTTGAACAGCTCAAAGGATTTTACCTGGAACTCTACTTTGATTCTGAAAAATAAAACCCGACTTCTGCTTTTACCACTTTTCTGAAAACAGACTACGATTGCCTGCTGCCCTGTTAGGCAACTTAGGGTATTACCTTATTATGAAAAGTCAGTTTTGTAATGAAATTATAGCTGGAGGTATGCAAGAATTAGATTTAAGTTAGACATATACAGAAATCCTATTATGTGTATGAGAAGCATGTATCTGCGTTGTGTTAAAAGTGTCATAAATAGACATCTGCAATTTCTGTGAACTGTTTTAATGGACATTCAATGTCACAGGGCACTTTGTACTGTAAGGCAGAAGTATTCTATATACAATGCAAATATTTGGTGTTTTTTAATATCTTGGTATTTTTTTTTTCATAAATGAGAAAAAAAGTAATGTAGTAAGAGAATAAATCAATTGCTTTACACTAACTGTATTCCAAAACATTTTGCATTTTTAGATAACAATTGGTGGGGAGTATTTAGTGTAATTTCTTCGTATTATGTAAAATTTCCATGTTTTATGTTTTAAGTCTTCAGAAAGATCTGAAATCTGCATCAAACATACGCGAAGATGTGACCATATTTGTACTGGAGTTTCAGGTTTCATGTGCAATTTCACACTTGAGTGTAATTTCATGCTCAGGTGATTGATTACCTGCCTGTTTAGGTAGACACTTTTATTTGCAATTGTACAACTTGCACAGAATCTCAGTAAAGGAATGGATGATATGCACAAACTGCTGTATAACTCCAGTTTAAAACTCTACATTTATATCTGCTGATGTAGTTAGTCATAACGGTAAGGAAATTCAATGAAATAATTTTTTAATCCCTAACTATGTTTTTCTATTTCTTTTGAGATTTTATAGGAATTGCAAAAGTAAGGAAAAGCATCCCTAGGCCTCCATTATCGGTTATTGCTTGAGCCTGAATATGAGGTTAGAAGGACTTTTGGTCCTCTGACTTGAAGCAGCCCTTTATATGTTTTTAAAAAAGCAGTTTCCAAAAAATGGATTTTTTTCCTCTTTAATAAAATACTAAATCAATTTCACTTTGCAAGGAAATAGCCACTCTTTCAATACAGAAATACTTGGGAGGTATAATATTGCCCCAGTATAAAGAAGAGTGAGTTATAAACTTCTGTTGTAAAGTACCTGAATTCATTTTATAGGGTGTCTTTTTGCTCGTATACAACAAAGATAATGGAGCCTATTCTCAGTTCATCTGAAATACATTCATTTTCAAACTTATGTGTTTAAGAGGTACTGTATTATTGCCCAGTAAATTTGATTGCAAAAGGAATGAACCATTTTCTCATGTCTGTTACTGACTTTTTTTCTTCTGATTGCAACAATCCTGAATCATTCTTCTAATCTCTGGAGGAGTTAAAAGATTAGAGTAAAGCAATCATGCATCATGTGCTTGAGAACTTGGTTGAATAAAAACAGCATTGATTTATTTATTTTTTACAGTGTTGTTGATGTGTTTGCCATACTGGGATTTAAACAAATAGACTACTTCTGCAGTTTTAATTAAATGTGACTGGCTTAAAATGTGGAAGTGGTAAACAGGAGTTACAGAGTGCTTGAGGATGGGATTTAGTGTTTGAATCTTAGAAACACATTTTTGACTTGAAAGTAACAATAAGATCGTCTGTTTTAATACATAGAATACAAATTAAACACAAAAAGAAGTAATTTATGAACTCATGGAGCAGAATAAATATTGAAGGACATAGTAAAAAATTCTGGTAAACATTATAAACCCGCAGTCTATAAAGGTGTTACTCATAAACACCAGCTTCCATTCTGCAGTCTGCCATTGGAACATCAACTAGCATACTAACATTCTCAAACAGGAAGATATACATTAGAAATGATGACATACTTCATAAACTCCATGGTAATGGGCTTTGCTTGCAAGAAGCAGGCGTTCATATTATTGTTAAAATGATAGGGAGACTTTGTGCCATGGTTGGCTTGCTGCTTAGCATTATGGCACATTCTGTCTTCATTAGTTTACTCGTTAAACACCTTATTTTTGTAGCTGCAGATATATGAAAGTTTTGATTAATTTGTTTGTTAGACCTTCCTCCATGCCTTTTTCACCAATGAGAGTCGTACTCTTGTGTGGGTCTACTCAGCGTATCCTCAGGAAGCTTGAGCATAGTTTGGGTTATGCGTGGGATTTTTTGTGTTCCTTTTATGCCATTTGTAAAACACCTGCTGATGAGAGAAAGGCTTTTTACAGACCACCAGGTAGACTGCAGCTCACTTAGCTGTTCATCAGTAGGGGACTCTTCATGGCCAGGTGACAAGAGTATGATCTGACTGAAACGCCATGGGGCATGCATAGCCTCTTCGGCTCTGTCACAGTGACTTTATTCTGCCTTCACTTAATGGAGATATTTAAAAAAACCACCCTATGGTGTAATCTCTCATGGGAAAAGTGATACATTTTAGCCAGTAAACTGATGTCAAGGGAACTAAACTAGGATTAATCTGGTTTGTATGGAAGACAATGGAATTCAATATTCATTGAACATTGAATGTAATGTTCAATACACTAATATTCATTGAATCAGTGAGATGTTTTCCATTGACTGCCATGGATTTGGCTCAGAGCTTTGTTATCTCTTTTTGCTGGATCATTCCACTTGGCTTCAAAACAAGTACAACTCTTTTTATCAAGTAAAACAGAGAAAAGAATTAAAACATTGCTTTATCCATTTTCCCTGGACTTATTTCCTGCCTCTTGGGAAACGGATTGTTTTTCAGTTTAAGGCATTGCTATCGAGGAATACATGGAGTTTGATATTTTCATTCGTATTACTAAAACCATGTCACAATTGCTATTTTTTTTTGGTGTCAAGATGAAGGAAAATAATAGAGTTCCATCTTGAGCTATGCCCAGGTATTGCAGATAACTGATAGCCTCCTTAATGCTGTGTGAGCACATCTGAAAATTAAAAAAACTGTCTCCAAGTTTATGACAGTGTATAACTAGAGATGGCAAAGTATACACTCAGTGAAAAGGAAGGAAAGAAAGGTGCAATGGTTATTGCAATTTTATGCCGGAGAAGTGTGCTGTACAATTTATCATTTCTTCTAGCTGCCATATAAATCTTTTTTTCTTCCACATCAACGGCAACTTTCGGCCTTGAATGTACAAAGACAGATGCAAATGCCATTTGCTTTCTTGCAGTCCGTGGGACTCCCCATAATGACCAACTTTATGCTTGTGCTTACAGGTCTGAGCAAGCAGGCACTTGCATTCTACAAAGGTTTTTATTTTCTGCTCTAGATAAAAAGATATTTTTCTGAAAATATATACAATTCAAGGAGTGAAAAACCATAGCTTTGGGGTGTCCAGTGTCTCCTATGGCAGCGGCTACTGCAGTGCTGTGAAATTACAAAAAATAGGCAAATATCCTGTTGGAGAAACATTGCCATTAAATCTGAGTTTTTTGTTTACAGGTTTGCTTTTATTTAATTTTATTTGTGTTCCTGTTTTTTAGGTTGTGGTTTCTTCACAGGCACTTTTCAAATTCCTGTATTTTTAATTATTACTATAATAAAATTTGAAAACTCATAAAGGAAAGGAAATTGTTGAGGAAATACTTCTCCTATAGTTGTATTACCACATTCATATATTTTTTTTCTTTATGGTCATTGATTTTACATGCTTTTTTATGCACAGACTTGACAATTTAAGTTCTTTTGAATCACTCTAATTGTTCTTAATGCATTTTTAAAAATTGCTTCTTACATTTGCTGTTATTGCCTTTTGTAATGATGATTTTTCTCTAAGAAGTATATTATATAGTCTGACTTTCACTTACTCCATTTTATTCACCCTGGATGTAGCCATGAAAGCCTGGTTTTATTATCTCATATCCCAAGCACATTAAGACCTGGTTACTTAGTCGAATTTGAAACACCCAAGGTACTGCAAAAGTTGCTGTCCCTCATGGCTTTTTATGGAGTCTCAGGATACTTGGAGACTCTCAATAAAGCTTTCCTTCTTGAGTTAGATTATGATATTCTGTCTAGAAAAAAAAGTAAAGTTACAATTATGAAAACACCAGAATTCACAAGTCAAAAGGAAAAATTATTAGGAAAAATTTTTACACCGAAAGGGTTATTATGCACTGAAATGGGCTGCCCAGAAGTTGTTGAGGCACCATCCCTGGAGGTTTTCAAAGCATGGGTTGACATAGTGCTTAGAGACATAGTTTAGTTATGTGGGGGTGTTTATTGTACGGTTTTATTTTGGGGTTTTTTGGTATGGTTTCCTTTTTTTTTTTTTGATCACAGTTAGGTTGATGGTTGGACTAGGTGATCTTAAAGGTCCCTTCCAACCCAGACGATTCTAAGATTCTATGAAAAACAAAATCTTCATGAGCATTTTAACTCATAAATCTCAAGTCAGCTTGTCTGAAGGCTCAGCGTTTATCAGAGAGAGGGTGGTGCTGTCACTACTTCTCCATGTATTATCTCTTGCCTGTAACGTGGCCAGAATTATCTGTGTGCTCTGGTTCCCCCTGTGGAGCAAGATGTGAGTACCTGGGTCTAAGGAGAACTTCGCTTGACATAGATAGTGGGGAGATATATGTATATTTAGTCTTTGAATTAACAGGAATTTTATGTTACTATTTATGGTTTCTTGATTCTATATGTAATCACAACCATATTTATTACACTGATTTTGCCATTTTCAAATATGCGTAGTTTTGTGCAGTATTTACCAATAGAACCTGGACAACTCGGGAATATCTGTTCCAGAAGTTTGAATTATATGCAGCAGGAGTGATGACAGTCCACAGGACATAACACTCTCCAAAAATAAGCTTTCTGTGTCCATTATCTTTGGCTCAGCACTTTCTAGAAAAATCTTCCTCATCACTTTTTTTAACGGAGAAAGCCAACGACATTCTGTCTATCACCCATCTTTTTCCTTCTTTTCCTTATTTTTCCTACTGTTGTACTTAGTGCTTCACTCCTATTTTTCAAATAATGCTGCAGTAAGAATGAGTCATTGGCCAAGGACAACTACTGCCTAATATTGCAAGAGCAAATAAGGAAAACAAAGGCAGAGAAGAAATTTTCCAATTTGTTTCCTAGCAGTGACACAAATCTTTAATAATGTTTTCATTGATTATACTCTCTTGCTCAGCATTTACGCTAACAGAAAAATTATTACAGTCTGTAATGTGCAGAACTCAAGCACCGATGAATGATTTACTGTGTCTATCAGCTACTTAATTAGAATTAATTATTCATAGACTTCCCTGATGAAAGACCTCATTATTACAATAATCATATAATGTAGGTTGTCAGTGTTTTCTGAAATACCTTGCCTAATGGGGTTATGGAAATTGCTTGTGATTTTAGCCTAGCAAAAACAAAGATTAGAAAGAAGCCCTGAAATGTGGTCTGCTAGAATTCTCTGATTGCTCTACATCAAGACAATCCAGCAGATTGCACAGCCTGGTGACCAAGCCCTCCAAAGGAGCATGGGGTGAGGACAAGCCGTGGTCCGAGTAGGCTGTGAGAGATGCGGTATATTCCTAGGGAGGCTGTGGCAGGACCTCAGAAAGCACGATGCAGGACTGAAATCTGGGGAGGACGTGAGCAGGTGAGTGGCCATTCTGTCTGCAGGCAGACCTCTGCAGACTGCTGAGGTGCTGGGCTGAAGCCTTTCCAGAACCTAGTGCTTTTCCAGAGATTGTGAGATATTGCTAACCGGCGTTAACTAGTGCTAGCAGATGTTAACTTGTGGGAGGCAGGAGGAGGAGAGCAAGGGTAGCAGGTTCTCTGAAGGAGCTGCAGAGCCATGGCTGTCCCATGGAGCGTGGGGGTCCTCAGGGTGAACGCCATGAAAGTTCCTGGCACTGCACGCTTTGCTTGCAGATCCAGATGAGATGCTGACTTTGTTAGAAGACCTCTGCCTTCATCATCCCTGAACATTTTCCCTTTCTGAGGTGTTCCTTAGAGTTTCCAGTCAACTCTAAAGAGCAGCCACTTATTTTAGGATGGAGTTCCTTCTATTTCATATGAGAAGAAATGGCAGAAACGTGGTAGGACAAAGTTAAGTTTGCTTGAAAGGAGTGTTTTCTCTGCCATGTGCTGCCTTTGTCTTCATCACCTATACAGTAGCATGGCAGCAGCCCCTGAGGAGAGGTCACTGATTAGCAAGCAAAATGCATAGCACAGAGATAACTGAGCTGTAACAGCTACATGGCGGCATATATTGTAGGAATTCCAGGGCCATTAATTTTAATTAGGCAATTTATTAAAAAGATATTGTTCACACAACATAGTCAAGCCTTTACTCTCTGATTACAGGGAAGACACAAAGGCTGTGTAAATGAGGCTTGAGGGCTGTCACTTTGGCACTGTGCTTAAACCCAGACTGGAGAGAAAATCACCCATTTACAACTGGAAACAAAACTATTGATATGTCATTGCTTTCTTGCTCATGGTGTAAGTTCTAGTTCCTTATATTGACTTTGTGACCAACAGAAAGCTTTGTTAGTCAGTGTTTTACCTAGACCAGAAAGAGAGAGTGAGAAAGAAAGCAGCTTGGGAATGTGGCATCTTCTTACAGAAGTGAATTTCTGCCATGAAACTTCAGGTCTAACTCCTTGTTTTATCTTGAAGGTCTTTGGGCAGCAGTGTCTTTGGTGGGAGATTTCTTCCTAAAATTGGCTCTGAACTCTTAGATATTCCAGATCTATTTTTGTGCTACCTGGAAAGACGTCTGAGCCAGGACAACCAGCATCTATCCATCTATTCTTGGAAATGAGGCTAAGTTCACCTAACTTACATCTCAAAAGGAATATCTCAACTGGTCTAAGCAGTAAATGATCTGAACTACTTTCTGTACTGTGGTTGATGCTGGCTGTCAAGTTGAGCTGCTGAGGTATCACACTTAGGTTTATTTGTAAGGATTCATCTGGGACAAACTTTTAGTGTTTGGCACATACCAGTAAATGTCTAGTGATGAAAAAGCCCTAGCTGACTGCCCTGGTGATCGTTAGATCGCTGGCTGTTAGCTTAGTGCTGTTGAGGTTGTGGAGGTAAGAGTTACCTCTCACGTGAAAATGCAAGTTGCAGAAACGTGGGGAAGGAGGAAGGAAAGGAGAGGGTTGGGAAAGAAGGGGAAGGGAAGGGAAACGGAGCAATCCCCTTTCCTCCTTCTGCAAAGAACATGAGAGACTTTGTGCAGTTAGTATTGCTCATCTGACAAAAAACATTTAAACAATTTTGAACTTTATGTGAAGTTAGTATAAAACAGCAATGCTTAGAATAGCACACCATTATTATTCTGAAATTGTTTCAAAGCCCCCCTTTTCCTCCCACTCCACACATCACATAGACACAGTTACTGTTACTTTTATGCTTAACTCCCAGTATGTCTAAAAATGAACAATGAAGTACGCTCATATCATGGAATTGGGAAAAAATACATACATCATTGAATTCTGCTTCAGTTACACAGGTCTGTAACATGCATGGGGAAGCCTGTTCCTCAGCTCTGAGGTGAAACTGGTTCAACTGACAGTTATAGCAGCCCTTTAGCTTTTTCAGTATTTGAAAATATAGAAATCAATTTAGCAAATTTCTATTGACTTGCTTGCGTGAAATTATTGCACTATCATCTTCTTTTCAGAGGAGTAGATGTAAAGCTATAGATTTTTGTCTGAGCCTGTCAAATAGTCGTGGTCCTCTTGTAAATGACTAGAAGTTGTTTTTACCCAGGAGTTCTGGCTGTGATGTTGCTGTGTGCCCTGCTGACACAGAGCTGGTGGGAGCGAGATTTTGCTGCCCTCAGTAAAGACCCCAAGCCTGTAGTGCCATCCAGTGCATTCTGGTCAGGGGAAGGTGTGGATGATGGAGGAGCCACTTCGGTGTGTTTATTTACTGGGATGCATCCCCTCGTGTGGCAGACTGTGTGTATTGCATCGACAAGGGAGAAGAGGGGCTTGGAAAGCTTCAAGACCTTTGCCCCTGCTGTGGCAAAATTCAGCATAAGTAGATGTTGGGACATATATCTAAAGGAAGGGTCGGATGCCAGAGGAAGGGAAGACATTGCTCTATCAATTTCCTGTTTTTTCTGTGAGTTCAGCAGAATTCGGCATTGTGGGTTTTTGGTTTTCCCCAGACATTTGAGAATGTTCATCTTGGATGGTGCTAATTACGAATCAAAACAACTCTTAGCTTCCTACAGGAAAAAGTGTTTGCACTTATGCCAGTGACTCAAATTAATTTCACTTACCATATGAGTCAAATATGAATCATGACGGATAGAAGCATAATTCCTGATCGTCTTATGATTATTTGCTCTTTCTGAAAGCCCTGTGTATATGTTTGGTTACTTTTTTTTTGGTGTATCAATATATTTTAGCCTGTCATTATGTTTTTGAACCACAATTATTTTTATTTACTGTGTATGGTATTATCTTCAATATCTTTGTTCTACAACTGTTCATAACTGACCATTTATACTGCTATAAAAGCATGCTGGGTCTACTGTGAGGGATCAAGGCAGAGTTTAGGCCTAAGCTAGCTCGGGACGGGACATTCTAATAATATGATTATGAAATATTTCAGTCACCACTTTGAATACAAGTGTATTTACGCACACTGGATTTCATAATGTGCATTCCTTCTTAGGGAGCTGGGAAAACAAGACAGTCATACCTGTGTTAGGAAAAAAAGGTGGGTCAAAGCTAACATGACCGAAAGGGCTGGGGGCAGGATAAGAGAAGTATAAACATGTTATTTTGTGCCGGTGTTTTACACAATGAATATGGTTGTCAATAAAGAGAGATTTGTCTTGGCATTCTTAATGCCAATGGCACTCTTATTTAACTCTCACTAAATAATGTTCTGTTGGATAAATTTCACTTTTTCCCCATACAAATTTCAGAGTTCAGTTTGCCATTATTAAGGAATCCAGGTTTTACAGGCGCTGTTTTACTGGCAAATATCTGATTTTAAAATATTCCTGACTAATTAATATCAGGCTTAATGAAAACACAATATTTACAAACTTTGTACTGTTCCAGGACCGGATGATCACACTGCTGTTTTTCTACAGTGTGACGGTGTAATGGTGGCAATCACAGGCAGGGGATGGGGTGACTGTATGTTTTTATAAAATCATAGGTCCATCTTCCCTGACTGGGGTGATGTGATCATTTCTTTTAGCATCCTCTGTGTATCACAGGCCATTATATTTCTTCCATCTTCTCCTGTACCGAGCCCAGACCCTTGTGCTTTCCTGAAAGGTATCCAACTTGATTTTAGAACATTAACATGCATTTGGCTTCAGTTTCTCATATTCCATGTTGTCTGAATGGAGTTGGACAGAAACTCAGCAGAGTATTGTCATGTCTAAATAACGTGATGCTGTGCCTGGTCAGAAATCCCTGGGCTAGTTTTGGGCAAGCTGGCACGTGTTCGCAATGTAGGGCAGCCTTATGCAGAGGCACTAGCACAAATTCTGGAAGCAATCGAGGAGGAGATGACACAGGGAGCAAATAACCCTTGTCTCTCAGCTGGGCTTGTTTGCACTGCACTGCTGCATCTGCACGACTTTCCACCACTAGCTTGGCAAACACTGGCCAGTATCTTGGCTAGTATCATGTCCCCAGTTTTCTGCTCTAGAGTATTTTCTCCAGTCTTGAATAATTTCTTTCACGCTTGCCCACACTGCATACAAGCACGCACCCAAACATTATTACCATACCCTATCACAATAACAAATATGCTAGCTTATTGATTTTCCAACAATCTAGATGAATTTCTGAATCTACTATTACTCAGAGATGTTTTACAGATTCACTACTTTTCTGATTCATTTGGTTTGGGTGTTTTGTTTGTATTCATTGTTTCTAGATGTAAAAACCTTCATTTCACTGAGTTGAACTGTGATTTTGAGGTTTGGCTTTTTTCTTCCCCTCTCTGATTTGTTAGCCACTTCTTAATCTTTCTAAAGTGCACTTTATACTGAGTTGCAGTCATATTTTTTCTTGTTGCAGTACATCAGATACTTTACAGAGCTGTCTGGATTGCATCTGTTTAGTTATTTTAAATCAGCAAATCTTATGCTCTTAAAAATGCAATTAGATTTGTTTGACAAAAGTAATCTATTTCCTATAAAACCATGTTGACTGACATTAGTTAGATTCCTGCAATTTTTAATCTATTAAGTCATGTACCAGCTTCTCCTTGATTTTATCCAGGATTGATGTAATGGAAAATTATACTCTTTTTGAATTATTTTCTTTTTCTGTTTTGCAAACACTTCTTACCAAGAAACCCATAATAGACAGTGCATTTGTATACAGCAGCTGGGCAGTTAAGAATGCATTAATTAGTATATTAAAGCAGTGGCACTTATTATTTATTATGCCATCATCAGAGAACACAATTAAGTTATTGTAGAGTTGCTATGGTTTCCAAAGGAGATACAGTGCAGACTAATTACCTCAAGATGCCAGATGGTGCTGAATAATTCCTGAGCAAATGCCCCATCACCTCTGCTTCTCCTACGTTTGTATAGTAAACAAAACATTGATAAAATGGAGGCTGAGAATGTAGTGATTTCCCTTTATAGGTCTCCGCAGGTTTCTGTTTGCCCTGAGCATATTTACATTCTTCAGACTTTATTGTTTAATTTTCTCCCATCTGTGCAAAGATCCTAATGAATGAACTGCAAACAAGTGTGGAAGTAAACTCTGCTGCTGGACATCTTGACTGCAAAGGCTTCCTCTGCACTATACCAGCAATTTTTGTGTTGTCTGTCACGGCTATCCTGAGGATATGTTGGATAGAAGGATGCCTGATCGAGTCCACAGGGCCAGTAAGCCAAGAGACACTTTAAGCACCATCTATACCCAAGATTTCTCTTTAGCCTCAAACCTCATCACTTTGCAGATCATGGGGACATCCTACAGTGCAGCAATACAAATGAACACCAATCTGGACTTTAAGCCTGACTGACAGGCTGCTCCACGTAGCAGCTCACATGCAATCATTGGGATTTAAAAAAATTGCAAAGCTTAAAGAGAGTGAAGTTTGAGGCCACTCAGGCTTTCTTGTAGATCTGTGCCTCATCACGTGGCTGCTTTCTCTTTCTTCTCTTTTGGTGGCCAATAGGTTAGTTGGGTGTCTGCAAAATATTCCATTATACAGCCTGAGAGACAAATAAATAGATGAACTCCAGATCTGCACATGTAGCAAGTACCAAACTGTCACTTTACCACCAGGGAATACAGCAAAATATGAGGCCACAAAGAAAAGTCTTTGGGATAGTGAGTCACAGACATGCATGCCATACTCCAAAAATTCTGGCTGTCTCGAGTTCCAATCCACAACCAGATAACCTGCCATGTTGTTAGTATTGATATCCTCTGAGATAAAGTCCCCAGATAAATATTGCCCATCCAAAAAACACAGGTTGAATATAAACATGCCTGAAAAACATTTTCATAATCTAAGAAGAAAATTTTAAAAATGTAAGCCTACTCACGGTATTTATAAATCCCTTTAATTTCTTTAGAAGATCCTCAGAGTAATTCTAGTAAAACTATATCATTAAATCTTTTTTCCCGCCAGGAGCATTTAAGAGATGTGTTTGATTAAGGTCATTGACTAATGAAATGTTGAGAGCTCAGCGTTAGGACTCAGCAGCTGTTTAACAGAACAGAGCAATGTGAGGGAAAGACCACCACACCCGAAATTCAACAATGCAGAATTCAATGATCTAGTTAGAATTTGCACAAAATATTGAAAGGAACATGGAGGCCTAACACACCTACCTTATAAAAAGGGCTATAAGGATTTTGTGTCTGGTATGCATATTTTTTGGGCAGTTTCCAACCATCATGATCAACTACCCTTGACCCAGGGCGACTGAAGCCTTTGCTGCAGCTGCCACCAGTCAGGGACCATCAAGTACCCTTTTTTGCTGGTTCCTGGGACAGGCCTATATAAGAGCTGGGTGCTTTGTTGTGGTGGTGACACATGATAGAGTAGTTTCCTCAGGAGCTGTTTGTGCAGTTGGCCCTGGGAGGGTAGAGGCTTTGGCACAGGCTGAGCTTCAGGTGGCAGATGCAGTCCTACAACTCCCAGCCTGTAGGAGTGCCTGGGGCCCCTGTCTGATGCCAGGAGAGGTGGCCTGTCCTGTAGGAGCTCTGCCACCAAGTGAAAGAGTTACAGAAGGAAGAGAGCATTGGAGAATATGGGATCTTCTCTGAGATGCAGGAGCTTGAATAGCCGTGGACCCTAACTGCAGCAGAGAAGCTGGCAGTGTCCACACCTAGTGATGAGAAGGAGGATGGACACTGGTGACTTCTAGCACCAAGAGGAAAGATTCTGCTCTAAGGGCTTACAAGTACAAAATATGTCCACTACACTCAAAGGTGAAGAGGAGCCAGATTTGCCTTCAAGCAAAGGATCTGGTCCACCTCTGGTCCATAAGGATGAGTTTGGTCAGAGGAAAGGAGGTACAAGAATGGTAAAAGGCTTTGGAAATAGATCATATTGGGAATAAGATATAAAATCAGGAAAGAAAGACAGGAGGAGGTGAATATTCTGATGGTAGGAGTATCAAAGTCTACAAACACTAATGAAGCTGACCTGTGGACGGGGATGCTGGCCTGTCTTCTGGGGTGCTGTAGGGGACTCCCTTAGACAACCCATTGAACTTTCCATCAGCTCTGTCTGAGAGACTTGGTGTGGGTATGGTAAGGACAGATGGACTTGCAGCCAAGTACTAAGTGGTGAGAGGAAGGAAAGGGTGATAGAGCTGTAATTCAACAGTGGTTGTGTGTGTTTCATAACACTTGAGTGATAATAGCTTCATAATTGTATGCAATAATTATGCAAAATGATATAACTAAATCAGTGGTAGTGATAGGATTATTATTTGATTATATTATTAAGCAATTACTTTCTTAGTCGTGTATTGCTTAATCAGTAAATGCTTAATTGTTGTAGTCTCCTACATCAGTAATATTTCAAGCCTGCAGATATGGGGTTGTGAGTTAGACCCATAAAGCAATAATGTCCAAAGGAGAACATAGTTAAACCAGCAAAGATGTAAATATCAACTCTTATTTTGCAATGTTGGACCTTGGGTACAAAAATGTTTGTCTGCCTCATCAGATTGTTTAAATACTTAAACAAGAAATTAGTTCAATCAAAGGGAATTGCAGTCATTGCTTCAGTTAAAGTTCCACTTGAAAAGATCTTTTAATTCCTTATTCCTACATAAATTTTAGTTCTTTCTTGATTCCAGCAATGGAAATAATAATTGAAATGCCCAGATCAAGTGAAATACTACACTTCTTTCCTTAAAGTACTACCTTCTTAGAAACGCTGAAGACAGATTGCTTTTTCAGGTCAAGAAGTTGGAAAAGAAAGTGCTGTTAAAGCATCAGCCAGTTCACTTTAGGAATATGTATGTTTCCCAAGATAACACATTCAGCTGTACAGTTAGTTTGAGGATAATACATATGATTCTGGTAAATAAAATTATTTCATTACAGAAGCCAGAGAGGTATGAAATCACTTCTTGCATTACACCATCTATTGATCATGAAACAACAGATTGCGTAGTTTGGTAATTCATTGGGAAATGACTTGGCTGTCATCTATCTTGTTCCAGTCAGAGGAACTATGTATTTCTTATATATAGCTAATAAACCAGGACTTTACTGAACACAAATATTTATATTGCTGAAAGTTTACAAGCTAGACATTCTAAATAACAATTCTATATTACTGTAAAAAGTTGTGTAGAGATTTGACTCCTCCAAGGAAGGATCCACGAAGGAGGTCAGACATAGAAGTCAGGCAAAGCAGCGAGGCTGAGAGCTGGGACCCAAGCAGACCGAGCATGGGATCAGAGCAATGGAGAAAATCAAAACCATGACTGCGGAAGCTTTGCTAGATGTGCAAACATTTCTGCTATGATTACTTAATTTACCATGAATTTTGAATTTGATTAAAAGGCTTTCAGAAAATTGTTCATAGCAAAATATTTGCTCCTAATGAAATCGTTACATACAAAACTAAAGGAAATTATTATGCAAATTAATATCTTTCTCACTCTACTTTGTTTTCTAGTTAGCGGTCTCTGAAAGCTAGGGGAAAATGTTTCAAGCAGGAGAAGTTTGTACAGAGAAAAGAAGATGCAAGGACAGCAAATTTGAAACTGTACAGGAGCACTAACATACACACAAATAGTTTGTCAAATCAAACAACAAATGCCAAAGAAATTGTGATATACACATGAAATAAATCAATACTTTATTTTTTTTTTTTTAAGAAAGATCATCAGCATTTTTCATTTACTCTGAGGTAAAGTGAGACTCTCCTGTCTCCAGCTGATGACACCAAATTCAATTACTGAACACAAAGGAAACCTGCCAGCTCTTAAATCAGTCATCTTGCATCTGCTGGCCAGTGCAGCCTGATGAAATAAGGGTTACAACTGTGTGCCAACATGGAGAAAACAATTTCCTTTTTCCTCCAGAAAGGAACATAACAAGACACATTCAGGCATTTCATTCCAGTGGGTGTGCATGTGTACATCTACTCCAGCTGTAGTCACGGACAACCACAACTTGGATTTGTGTTTGTTCCAGTCAAATATTTATCAGTATAAAGCAGTAATTTTACATTACATATCTATTTTCAGTAATACAATCATGGTATTCTTGTAAGCTATATCATCACACTATATGCCTACTTTTTATGAGCATTTTTTCAGAACTATGAACCATATTACATGATAAGTAATGACCTAAGTAACAGAAATATATGTAATCAAAGGTGTATACATTTCTAATTTTTTTTCACTACAGTGTTTGCTTAAACTATTCTCTGAATAATTGTGGGCATTATTTACATGAAAATTGACATTCTTGGGTCTAATAAAAATAATCAATCTTTATTACATGGACAAATAATTGTAATACAGAAGTCATAAAAAAATGGAAAGGCATTCTATGATAATGTCAACATTATTTTTGCTACAAAGTCAACAAATTAATATTTTTTTAAAAGCAATATTTTAATGTTAACTCTAAGCAAATGCAGCGTTAAAGCTGTAGCTGAGTTTCCAAAGCCAAATCCCCTGCCCTTAGTGTTCCTAACACGAATTTTATCCTGTTTGCTCACGTGAATGATAACTCAGTTCCCTGCTGGACTCTGAGTTGCCCTCCACTGTCAACCTGCTTGCAGCAGAGAGCAGAAAAAGCCCCCGCTTGACCCTCTTTGTGGCTTTAACCTTGTGGCTTATTTTGTGCTTCTGATATTTTTAAAGGAAAGAAAGACTGAAACAACAAAAATAAAACTTGTCATGTGATGTGTTCAGTTTTTTTCATCAAGAAAGATTGGGACAATCATTTGAGCACTAACAGTGGGCCAGTTCAGGTCAATGCCATAGGTTACCACACTTGCTATCTGGTCTGCCTCTGAGCTGCTCAGAAACTCCAGCTCCTATTATGAGACTTAGGTCTGTCCACTAGGAGTGAAGTGCTAAATTTTATTGAGGGTCTGGGTATTGCATAACATATATAGTTACTATGAAGATCAGCGTACTTGTGCCATTAGCTGCTGGCACCAACCTTCAGAAGTCCAATCTGTCCTTGTAGCAGGCAACATGGGCTTCCCTCTGAGAAAGGTCTATATTGACCTGGTCTGTAATGAAACATCAAAATGCTATCACTAAAATGCAAGGTAGGACAATTAAGAGCACGTGAACTATAGATGGTCCTGTATCCAGCATCTGTAAAGAAGTTCACCCCCGAGGTCGTTCCAAACTGCAAGTCTTCCCATAGCAAGGGCTGACGACTTGCATCCCAGCTGTTCCTAGGTTAAGCGATGCAGATGACTGATGAACACTTTTGCACCTCATTGTGAAGATATTCCACAAAAAGATGGTGCTTGCAGACTGCAGTAATAGGGACCCTTTAAGAAGTGCCAGTAGAAATCCAGGTAAGCGGGTGGTTGATGGATTAGCAGACCCCAGGTTTGAGGGTCTGCTCTTACTGAAAAGAATAACTTTTGATGTGTGACTTAGTGACTGCATCTTCTATTAGCCTATAGCTTACACAATATACTGCACTGAGGATGTTCGAGAGAGATGTAATGTGCTCTATGCACCTTATTGCATCTCACCCTAAGAGATTAGATTTAGCAATCCTTGCAATTTTGCCGTGAGTGTCACAATAAATACTGATCTTTAGCAAAAGAGTGAAAAATGTGGAGATATCCAAAACCTGACTGGACATGGTCCTGGGCAAATGCACAACTGCTGAAATAAAACTATTGCATTAAAACCTTGACTTCCATGAAAATGAGATTACTTTCCATGCTGTTGCAGGAAAGGGTTTGAAAATATCAAAGGGTGCAATAACAGGATCAAGATCAAATAGAAAATAAATATATACGTTTTAAAATCATACAATATTACCTCAGTCTGAAGATTTTAGGGGGCCTGACTTATGACTTTTGAACATTTTGGAAATACCATTGGTGACTTAGATTCATTTGGGTCACTCACTGGGACATCCTTAAGTAATCTGATATCTGTGCTAGAACTAAAACACCAAAATGCTTCACTTTTTTAAAAGGAATCTTCACCTGCCCAGCTGATTTAGCTGATTTAGTTCATCTTGGTTTTTGTTGCAGAAAAACAGTAAACAAAGCCTGCTGCAGCAAAGATGAGAATCTGTGCCAACAAATGTAAGATGCACAAAAAATTTGTGCGGGAAGTCTTACAAATTATTTGGTCTGGAACAGAAGTGCCAGTAGAATGGCAGAAAAGAGATTTTGAGTCCAATAAATGCAAGTCTTTGGAGACCACGATAAAACGTGATTCTAGTGACAGTGCATGTCTATGAAAATTCACTGCAGTATCAGACATCCCAGGTGCCTATTTTATCAAGAATCGTTATGCTGCTCAGTGTTCCAGGAACAGTTCTGGACAATGAAATAGCTTTTGCATTCAAAGAGGTGACATTTAGTCACCAGGCATTTAGCTGCCGGGCATAAAGGCCACTGCTTGTGAAAGGGGTTTGTTTGAAGGAAGAGAGTGCATGTGTGTGTTATTAACTGGAGACTAAGGGTAAATTTTAAATTAAATATGCTGCAGCTCAGTCAATATCTTCGGTTCAGCATCACTGATGAGGGGTGATGGGAAGGTCTGAGTTTCTGCTGAGCTCCCTTAGCGTGGGGACAGCCACCGAGCCTCGCCAAAGATTCTGTTTGAAATCTTGCCTTTGTGAATACATATTTCAGACATAAGAGTCTAATAAAATGAGAGTGTGGATTTGAATTTCCCTCTGATGAATATGCACCACAGAGGAAACAGTCATTTATATATGAGTGTTCAGCTGAAGGCTGCATCCTTGGGGAGCTGATTTAATTCAGCAGTCTCTTCAGCTCTGGGGAGAGAAGAAATAAGAAATACTAATCGAACAGTTACAGTAAAACTAATCGAACCAAAACAAATCAATACAAGACAAAAAGCCCCTTCAAAAGGTATTCTGATGTGCCTCTAAAAGGTATTCTGACCAGAAAAATATTTTATAAATTAAGGGATTTTGCATTCACGGGAGGAAAACTAAAAAGTGGAACTACCAGGTGGTCAGTAATAACGTTAAGGGGCTGGGTGCACTGAAAAGCTCTGTCAGGCAGGCTCAGAACGCAGCCCTCAGACATGCCTGCTGGAAACACAGTGTTGAATACTGTCACTGTTGCTCAGCTGTGACAAATAGAGGTAGAGCTAGAAAGAGAGAGATGCAGAGAGAGAAAGAAATACTTCTCCTGTTTTAAAACAGCTTTAAGATGAATCAGAAAAAAACGTGATTTAGGATGAAAGCCTGTTGGCAAGTCAGTCGTTATTTGTAAAGTTTACAGGGAAGGAAGGAAGCCTAGAGACAAGTTCACATGCAATTTAATATTTACTGGAGGAAAAAAAAATCACAATTTTCCTTTCAATTTCTTTGCCACTTTGTTAAACCTGCTCTGAGCAACCTGATCTAGTTGAAGATGTCCCTGCTCATTGCAAGGGAGTTGGAGTAGATGACTTTTAAAGGTCCCTTCCAACCCAAACTAGTCTATGATTATATGATCCTATGATCCTATGATCCTATTTTGGATCTCAGGTATGAGGAAGCAGACTGATGCTGCACCAAAAGCTCCTGAGGTTTTAAAACCCAGGGGCTGTTCTGACATTGAGGATTCCTGTGGAGACACACTGTCTTCCCCTTTCATTTGCAGTCTGGTTAATGAGCCTGTAAATTGAATTAGCTCAGTCTAAGTGCTCAAAATCCAAGCTGAAATGAAGAGAAAACAAGATTAGAATACTGTATGGAGGCTATACTTGTTCTGCTGCCTTTGGTTTCCTGAGGAATGCAATCAGTCTGAAATAATAATAACAAAAGAATATGTGACTGGTGACATATGATTCATTATAATGTACAAAACAATCTATTAAACAGTGCTCAAATATCAGAGTGCTGGGTACTCAGCTGGCAAGTCAGTGTTTCCTTGCCTAAAGAGACTAAGGGTGGCTAAAGAAGGTGGCATCTTATTTTTCTTTTTTTTTCCCCAGTGCTATGGTATATGCATATCCTTTTGGACAATGTTTGGCATCTCTTTTTTTAAATAGCAAATGAGCGGCCTAGGGAAGTGACTGCAAATTAGAGTTGTGAATACCTTGATTTATGATAACAACAGTGCACTGAAGCGTGGGTAAAAAGCTGGACAGCACTGCATTATTTCTTCCAAATGATTGTGAAGCAATCAGAAAGCATAATCTCTCCTCCAAAGCTTTTCCTCCCTTTATAGAGCAAGAAATACTCATTTTTCTGTTCGTAAACAGAAGAGAAAGGGCTCTCTCCTCTGTTGGTGGTGCCTCTCTAGTCCCCTCTGTGCCTGCCCAGAGCTGCTGTGTGCCGGTCTCACCCAGGGACCAGCTCTGGAGATGTCTGACAGCCCTGTTCCAACAGGTGAATCACCAGACCAGGCTTCGCCATTTGCACTGGCTAAACTCTGAATTTCTGTTGGTGAAAAGCCAGTCATTTCATCTAGTTTGAGCATGGATTCCTCACTCCATCCAGATAAGCAATTGCTGACATTATTTCCCTGCCCATCGTAAGGGTTAGCCTAAATCCAACTGGGTGACGTGATTCCCAATTTGGTGGCTGAGATGCACAGAGCCTAAATGACTTAATGATTCATCCCTCTTGCAATTAGCTCAACCATTAAGCAGACCAATAACCTAATCCCCTGCCCTCTGCCTGGTCTTTCTTTGTTCACCTCTAGCCTCAGTTATGGGTTAATGTCATGTGAAAAAGTCCAACTGGTCTCATCTTTTCTGTCAGTGGATGGCCCTTCTGCCTCCAGGTCTCGTAAAGATTTACCTTTGGGAAATCATGGCTATTAAACTCTCCTCAGGAGCAGAAAAGACAAAGCTGATATGTTTCTGTAATCCTGAAAGCTGTATGAAATGCTATCCTTTCCTTTCCATCCAGGATTTGTATATATATAAAAATTTTCTTCACCAAAACTGACATCCTCCCTATCTTAAATTAAAAATAGCACAGCAGTCCAGGCTTTGGATGACATTTCATATCAACTAGTGGCCGTATGGGGCATCACTGTGTATGCAGATCATCTTCCTTATGCAGGAACGTACGTACGTGAACAGCAGCTGGAAAAAACTCCACCTCACAAGATTTTAGAGTCTTTCTTTTCTCAGCAATGATCTGAAGACATGATGAACAAACAACATATAAAGATTTATCAAGTTTTGAATAAAAGAAACCCACAGAAAGAATACAAGCAGTAACATTAGCTAGTAATAATGGAACGAAATGAAAGCCCTTTATCTTATTTTCATCACTCTTATTCCCGTGTGTGAAGTGAGAGCTAAGCTGCATTATTATATGTTATTATCTCTAGAGTATCTACTGTCTACAATCACCATAATGATGTGGTTTTCTAAGGAGAAAAAAAAATGATAGGAAGAAAACACTGAATATGATTTTCTCCTGTGAAAGCCAGAGATGCAAAAAAATATTCTAAATCACTAGCAGTCATATTTTTAGCTCAAAAATATATGTCAAAACTACTACATAGTGGAAAGTTTGAGAGAGGCAGACAAGATCTGTGCATCAAGTCAGATACAGAGTTTTGGTAGACATTTGCATGTTCAGCGGCAGAATTTTCATACAGTCTGCAAGCAGTAATTTGTACATACTCCCACAGAAGAATAAATCTGATCAAAAAAGGACCACTGCCATGTTGTTAGCACTGATTTCCTCCAAAGTAAAGTCCCCAAATAATTATTACCATCCGAAAAACACAGGTTGAATATAAACATGCCTGAAAAACATTTTCATAATCTAAGAAGAAAATTTTAAAAACATAAGCCAACTCACGGTATTTATAAATCCCTTTAATTTCTTTAGAAGATCCTCAGGGTAATTCTAGTAAAACTATATCATTAAATCTTTTTTGCCACCAAGAGCATTTAAGAGATGTGTTTGATTAAGGTCACTGACTAATGAAATGTTGACAGCTCAGCGTTAGGACTCAGCAGCTGTTTAACAGAACAGAGCAATGTGAGGGAAAGACCACCACACCCGAAATTCAACAATGCAGAATTCAATGATCTAGTTAGAATTTGCACAAAATATTGTAAGGAACATGTAAGCCTAAAATACTATAAGGATTTTGCATCTGATATATATATGAATATATGTGTTTATGAGTCAAAAGATGACAGAAGTTTGAAACAATTTGTTTTAATTTATTTTATTTAGCTGATATTACCCATTTTTCAAGAGGATGACTGTAAATTTCAGATTGCAGGTAGTTGTTGACTTCTGTTCCAGATACAATGTAGGGCATTTCTCCCTAAAGAGTTTGGAAATGGAGGCTTTCTGCTACCCCTGGCAAAAGTGTAGCAGAAAGATCCCATATGTCCTCTTACTTCCTTGTGCACTTGTGTGCGTGGCCTAGATACATGTGTTGATTTCCTCATTCGTTTAACTCATTCATTATATAAACTGAAGAAATAACACACCCAACTCACTCATGTAAACAGAAATATAAGCACAGAAACCACGCCATTCTGCCTAGCAATTGTTTAACAGAACTTAAATGAAATCTACAAATACAATGAAATGGCAGTGTAAAGCACTCGTCATATGAATAATTAGACCTTATAATAGCAACAGGATGCTCGGTCTGTTCTCATCTGTAGTATTTCTGTTTAGCAGCTGCCGTGCCCGACAAAAAACTGCCAGATGCAGGAGTTCCCTGATGGGTACCTGAACATGCTCTGTGTGTCCTCCTGAAATTTACTACAGTTAAAATGTTATTCTGGACCTGCAGGAAAGTAGACAGATGTTTTGTCAGCTTAGCAAATGGGAATAGTCCTTCTCTGAGCAAGTGGGAAATGCACTATATCTGTCTCAGCTAGAAATGTGTTTAGCGTTCACTGTTCAAATTATCTGGTTTTGTAATCTCTGAAGCATAGAACACGTTGTTCACGAACTTTATTTACCTGTAACAGAATAAACAGACTTAGTTTTCCACATGTGCTTTTACAAACCAAAATACTCACTTCCATGCAACGGATGGGAAATCTAGGGCTCTTGATTATCTGGGTCCTGATGAATACTCTCCTAATTGTGCATTAACTATTAGAGATTATAGAATATGATATTTCTGGTTACTACCAGTGTAATAAAGTTAGAGGTGGTTGCAAACAGACTTTGTAGAGTGAAGAAAAAATTAGTATCACAAGACATGTCACTGTGAATTCATGCCATCTGTCTAATGATGAATGACACCAGTGTGAATGGTATCAAGTCAGCCTACAGATTTGCTATATATACTCAGTAACCTGCAAATACATAAGGCAAAATGGCCCCACTTACACTGTGCATCAAAACAGAGAGTATAACGCTTTGTCAGAGGGTGAACTGCTCTATTAAAATTACCACATGTTCAGAAATGAAGATTACGTTTGTTGTTTTCAACCTAGTTTATTTCTTTTTTGGACATCTGTTTTCTTCCAAAAGTCTCATTTTCATGATTTATGTTTCATTTTGCTGCTATTTTAATCCTACAAATTCTAACAGTTTTTTATACCGTGGCCTTTTATTCTCTGATCAATGAGAATGTCATGCGGCCCATTTTTACATTAGTTCCAAATAATAGTACACTCTACATTTCTTCAGCAAAATGCAATCTATGCTGCTTTATACACATGGTTAGATACTCTTTTGAGAATTTTGCTACTGATGAATGTTATTAATTTGTGATCCTTTCTTGAGGTGAAGTTGGTAAACTCACAGAAATGGAGTGCCTAGGACAGAGGCTCTACTTGTATAAGCTACTGAAATTGAAGTATATTTGTGTATATACATATGACGAACTCCGATAGCTAGATGTCACCTACATATTGAAGAAATTATGTCAGGGTTATAAATGAGACCAGAGTTTCCTTCTTTCCTCTTCTGCTCTTTTTTTCCTTCCTGATACAGTTATAGGGGTCTCACTTGACATAATGTGATTTCTCCTTTAGCTTAGTTCAAAGCTTTCATCTTAAATGTATTAAAGAGTTTGGCTCACCTGACCTAATTCAGTCACGTAAAAGGTAAGTATTCAGACTAACTTACTAGTAAGACTTTCTCTGCATTCTCTGTCATGGAAGAAAGACGTGATGTAATGAACCTTCCTCTGCAGGCACCTTCCTGCATGTAGTATGGAAGATTCTCAGATGTCTATCTCAGATCAAATGTTTGTCTTTCAGGCTGCATTGTACAACATCTGTCCCTTGAGCGTCATCCAGTACTAGTATCTTGATTCTGTGTCAAGAAGAAGCATCAGAAGACAACAACTAGCAGAAGTATCATCATCATTGTTCCTTTCAACTTATTAATAAATTTGAACATGATAAAATGTGAGGAATTTACTAGAAATCATATTATTTAGCAGCGACATCAAGGTAGTGGGTTGGTCCAGTTCCTTGTGAGATGGGACAGAGTCAAAGAAGAGGCAATGGAGATAATATCTTCTTTCCAGGTGTTTTTTTTTTTTTTTACAGGATGCTTCTCCATTCAGGGGAAATCTCCATAGTGACAATTTTTATTCTGTGCGTTTCAATTTTATGCTTGATGGACCCCATGGCCTTGAATTAATCAATGGCAGAACATTAGGGCCAAACAGGTATCCCTGACCATGGCAGGGGGGTTGGAACTAGATGATCTTTAAAGTTCCTTCCAACCCAAACTGTTCTATGATTCTATGATTCTATAATACAGTGAATCACCTCATTTTAGAAAGAAGTGTGGCAACCATGAATGCTATGAAATGCCATTAATCGTTTGTGTTTCTATTTTATAGATTGAAAATAAGCAATTTTAGAATTTCGTCACCAAAAATGTGATTTCACTTGGGCTGAAGAGCAGGGTTTTTTTGACTTTTGTTCAAAAGAAATTCACAGTAACCTCCACCTAATTGCTGAAAGATTTGAGCCTGCATTTCCAAAATCTTGGCCAGAAAGCCTCCTCAGATGCTTGAAGCTCTGCAGCTGCTCATGACCACGGGCATTACCATTCTGGGTTGGCTGAGCATCGAGGGACTCAATTCATGCCTACACCTGTCGGGGGGGATACAGGCTTCAGGAAGCAATTCAGTATTCATGAACCTAGAGAGAAAATGGTGCTATGGAGACTGTGTAGGGAATCTTTGCCAGGATAGGGATGGAGTTCTCTAAGGAATGCTTTGCTTACTTTACTTTACGTTAAATGTAGAAAATGCAGAAATAGCACTATTTCACAGAGTAATGACACTAAGGATCATCATGCAAACTCAGAACCAGCTTGGGGGTCTAAGGCACTACTGCTACATGGTATTGAGTAGATGTAGCCAGAAATCTCAAGTGTGGATTTGTTATTTTTACATCTAGAGCTGGATGCCTAACACTGCGCCAACCTCTGTTTGTGATTTGTTGGGATAGGGGAATTTGCTTTCCCTGTAGTTAAATCCACATTACCCTACTTTTTTCTTTGTTTGATCCTTGTTGCCCCAATTAATTAGCTTTCTCCTATTCCTTTGTTCAGATTCCCTTGGCCCAGTCCCTTGAATAATTGACAAAACCAAACAGAGGCGGTGGTTACTGTGTGCTACTAGCAGCAGCTCGGTTTTATTTAATAACACTGTGTTACTCTGTGCAACAAATTGTGACTAATTGCTTCTCCACTGCTCTGCCAGTCTATGAAAAGGCCAGCACCACAAAACACCAAGTCAGAGCTCCTTGCCGAATCCCTACAAGCTTATATAAAAAGCAAACTTGGTGAATGAGGTCTGACTGGTAGGGAAATTAAGGGTTTTGGTGAAATAGATGTGCCCATCATTGACTCCAATGCTGAATTTTGCAATTTTCCCCTCAAGCATAATGTATATAAAGAGTTTTGTCTCTGCAGATCTTGTGAAAAATTCTTCCTCTTTGCCTTTCTCAGCAAACAAAATTGCATTCATATAAACTCATGTAATTTCCATTATTTGGTTTATCACGTGTGGGTTTTGATTTTTATTTTAATCAAGGAATATAATTTCTCCCTTTCTTGCTTTCTTCCTTGGTGCTAAAAAGTACACACTGGCTTTTTAATATTTAATTGATGAGATCATTTTACAGGTTTTAGTTTAAAGGTAACCATAGCACAAACGCATCCATTATTAACAGCAGAACGGCAGTGTAGCTTCTTGGGAGCCCTCTTTAGTTTAATATGAGAACCCCTGTCAACAGAAAACAGCGCTGATATTGTTAAGTAAGTGTGACAAACTGGCAAATGCCATGGCCACCACGTTGGAACAATGCAAACTGCTTATGTCAATGGAAGAGGCAATGTTTAAAAGTGAGATGAAGGCAGAGAGCGAGCGGCTGTCGAGGAAGGTCCGATTCCGCGTCGCGTCCTCGCACAGCGGGAGGGTGCTGAAGGAGGTCTACGCCGATGGAGAGGCTGCCGACTCTCTGGACTCTGAGTACACCAGTAGCTCGGAGACCGACCAAACCAGCCGGCTGAGCGAAGTGGACGGGCAGCAGAATGGGCACGTAGGGTCCGAGTGTGACGAAAACGAGAACGAGCAGGATGACTTGCTCATTTTAGTCAGAGCCACTAAAGAGAAGGGGTTTGGTACAAAGCGAGTCAACATCCTCAGCAAAAACGGCACAGTCAGGGGAGTCAAGCATAAAGTCAGCGCTGGTCAAGCCCTCTTTGACAATTTGGCAAAAGTATTTCAGGTAGGTGATATGCTCCTGCTGGCTCTAAACTCCGTGCCTGTCCCTTTTAACTCCCCACATTCTTCTTTCCCTTTGTGTAAACATATCTCATTTATGTTTTCTCAATATTCTGCCTCATTCCCATTGCTGTCTGCTTACCGCTGTTGCACTGGAGGGGCTCATTGCTCTTTCTGGTATACTCCAGCTCCCCACTCCAAATTAAGTCTGAAATTTTTTTCTTTCAAAACTGACCTAAAATTTGCTGACCGGGGATGAGTATGTTGTGCTATCCATGTATGGACCAGGAAAGAAATTTAACAGAGGAATTAACTGGGGCTTTGTTGGAGATCTGTACAGATCCACTGTACAGGGATGTGTCATGTTTCTACTTCTATTATATTAATTCTAATGAGCTTACGATGTTATCTACTGTCCCCTACATGTAAATATGTATACTTGCAAATTCCATTGTGTTTAATCTGCAAAGTAGATCAAATTAGATGTAGGATGGCAGCAATGATGGTTGTCCCACATGAAAATTTCAGGGGAATGAAATCTTAGTCGGAGGTCTCTTTTACTAATGTCTGTTATCCATTTATTTTGTAGAAGGAGCAGAATATCTGTATTTGAAACTGACATCTTAGGCAGAGAAATATGGGCCTCAGAAAAAACAAGAAAAAATTTCTAAAAAATTTAGTTCATGTATATATTATTTATCCATATAAGGTATTCAAGTCTTTGAATCATTAATATTCAAACAAAAGAGTAACACATATGCAACAAACTCTTTCTAAAGGTTGTTATAACCCAGAATTATAATGGTCACTTAAATTAACTTATAATTGGCTTCAGAGCATTATTTTAAAGCATTCATGGAGTTTTTGTCTGGGGAATTTGATATCAGTAGCACCTGTTGAAATAAAATCTAACAGTTATTTCTTTGAAGCTAAGTCATTTCATAATATGTTTAGAAATGGCTACAGATTAACATTATCTTGCTTCTGAATAGGAATTTGTCCTCTATGTTGTACCTGACAGTCTTTTTATCAGTATCAATGTTCATGTGGAGGATGGATATTTCAAAGATTAATTATCTGTTCATTTTTGTTCTTTACATTATGTAGCAGTCAAGTAGCTTTCTTGCTTTCAAGCCACTCACTGAAGAGTTTGTCCTTGAATTCTCTACTCTGATAAAATTTGTAACAGACTCAATTTTTCTGAGTAGATATGAGTTAGGAATTGTTAACTGGGGCATGTCTGAATTCTTCTCCAACCTTTATTCCAAATACTGCTCCATGTTGTTTTCACCTCTTCTATTTCACCTCTCTAGCCTCATTCCTTCCTAACACCTTCCTTCTGCTGCATCAGTGACACCAAGCTAAAAAATTTGAATCACCTGTATAAATGGACCTTTAATTAGTGGCCCTGTCACCTTGCTGTTTCTATCTCCAGTTTTAGGCTGGAAGTTCTTCAGGAAAGGTTCGTGGACTGAAATCAATGTTTGTTGATTGAAATGAAGTTTCTTTTATTCCTAGAAGAGTTACAGCTAGAACAAACATTATTTCCATGAAGTGTTTTGCCAGAAGAAAAGAAGGCTTGAGGGGAAGCATATCTATCTGATAATTTCAGGAAATGATATGTAGTCAAGTCTACCACAGAAGTCCATAATTAAAACCTGTAAAATAATTAAGATAAGGAACATGTATTTTACAGCAGAAGAAAGTGGGAAAATTAACTTATCAGATGAAAACAAACTTAAAAGTTTTTATACAGCACATAATTTAATTTAAATACTCTGCTACAGGCATTGTAAAGGCTGAAAGAATAGACAGGTTTTGAAAACAGATGAAGAAAATATATGGGGAACTGAGCAGCTTCTTCTTAGGCAGGTCTAGATGACTGATTTCCACAAATAACTGTATATTCTTACTTTTCCACACAAACAAGTTCCTGTTTTCCCAGAGATAAAGTTTGAAGTCTAGTGAAAAAGAATGACAGTTTGCATATCTCTTATGTTATACTGTGAGGCAATTTTCGGTGCCACGTGGTGAAACAGAGAAGAGTAAAACACGAAGGTTGGCTTTGAGAATGAGTGGGAACTGCTTGATCCCCATGTGAAATATGATCGAAATAGGTCCAAGTACAAATGAGGTGATGACATTTAGGATAAGATTAGAGGATGATTTCTAGTTCTCTGTAAGTATGTTCCAGACAATTAATTGCACAGTAACACCACTTAGAGAAACAACAGGAGTTCTGTATTCAAAGGTATGATAAAATAGAAATATGTTTCTAGTAGAAAATATAAGTCAAAATCCTTGATCTGGCCATTTTTGTAATTTCCTCCTTGATTAGTGGTTGAGTCACCATCCCTGGAGGTATTTAAAAGATGTTTAGATGTGACACTTAGTGATGTGATTTAGTGGTGGACTTGGCAGTGTTAGGTTAATGGTTGGACTTGATAAATTTAATTTTCTTTTCCAACCTAAATGATTCTATGATTCTATGTGAGGTCATCTGCAGTTACATGTTTTGCTTCTTTTAGCTAAGCAACAGCAGATGTATAACATCAGTTGAGATGTATATGAAGTCCCTTATCCCTGAGGAGAGCCCCTTTGATGATTCAGCAGTAGATGACATCATTATACATTTCTCAGAGTCAGTGTCAAAGCAGACATTTGTAATCTCAGAGTATAGGCATGAACTCTTGACAATCCTAAATCCTGAGCAGTGTCAGTATTCTGATTCTTCAGACTATATCTGCAAACTCCTCTCCAAATCCCCAGATGCTCCCTTTAAAACAAATCACTTTCCTCAGGTACTCTAGGGATAAGCAGGGACTCATTAATTGGGCTTTATTAAGTCGTGCAGTCAAGACACTTGATGTTTTCTGTTCAGATACCTGTGCTAAAAGCACTTCTATGTATTTTAATGTTCTATGGAATATTTCGGATTTTGAATATTTTTTCCACGTTTTCTAACTACAGCCTTTCTACCAAATTGGTTCAGACAGTTCCTTCCCATAATGGACTTATCCGAAAAATCTCACACCTTCATGAGTTTTTGGGGATATGAATAGGGTAATTTAATACAGTGAGTATTTCCAGAGGAAAAGGTAGTTTTTGATTGTGGTTGTTGTATGATACAAGTCTGGCCTGAGAATGTAGATATACTACCGAGTAGATATGTATCTCCTGCTACATCTTCCAACAACCATGCACAAGCGATTCCATCATCAGCACAACCAGCGACTTCCCATTTCCACCCTTCCTTGAGAAGAGAAACCAGGTCCCTCGCATTAGTCTGTCTGATGACTGTGTCCCCAGATGCCAGCTGCAGCGCTGTGACAATAAAAAGGTTTCCTATCAGGTCTGCCCTGCACAGCTGCTGAAGATGCTGTGAGCCTGGTGAGAGCTGGAGCTGGCACAGCTGTGTGGATGGGGTAGGACAGAGCTTCATGGCAGGACATTTTGGGGGCAGGAAGGTGGAGAAGAGACTGGCTGTACTGACACTTCAGGGGAGCATGGTTTCCATGGCAACCCCTCCATCCTTTCCATCCCAGGGGTGGATGCCACAGGGAGAGCGTTGACATAGCAACCACATCCAGGCAGGGAAGGCGGGAGGCCAGTCGGTGGCCATGGGTGGGGGGGTAGGGATGGTCACATGGGTCCACCCAGCCTCCACATGGAACCAGGGGGATGACCTCCTATAGGGCTGGCAGTACAGTGGTGAAGTAGTCAGGAATATTTTATTCCTGACAAATGTGCACTACTCAAAAGCCTGAATAAAGCAAAGGATCTGGAGCTTCCAGTCTCCCTATTTGTGCACCTTGTCAGAATAAATGAAATTTTCTCCTTCTGAAACAATAAAACTGATGGTATTCGCACCTCTGGAGCTGGGAACGTGACCTGCTAATTGAATCAGGAACATAAACCCCTTCTCTGCATATCCAAAGTAATTGTGGTCTTATTTCGGTACATTACTAAAATTTTTGATTTTTCATCCTTAGAATACTGTTAAAATGTGAATGGGTATGAATATTTCCTGTATTTTCCCATAGAAAGTAGTAGAGAAATGGTTCGTGTTTCCTTGAAATAAATGTAATTCTCTTCATGACCAATTTTTATGACTAGGTCATCCCTATGATGGCTTCCAGGTGACACAGAGTAAAAAATCCTTGGGTTGTCTGGTATATTACTAAGTAGCGCAACGGTCATTTCATGCCAGACTGGGTTTCCATCCCAACATGCAACATAATGGAGCTCAGCCAAAGGTTCTCCCCTTATTTCCACTGTTTTAACGTAAGTCCTTTCCTCCATTTCCACTCTTACATGCTCCACTGGGCTTCAGGCCTGTTCCAAAAGGTCACCTTCTGCTAAATTAGCTACAGATCTCCTTCTCAGGCAGGGCCCGCTGACGTCTATTACGAAAGGGCAGGCCTGGTTAACAAACCTGATTAATGCCTTTGTGAACATTCCATCAGAAGGGATATGGGTGAGGAGTCAGACACAATGCACTTGGTCTTTAAGATATTTTCCAGCACAGTGTCTCAGGCAGAGCTAACGTTTAAGGTTGCGAAGTGCAAGTCAATATTCAGCCTGATGAAGAATTATTTATTAATGTTTAGAGAGATGGGAAAGAGTTAAGAATCAGGCCGAAGTTTGTTAAGAGAAGGAACGCTTCTGGGGTGGTTAGATTCACTTTCATCTTTCTTTACTTGTAAGTGACCTGGAAAAGTGACTATACAGCAGGACATGCAGGGCTTACAACCAGAAGGGCTAGCTAATACAATAGCGAAAATAAAATGAAAGACAGCAGCAAAAACAACTGTCTTCCAAAGAAGGCAGATGCTGCAAAGTGCTGTTAAGGGAAGTTTCTGGTGCAATAGTACAAGCAAAGGTTTTAGGGTGAGTGGCACGTTGTAAACCACTTCAGACCCTGAGGCATATATCACTATCATCCCTAAAATTCTGGGGAGAAGAAAAAGAGAGAGAGGTCTGCACTTTCACTGCAGGAGTCACAATGTTGTCCTCTTCACTTATTTGGCAGATGATCAGTGCTGACACTCCAGCATTATTGGGCTCTTTAAACTCAAAGACTTCTGCTAGGACTAAGACCTCTGCGAAGATTGTGAAAGGTCTCCTGAGCTTTCCTTTCCTGTTCTCATCCATAAACATTGCCCTATGACTCCCAAACAGACATAGCTTGCAAAAGGAAAAGACATACTGGATTGCTTGTACCTACTAGTAGCAATATTAGGAAACATGCTGATATCCTAAAGCCATAACATTTGCTGTAGTAATGCCACTTATATAGGTGGAAACAAATCCCAGTGAGCGGTAGGTACGTCCTTTGGGGTATAATGTTCCAGTTTATGTTCCTAGTGTTAGCAAGTGTGGAAAACTACTTGTTAAACAGTGTTGCACTGAAATCCACTGAAGAATAGGAAAAATTGTAACAGCAGAGAGGATCAAGTGATTATGAAAAGTAGGTTTCTATTTGTTACAGAAAATTCAGCAATTAGAAGGACAACTGGATCACCACTGAAATAGGCATAGTGTCACTTCACTGCTTCCTTTGTACCTTCCTAAGTGCTTTGATCTGTGACCACAGTGCATAGGACAGCAATTCAGCTGGTTAAGTGACGGTTAAAACAGGTAGTTTCCAGAGCTGGTGCCTGAACAGCCACACTGATTCAAAAAGGAAGATGATCAGGTCTGTGCGCTTTTAACTAGAGCCTGAGGTTGGTCAGTACTTAGGATATTGGCATTTGTTGTTCTCATGTTCTCATATAAATCTTCTGTAAAGCACTGAGCTCAGGCAAGTCTATAATTAGACTGTTCATTGTAATTTAGGGTTTGCTGCTATTGGACTTGAAAAACATATTTGATATAGACTTGAAATGATCAGTAAGCAGACTTTAAACTATCTAATCCTCTGAAAGTAATATATAGCTTTGAGTTCAAAAAGACTTTGCTGTCTCATTTTTAAAAAAATTAGGTAAGGGGTGTCTTGACTTTTCAATACACTCAGCATCAGGAAGCTTAGCAACAAAACCATGGTTACATTTGTCATTTCTTCAAAATTGAATCAACAACTGAATAAAAAAAAAATTGCTAGACTTTTATGCTGGCTATCTGATCGGCATGTATGGGACATCTGTTCAACCTTCCAGAGCACCACATGGCCTCAAAATTATCCTTGCTCCGATGTGTCTTGATCCTTGCAAAGGATCCATAAAGGAGGACACTGTTCTTGAGACACTCATGAGGCTAAGCAGAGGCAAACTCTGGGACAATAAACATTTCTGTTCTGTGTTTACATATGTTTCTGCTTCAGAGGACATAATAAGCAGGTAGTTGGCTTCCTGAATCACACCTACATCTGCAGGTGAGTGAAAATTGTTATGACACTGAATTAATATTTCCCCACCGGTTGCAATATTTTTATCTGTTTATCTTAGGTAAAAATGACTACATAAAATGCAAGACAGCTGAGAAATATTTTTTACGCATTGTGCTGCCAGGTGTTAGTGGCACGAATGGTGCAGTTTTGAACACTGTCAGGGTAATTGGTGCACACCAGCCTTCCCTGAGACAGACTGAACTGACACACTTTCTAGCAAGGGTCTGTGAAACACACTGCGGTTTCAAGGATAACCAAGTTCTGGTAGGTGCAAGATGGAAGCAGCAGTGAGGAAAAGATCATTTTGCACTTCATTAGCACCTTCTCTCTTCTGTTGATAGAAGACAACTTCTAACAACTGACTGGTACTGACTAGAGCTGTCTCAGGCTTACCTCAGCTGGGGCTTAAGTGCCTGGGGCCCAAGCAGATTGTGCAGCTTGGAGGAAAAAGCAGAGCTACTGCCCTGGGCTGTGAGGGAGGACAGAATTAAATTGTTCCCTCTGTGAAGTCCGCATCATGTGGCTGCTTTCCCATACATAGTGATTTATTAATCGGCCTCATCCCCTGGCCTTATCTTTTGCATGAAAAAGGGCATAGCAAAGAAGCTGTGTTTATACTGCAGCAAATATGTATATACAGAATATGTGATACTGGAGTGAATCAAGACTTTAGGTACAGATTCAAAAGACCCGTAGATTTCTGAAGAAGAACTTAGACACCAAGCTCCAAAGCTGTGATCCTCCACACCTCTCTTTGGCGCCACTTTGTCTCAAAGGCAGCAAAAGCCTTTCATTAATGAAAATTTGACTAATCATCTGCCTTGGCCATGTGCCTCAGCATCTCAGTATTGACAGGACATGACAGTTACCTCCTACTCATGTCCTATGGGAACCACAAAAAAGGCGTTCCTTTGCCTGTCTCACCTGCTGGGTTTGATGCAGTAGGTGTCCTCTGAGCATGCCTATTGGATCAGATCCTACACAAACTGTACATAAGCAGATGCTGCTTTGTTACAAATCGTGTCTGCAGGAGGCAGTGGTGGGAGTTGTACTTTGAATTAGACAGTCACAAGGCAGCATGAATAAATTGCTGGAGCAGGAGTGGAACACAGGCTTGCTGAGTCTCAACTTGACATCCCAAATACTAGGCTTCAGCATCGTGCTGACTTCCATTTCTTTCTTTCTTGCTTTTAAGCATTACAGAGATGGCATTGCTCCACCATGGAGGTATCCTAGAAAAGCTCGTAGCCTGTGACTTGCTTGTTAGGGACAAGAGGTAGAGAGGAGACTCAATCCAGGTAGCCAAGACATGAGAGATAGCAAATAACCATGTTCTGCCACCTTGTTTCGTGCTTTCTCTTTGAATCTGAAAATACATTTGCCTTCTTTTTGAAAGAAAGAACCAGTGTACTTGTTCTCAGGGAGTCAATGTGAACACCAAATGGAAAAAGACGCCTCCTGGCGTTTTACAAAGTGGAATTCCTAAATCATATTGGTCTTGGGAAATTCTCTGAGATGAAAATAGATGTAAAATGGGAGAGTATGAGAAGGAAATACCATATATGCTTGCCCTCCTCTTACTTTTAATTACCTGTCTAGTAGATTACCTGGAATACTAGATGAACACTGGGTCTGAGTCCATGTACTGCTCTGGGACTCTCACATAGTGTTCTTTTTTGGAACTGCTCAATAAGGTCCTCAGCCTTTGAATTTACATGGAAAATGCTTCATCTTGTTTTAAACTGACTTGAAAAAAAGTAATGTTATGTAAACACCCTATTGAAAAAAATTCTTACGATTTCAGTGCAGAATTTTTTCTACTTATGTTAACAGTAGGAGATCTTTTTTTCTAAATTGGCCTCTTACAGGAAAGATGAAAAAGATTAACTGATTAGTCTTAATCATTAATTAGTTGCAATAACCCTTCATTTTTTTTTCAAGCTCTGGAGCTCAACTGAGTAACTGAGCAGGAAAATTGTGAGAAAATATCTTTTGAAATATTCTTAAAACTAGGACCATAAAGAAAACTAGGGGCTTTTCCCCTTTCTTTAACATGGTGCAAGAGGCTGCTGTCTAGAGAATTTGCTGTGTGGTCTTGCCCCTGAATATCTGCATGCCTTTGACACAGCATATACAAAGTCTTTGGAACACACAAAGCTGATATAAATTGCCTACAAATATGAACCAACCTCAAATTTTTGTGAACAAATAAGTTACTTTGCAACCAAATATATAAGGGTCCTCATTGCACCTGTCTTGGGTGAAGTGTGTTTTCATTATATTTACAAACATGGAAGCAGATATTTAGCTATGCTGGGCTAATTTGCCACCAGATTGCACAGCTGTGCAGTTGTGCAATTGCAAAAATATGGTAATAATGAGAATAAAACACAGTTCCTTTTTTAAAAAAAAAGTTCAAAAGAATGAAGAATTATCTTTACCTTAGTGTCATGATTTTCCAGGCATATACTAATGCTTTTGATTTCATGCCATAAAAGGCATTAGCAAAAATACTTTCTAACAGGTTAATTACATTACAATTCCATTTAGTTTACAGAGCTCAGAACTGTTTCAGTTCTGAGTTAGGATTTGCAAATACTTGCACTAGTATTTGCAAACAGAAGCTAGGCAAATATAAATGTACACATGCCGTACAGGTATAGTGTTGCAATGACCCAGAAAAACTGCATTTTAGCAGTGGACCAAACCCCTGTTTCAGGAATCACCTGCCGCCAAGTTAATTGATGTATAGGTGTCACTGGGGACTATTTCCTTCCCTAAGAGAGAAGAAATGAAGTTATGCTTTATTTGCAGATGATGGTTGCTAGATGGCTCTGGCCTGTCAGCAGCCTGCTCTGACATTTGTCTGCCAGCGCTGACAGTTTGTTACACACAACACCAACGCAGGGGACATGATTAACAGCTTGAAAGAAAGAAATGGTCAAAGAGATACCGCTTTTCTGGGCTGGAGCTTTAACCTGTGACTGTAATGTTCAGCAGCATCATAAGTTCGTAGCTTAAGGGCAATAAAATATGCTTCAGATGGGAATTTGCAGCCAGAGAAACAAGGATATGACTCTCATGCACAAAAACCTTCCTCATTGCTGCAACACCCAGTACTAGGTAGTACAAAGCATGAAACTCTAATCTCAGTGAAGTTTTCCAAAACTTGCCTGATAAACAGTAGTTAGGACAGCATCCCCAGCCTGCTGATTTTGAAAAGGAGTTGGAAAAGCATAGCTTCCCATCCAAGCAGGCAATCTTGTGGTTTTTCTTGACGCAGTAGTTATGTTGTGGAGAGGCTGCCACAGCACAACTCTTTACAGCCTCCATCATGCAAAACAGGAGAAATGGTCACAGGGGAGCAGCTGCAGTCAGTGAGGTAGAGACTCATTTCACACATGGCAAGAAAGAAGACAGAAAAACCATCATTCATTGCTAGTATGAATGGCAGAAAGCATTTTAACAACCTCAGTACAATTTTGCCTTGGAACAATATCTAGAGACATAATCCATCAGTAATGTCAGAGGAGTACGTCTTCTATACCACAGAAATACAGTATGCAGACTGGTTCTTTCTCTACTCCCAGGACATAATGGGAAAACTTATCGGCCAATATTTGCGTAAGTTTATAACAACAGGCAATGTTATATCCTGCGCTGACAAACCAATCAGTGCCAGGGCAAAGGCAAAGAAATGTTTCTTTACTGCTTGTAGCCTTGTTTGGAACATTGCTGATTACCTAGAAAGTTTCAAAAATAGTAATAACTAACAGCAGTCGTAGACTATTATTTAAGAAAAATCTATTTGCCCATGCAACTTCTGTAAGATAGAAAGTAGCCAGTTTCTAAACCTGCAACTGAAGTTGCAGCTTTTTAAAGAAAATGTTATCTTTTCCTGCCCAGCTGTTCATGTCTTGCTCTTGGTTTAGTACATCTAAAAGCAAAGGACTCCCTCCCAGCCCACGGGCAGTTGTGAAGCATGTCATTGCTGTTCAAGTGGAGAATGTCAGAAGAGGCAGACTGATAGACACAGTGAAAAATGAGACCTTTCAGCATTATTGCTGGATTTCCCTCCACCTATCGCAGGTCTTAATCTGCATCTTGAGAACTTCCCTTTCCAGTTGTTGGCTGATGATTTCAATCAGATTCTCAAACATGCACCGGGTAAATTTAATTGTTCTTCCAAATCCCACCATGATTCAAAAATATAACCACCTACACAGTCCCTCCATGTCCAAGCTTAAGCTGTCATGAAGGTTTAAAAGAGACGGCAGTTTCTAAATGGCTTGTAAAGGAAATGGATTCTGTTCATTTAAATCTGTCTGCAAAGTTTTGCCATTGCAGCTCTGTTTTTTGTATCTGCTGAGTGGTCAGGCCTTTTGAAAACCTACCTGTTTGGTCAGTGAAATTTTCGTGGATCCTCATGTGACGGGGAGTAGCCTTGAACCATGTAGTTCCTTCAACCAGGTAGTTTTATCCTCAGCTGCTCTAGCAATTCTGTTTTGAAGCCACAACAGATAAGGGCAAGAGTTGTCAAAAAAGGAGAGACGTCTAGTGAACTTTCTGAAGACTCTGACCTGTCTTTCATGCTGTCTCAATTCTCATTTTGGCAGAAGGTTATGCAACTGGCTGAAATGTAATCAGTATCGAGTTTCAGCATTTTTTGTAGACATGATATGATATTAGAATAAATGTTGTTATTGAATTTTAAGGAGAATTAAATTATTGAATTAATTAAGAAGACTTAATGGTTTCTATGCAAAGGAGCCACTGAAATATTGCTTCAAAAGAAAAGCAGATTTAGTCATCTCAGCATCTCTATTTGCAGTCATAATCCTTAGACAGAATATGTTTAACTTTATGACATGATATAGATTCTAGCCCTATTATAAGAACGTTATTATATGAAAAGTCTGATGATAAGAATAATAATTTCTGCTTTATTTTAAAAATACATGTCTTTGGGATGAATCCTGAATCAGACCAGAGCACAAAGCTGCTCACATTGATGTTTCTAAAAAATTACTCCAACCGCAGATGTGATGTATATGGAATAATTACCTTGGCATCTATTTTGACTAACAGGTTTAGGAGCTAATATAAAGCATACAACCTCCTACATTCTGATTTTCAGGCATTTTACCTATTTGGTTCAAAAAGCCAAAAAAAGCTTGCACCTTAGATTTTTTCAGCAACAGAGTCTATAACTCTGTTCCATGGAGATGGATGCTATTTTACTCACACAGTAGTGGTGGATGAGTCATCTGTCCCCTTTTGTACATCAAGGCTAGCAGGCACGGTACAGGCTATTCTAGGGCAGAGCTGCTTTATGTATGCTGTCTAGGAGTTGCATCCTCTATGTCTGCATAAAAATCTCGAGAAACGGAGTAAAGCACCATATGTGTGAAATGCAGATGGATCTTTAATCTGAAGAAACGGAGATTGAGTGCATAACTAGTAATTAACTACTCAGGGTTTGAAGACAAGCATACAAAAGTTCTAGGTATTATTAAGTAATGAGATAGCTGAGCCCATAGTTCCAATTAGGTTAAGTAATATAGCAGGGAAACAACGTCCTTCATCACTCAGCGCTAATACAGAACAAAGTGGTGCTATAACTTCAAGAGAACCTCTTCATCACTTCCGGATATTAAGTGGTAAGGCTCCCTCTCATTGAGGAGTAAGGACTGAATCAGCACTTCATCAGCACTTTGTTGCACTAAGCATAGATCAACTTTGTTCCTCGTCTCCGTCAAAGACTTGTGCAAAATTCATTACCGATTGCAGAGTTCTTTGTCACCCCATGTGAGAAAATGCTCCCTGTCCACCAAAAAAAAAAGGTTGGAGTTTTCCTTAACAGTACAAACAACAATCTAAAGCTTTTACAGAAGCCTGTTTTTATCTCAGCCCAGGTAAGTAACATTTTCTAGTAGAATTTAATCTTTTCTGGGCCAGCAAGAAAGAAAAAGTACATAATTTGCCAGAAGTTTGGAAATAAAAACTAAGCATACTGGAAGGGTGCTGGTTTCCCAGTTTTGCTCAGCACTCTTTGGGAGTTTCAGGGTCTTGGTGCATCTGATTACAGCTTCCATTCACAGGAATACAGTAAAGAATAAAATAAATTTTGATGGAAAACTTGTTATCTGCCAAACATGAAAATTTCATATTGTATCCCAAATCAAAACCATACATCCTTTAACTCTTTCTTCTGATTTTATTGCTTAGGAAGGTAAACTGTGAAGAATGGGTCATAATTTTGAATTTTCTCTGCTACTGATTCCTGTTCAGAGTGGCACCTTATTCCATTTATGCTATTACCTTCTTCAGTTGTTTTCTGAAAGAGCAGAAGTAGTTCTGATGTGTAAGATAGACTGACCCCAGGGTGTAATTAATCCATGATGAAAGGCTGAAACACCTGCCAATGAAAATGCAGTAAATTTTCAACTGAGCTAAGTCTAACTGATAAGAACTTTCCTGAATGCCAACTTTTACTTGCTGATTGTCTTTAACAGTAGGAAAATCACCAGTAGCAGCACTGGTGCAAATAAGAAAGATGTTATGGACTCTGCTGTTCCCTGTGATATTCTTGTATATTGAATGTCTTAGGAAAACAGATCTATTCACTACACAAAGCATAGCCTGGCAAAGAGGGAAGAGCTATGTAATATCACGAGCAGGATCTCACCAGCTA
>VXAK01009631.1:0-159143 GCA_013399435.1 Arenaria interpres | reverse complement strand
AACCATTTTATTCTCCAGTCGAAAATATGATGAATCATATTTTGTAAGAAGCTTAACAGACTAGAGTTCATTTTCATAGACCACTAATGCCTTTAAATTAACCAAACTGTAGTTGACATTTGGGAACTATAAAGGGGATCACTACGTGAGTAAACTGCACCTGGTTATGTTTAAATGCAAAATGACTGAGTCAGAGATGTGAGTATCTATGTATTAATTATTATTATTATGTTATTAGCATCTATCAGTCTCTCTAGCATTCTAAGGATCCACAGGGAACATTTTAGAAAGGATGAGTAAGGGACTGGTGAAACAGGGGAGAAAAGAGAAAGAGGAAAGGGATAGCAACCTTTTTTTTTTTTTTTAAAAAAAAAAAGCTTCATCTGCCTGCCAGAGAACACTAAACTGGGTTTTCCAAAGCTGCTGCCAAGTTAAAAAGAAAGAGGCCAGAGCAGACTTAGTAATTTTCATGACAGCCATTTGCTGCTGATCAACACAACTCTGTTTCTCTGCAGTATGAGATGCTCTATTGAGTGAAACAGCAGTGATTACAGATGGGGCCAGCGTGCTCAAATGAGGAATCATTTGGAGCCATGCTGTTTGCTAACTTTTGCACATGATCTGCGACATCAAAACACCTTCATCTTTAGCTGCCAACCCTCAGCAACCCGCTCTAGTTCACTTCTGGCTAAAGCCATTCTTCCTCACAGAATATTCTCAAATAAGACACAAGCTGCCCAATGATCCCCTAGAGAAGCAATTCAAGATTCAAACATCTTGAACAGTGTGATAAAAAAAAAAAGAAAAAGAAAAAGAAAAAGCTCTTATGACAAGAGGAAATAGGATTTGGGCCCAACTGCTAACAGTGTTACTTAAGACAAATCTATTGCTTTTTTTATTTTAGTAATTCAGGGTGACATCGTGGGAAATGGTACATATGTAAACAGTAGAATTACCACCAAAGTCTGAGCAAGTAGTAGGACAGAACATTCCCGCTCAAGGCAATTAAGCATATCTGAAAAGCCTACTCATATTATTAAAAAGCAAGCCCCAAAGTACCTTAAAATGTGAACTGATAGTAAGAAAAGTAACTATGCAAGAATAACAGTTGTTTATTCAAGTGTTTAATACATACAACCCAATATCGGCAAGCCTAGATATCTAATGTTTAAAAGTCCTTTTTGGGCAAGTCACCAAACACTAAGTGTTGGTCAGAACTCTTTCAAGTTGACCTACATGCTCTTTTCTTTTATTTCCAGCCCTTCTTCTTGTTTAACTAGAACCAGAAAACAGAAAGGCCCAGAAAAAATGAATGAAAAAATTGAACAATGTTTTTTAAACTTGAGAAGAAGTTCCATTTTATTGAAGTACAATTCTCATTTTACTCAGTCTGTTTCTCCCTGTTGCTGGTGATAAAGAGATAGAGGTGAAATAAACACTGAACAAATGTTGAATAACAGTTATTTTCCATACACCTACACATAACTTTTATCACCAAGTAGTAACTCATAGCTGTTAATCAAGGAAATTAAATGGTGTAATCTAGGACAAATCTTCTTCTAATAATAGAGGCTGATTCTCAGATTGCCAGGGCTTGCACATTGTTTAGTTTTGTATAATTATTATTAACATTCTTTTCATGACCCATCTGTGATCCATTGTTTCAGTTCTCTGGTCTTCCACACTATTTACAGACATAGCTTTAGGCAGGCAGATGCTATGCAGCTCAAGCCATCCATTTTTAATTTACTGATGGCAGCATTTCTTTAGGTGACATGCAGTAAACTTTTTTTTGCTCTCTTACATTAATTAGTTTCTGTTTGCAAGATACTTTGGCATAGTAACTGTGACCTTCCAATTTGCCTGTTCTCCAACTTCATGTTGTCTGTTAGTAGACACTGAAAATTGGTAGGAATGATAAACTGTGGATTTGCCATTTTTATTTTCACATTTTGTTTGACTTCCCAATTTTCCAGACATATAAAAATAACTATATCTTTCTCACATCAAAAGCATATTGTATAAACTTATACTGCTGTTCTTTGAGCAGTGTCTTCAGAAAACTGTCTCCAGGTAAACAGCTGCAAACAGCTCTTTTCCTTTCTCCTTGATATAACACAATCATAAAGCCTCACTGGGATAATTTAAAAGCTATGTCTGCTTAGTTTTGCATAGATCAGACATGCTACTGGAGCCAAAATTAGTCTAATATACAATGAGAGTTCAGGCCAAAATTTAGACCTAAATTAAAAGACCTCCAGATTCATGCAACAACAAAAGGTTGTACATTTTTGTAGACATCACAACTGTATCCAGGTCTGTCACAATAAAAGCCATATCTGCCAGAATAATACTCTTCTAGAAGAAGTGGGAAGTTTCAGTGTGACCATTGATATGCCACCTTGAATCAAAGATAGCATGTGTTCTGTAGACTGTGTGTGCAAATTATTTACACATAGTCAAATACCAATACTTTAGGAAATGCTTTGTATCTGATGATTTTTAAAGGAATTCTGCTTACATCAAGCAGTGCAGGAGGTGAGACAGAAAACTATGATGAGTGGATACTGGAAGTAAATGGCAAAACAGAAGAGATTATTGTTGGGGGAAGCAAAGGTCTTTCTCTGAGGTGGTGAAGGTAACTTGAAAGTAATTGAAGTGTCTTTGGAGAAACCTCTCCACATAAAGTTAATAGGCTGAAATTAGGTAGCATCCTTGCCAAGTTATTCTGTAGAGATATTTGAAAAGAAGAATCTAACCAAGAGCCAGAAGAACTAGTAGAATTCAAGATCATGGTAAATGAGACTGGCCGGACGTAGATGCTGAGATAAAGCAATTCCTTTACAGAAAATCTCAAGTGGTAGTTACACAAGGACTGTGACTGTGACTATGTGGCATAGGCTGGTGAAGAATAAAATAGGAACACTGATATTGTAGAGAGAATAAAGGAGATAAATCAAATTCTTGTGGAGAAAAACCGAGTAAATCCATAGGGTGCTGGAGAAAGCTTCCTGCTGCCTGGATTCACAGAGACATCTTGGAGGGAAATGAAAGGGCTGTGATTGGAATGTTGTTTGAGGCCTGAAAAGCTGGTGTGATGGCTGTGGAGATGCCCTGCAATGATTTTAGGTACGTTGTATTTTCAGTGTTTGTTAAGATGATTAGGTAAATGTGTACACTTAGATTCACAGAATTCCTCAACAAACCTACCAGAGAGGGAAGTGATGCTTTGAATTCATCACATTTCAAACATCAACTGCAACGAATACACAGCTTTGAAGGTTTTAACTCAGTTTCTTTCTGGCTTATGGCACTACTTTGCACCAGAGAGGCAGAGTTCATCTGAAAAGGTGGCATTTTATGTGCTCTGGGGCAATGCATGACAATGATCTTCATTTAGGATGAGATATATGTGACACTTTCAGCAAGTAAGACATGTCCAGAAACCTAGAAACTGTGTTCACTGCAAATGCTCCTATGTTTGATTTGGGGAGGTTTATCTGCTTAGTGCTGTGAGTCCTCTGGTGGCCTTCTGTCCCTTTTTGGCTGATTCATTATATGCTTGGCCCTACTGAAAGGTATTGAAGAGGCACCAGCTACTGAGCTGGCACCACGGAATTCTCTAGCTCCCAGCCATTCTTGCAGGCTGGCTGCAGCACAGGCTTGGAATTTTGACCCTGCTTATGAAAAGATAAGGGCTGCACTTAAATCAGTCCTTCAATAGCTGCCAGAAATGTCAAGTGTGGCAGTGAAGTACTTTGTCTTGGGAAAATAAAGCAGAAAGTGAGAGGCAGGAGAAGAAAGGGTTCCGCATGCTGTCCGTGTTGGAGGAAGTACAAATCTCTCCTGGAGGCCTGGGGAAAACTGAGTGATAAAGTCTGGAGAGATGATTTTGACCTGAAAGAGAGATGAAAAGAAATCAGGCTTGCTGGAGGTAAAGGGTAGCTTAATTTCCAACCAGGTCAATGCTCTGAAGTAAAGAGAAAGAAAAAAGGACTAGAGAAACATGAGTTTTCAATTGAATATGGTGTGGCAAAGCCAGATGGATGGGAGAAAATAGTTGTTTTTACACTGTGCTGCAACACCACTCATTGGTGACCAACATTAAGAATAATCTTTTGTTCATTCAATTGATTACAACTTAAAAATACCTGTATTTTAGCCATATCTATGGTGAATTTTCTACCTAACTTTCTTTTAGCCAGAAGAACAAACTCTAGCTGAGTTTCACACCAGAATTTCAATCCTGATCGCAAGAAAATCTGAAGTTTTGCAAAAGTTTTGCAGTTTTTACCATTGATTTTTCCTGAATTTGGCTCCTCATCAGTATCTGACTGACACAGCCTACTTCTTAAGATGTGGTATCAAAATTTAATAAGTGTTTCTAATTAGCATTTTTTTATGCAAAGTCCCAGGAAGCAAATCAGAGAGCTTATGTCTCCTGTAACACTGTAACACAATTTTGCAGAAGTATAGGTTTCAATTTCCTGATCCAGCAATTACATAAAAGAGAAATTGTTTATATTGCCACTCAGGTTGTTCAGCTGAAAACCATTTATCAAACATAGCAGATAATCAAACAATTAGTAAAACTAACTTATAACTCTCCCACTAACACTGTACCTGCAGGAAACAATTGTTTCTCTGGTTGGATTCCAGGTTGTAGCACGCTACAATTAGTCTTTGAACACAGAGTAGGCACAGAAGGGAAATATGGAATAACCCATTGCCAAAGAAAATTCCTTGTTAGGACGGGTGCTGACTGAAGTCTGTGTGATCTGTTCTTTATAGGCTAAGGTAGGTACTAAGCATTTTCATATTAAATATACTGTAAAAGAGCTATGAAAAGTAAAAACTGCTTATCAGAAACAGCAGCATTTCCCCACTGAAAAACTGAGTTTGTCTTGCTGGAAAGAAGTCTTATAGGTCAGAGCTGTTCATTGTCTTGAAAGAACCACTTTGCAAATACAGTGTTTCTAACTAATCCCAGCACCTTTCCTCTTCTGTCAGAAGTTTTGTTGCTCTCAAATGAATCGATAAGGGAAGAGAAGGGTAATAGATGAACAGGCTGTTTGATGAGCAGCACCAGAGCAACTTTTAATTTTCTTTACTCTTACCTTTCCTGATCAGTTCATTTCAGGGCTGACATTACAGTTATAGAACTAACAGACAAAAGAACAAGACTGGATTGTGCTGTAGCCATGCCACTGAAAGCTGAGAAGCAATCAAGCTCTCAGTGAAGATGAAGATCAAGATCAGAAAAACCAAGTGTGCTTCCCATGTGGTTTTAGGCCACTTTGCTCACCTGACAAGCAAAAGATGCATTTGGTAAAATGAGAAAAAACTGAGAAACTCGCATGGAACTTTATCCAAGTCTGCTCAAGAAATCGTGGGCCAAGAGCTAGAAATTCAGACTGTGAAATTTATTTCCAGTCAACCTCTTAGTGACAAATATTTCCCCTTTGCATGGCGTATTCTAGGAAATATTTCAGTTTCACTCACCTTATGTAGTGAATGACTTGTGAATGGCAAAGCATTCTCTCCGTTGTGCTTACTTTTACACAACTGGATCTTGGCTATTGATTTGGACTGGCTAAAAAACTCCAAATGTATCTGTATTATTAGATGAACTAACTGATATAAAATAATCATCATAGAATAATGCTTTCTGTAGCTTATAATGATTGATATACTCAAAGAAAGTAAAGCAATGGGACAACACCCAAACCCTGATTTTAGATGCTACTTAATCAAGGAAACATTTGGCTCCTGAGTAATATTTTGAAGGTGAGATCATAATAAGGCTGAAAGATAGTGTATCAGACTTCAACTCTCTGTTTTGGTGTGAGATTCCACAGCACACTTTGCAAATGAAATAGAAAGTTATCATGTTCCTTTCTGAAACTTGGTTTAGGTATTTCCTAACTGGTGCCTTAAAAATGCACTGGGAGTTTCCTGCTGTAAATGGCAAAGAACTGAATCTGTCTGTCCTAAAAAATAATTGCATATTACTTTTGCATCATGATTGTTTTGGCTGATGAATATTTTCTGATATCAGGTTTCAAAAAAAGAACTTGTTAAGAAAACTGCACTGTCTTGAATTATGTGTTGGATTTTTCTGATATGCATGGAGTCATAAAGATTTTATTTGTACTGGTGGTGGAAGTTTGAAAGCTATTGGCATTCCAAAGTTCATACAGGCCAACTGTAAAAAGATTACCCATGGGATGATTTTTTTGGCTCTAATGTTTTAGCACTATTTGCCTTGTGCTTCCTAGCACTGTATTTTTCTTGGTGTCCTTATAAGGCTGCTGAGAGGGGAAGAAGATGCTAGCTATTTGAGTCACAGAGATCCCTGCAACAATGAAGTTAAAAGAAAAGTTAAGTAAGTCCATTAAGTAAGAGATATCCATGATTTTGTTCTTATGACCATGGCTGGTTTATCTGGGAAAGAATTCTTAACTGCATTTAAGGACAGCATAACAGCATTTTGTCAAGTAATGTTGTAATTATATTTCACTTATAAGCAACATTTTAGGCAGTTATAGTAATAGATACATAAACGGTATTTGATTAGGAGTGTATCATTTAAAGATTTTTCACAACGCACCAGGATTATGTTTGAGGGCTTTGCATGGAAATTGATAAAGGGAAAGCACACTTTGGCAATTTGCAAGATCTTTTGTTTCCAGGAAAATATTTTGTCCATTATTACCCCTTGTTGTAATAATACCTTCCATTACTCTCCATTAATAGATGCAACTACTTGCTAAAAAAAAAAAAAAAAAAAAAAAGGCATATGAGAGATAATACTCTGCTGAGATGTGGTTTGATCCTCTAAATGCTTACAGTTTATCATCTATAAAATACATTATTGTGCTGACTATGCAGATAAGATAGGGATCAAAAATACCCTACCATTTCCTTTAAGTCACTATATTTCCTTTGGTAAGAAAAAAAAAGATAAGATCTACTAATTTGACGAGGACTGTGAGATATAGAAGATAGAAACACTCAACTAGTGTGAACAGCTCAGCTATTACCTATCTTAACCTACACCCCATGTGCGGGACTACCAAAGGTAGCTTCAGCAATGTTACAAGACAGTCCAGGTGCAACTTGTCTGGCTTCAGGTCTCTTCTGCTAAATACAGGAGTAGTTCAAAGAACTGCTTGATGTGAGAGGAGATTATTGCACACTCCTGTTTCAAACAACTTCTACTGCCTCATGTAAGCTGCTGAGGACAAAACTGTTTTCAATAGCTCTTGCTTCTTCCCCTTCAGACAGTGGGCAGTGTCCTTGTGCAAAGAAATGCTCCTTCTTTCTTAAAAACCTATGTAATGTTTCCAAGGGTCTTCTCAGAGATTCTTTATGTCTCGGAAGAATCTCTTGGAGATGTTGAATTGGTAAGTATGAAGAGAGAGAAATAAGGAGCGAGCAAGCAAGAGAAAGAAACAAGCATTGTGTCACAGCGTTCTTTCTTCCTGGGAAAGCTGCAGACTAGGTTAAGATTACTCACAGGATTATCTCGCTTCTGATTTTCAAAGGTTTCATTTATTCCTATCGTATACAGAACGGCATGAATAAACTTATAAGAAAATATTGATAGACCTTCCAGAGCTTGATAAATAAAAGCCACTTAGGCATGGACAGATACGGATCTTCTTTCTACTAATTTGAACACTGTAATAAACATTGTCCTGGCTGACTTCCACAGCCTTGTTGAACCGGAGCTGCTTTTCCCCCCGGAGTCAGTGTCACACCTGCAGCAAGTACTTTGACTTTGGAAAGTCTACACAAGCAGAGGCATCAGGGTCTAGCAGAGACCACGAACCCTAGGGAGATAACCTGTTCTCTTATCTGAGCTCGGGTCACTGGAGAGCAGGCTGTAGCCCGGTTGTACGAGTGTGTGCTGGATGAACGGTAACGAGGACACAGGGAGGTGAGCCCAGCTGCAGTCTTTGTACCTTCTGAACCTGCTGATAGCTGAAGCATTGCAAAGAGCAGGGAGAGGCAGGGTCATGGCCTGCACTCCTTTGCTGTGGTATTACAAGTATTTTTTCTGCTTTGAAATGAAAACACTTTGACATCCCCTGAACAGCAGTGTGTGCCAGGAGATATGTGGGAAAGCCTGCAATGACAGAAGAAAAGGTATGATGTTATATTTTATTTAGTGAGGAACAGAAAGGGTCACAACAACGATACGTGTTGTTTTAGAGAATGGAAGCCCTCCTTTTGTTTTGTTTTTATTTTTATTTTTTCTTAGTATTTGGTAATTTTGGGATGAAAGGAACAGTATAAATATCCATGCAATATCATTATTACTTTTGCTAATTTCACTGACATCCTCAAAATTGGTATGCAGTCTGAAAAGGACAAATGAATTGCAAACTATATATACTATACCAATGTCTTACATATAATATCTATTTTATGCCGCAGTTGTTGAACGCTCTTGAGGATGCCCGCTTTAAGGAGGTAAAACTGTGCTATTTTACAATCATCAGTATGTGGTGAGTGTGTACATAAGAGAGACAACAGTCACCCGGGAGTTAGAAGATCAAAGAATTCGGGTTCTTGCTGGATCACAGCCCTTCTCTGTAACTAGCTCCTCAGAGTTGAAACTGCAATGGGAAAAAATGAGACACTTCATGCCCTGTGTTGGGGCACTCAATCAGGCAGGGGAGCCTGCACTGCTACACGGTTTTTGGAAATTAATGTATTCCTGCTGTTTCTAGAGGGGGTGAATCCCAGAATACAGACAGACTAGAGGCACACAGGTACTTGTGTTATTTTAAAAGCTGAGAGAAAGAGTGACCTGACCCCTTTCTCAGGGGAAAGCAAAACTCATATCTGTATTAGGGAGCGTCCCAGACTCTCTGGCTGCCTTGTTTAGGAGTGCAGCTCTTGATGCCCTCACTTGTAAATTGGTATTGAGAGACCTTTCCAGCTTGCTGATGGTTATAAGGATGATAACTGGTGATAGCATTTCCCTGTCCCAATCACACAGGGTCACTGACTCCCAAGTCCTACAGTTAAGGTTCCTGTAATTACCAAAACTGGATAAGAAAAGGTGTGGTGTTTTCAAAGCCATGTGTTTAAGAGAAAGTCAGTACATGCTTTGAATTGAGTATAAGACTTGCACTATTGCAAGTCTTTATTCTACTGAGCTCTACTAAAATGCGCAGTTTTCTGAATTTAATAAAGTTCAGGTTCTGAATTTTCCCAAATATTGATATAGTGCCAGGTCCTTGAAGACAATGCAAACAGGACTACAGCCTTAATGTAATAAAGCTCTTAAGAGGGTGCTTAAATTTAAATGTAAGTGCTCACTGCTCTTTGCTGTGTGAGAGCCGATGGAGGGTTGGAACTGCAGACAGTTAAATGGAAGGCAATGTGATTTCGTACCAAGAGCACACACTGTGACTGGGGACCACTTGCAATTCCTCTTTTACACCTAAACAGAGCTTACCTGTCAAAAAAACCCCACACTTTACTTTGGTCAATAGGGTCTGTTTGTTGGAATAGGTCTTCTGGCCAGCAAATCAATTTTTTCTGAAAAACATCATTAAACCTTTAATTTGAAGCAGGCAACCAACAACGACACACAGAAGGGACTGGTTCACAACTCCATTAGTATTGTGCTATATCATTGTGATGGCAAATATTATAGCTTTCGCTAGAACACAGACCTTCAATCTCCAGCCATCTCATTCAAAGGCTGTTACACATTTTCATCTGAACAGTGACATGATGAAAAGTATGCTTTCCATTAAAACCTATACATTTTGGAAAACATATGTTCTGATGAAATGTCATGTAGAAAAAACCAAATATTTTGGTGCTAACTTTTTACTCTAAAATAAGCTTTTCAGAAAGAATACATCACTCCCAGTATGCATTTTGAAATCCTTTTAAAACTCAAAAGCCAGTAAAAGCTTCTCAGTCTTACAGAAATGAAATGTTTAAATTGATTATTTTTTCTACAGAATTTCTTCTACTAGAAAGTGGTATCCGTTTTCTTCCCTTCTGTTTCTGAAAGGAAAATAAAAACAAAAAGTCCAAACCAGATTGTGGTCAGAAGATCAGTGTTAGATCAGAATTCTTCTCGCTACTCAGTTATTGAAGCTAATTCAAGCTATAAGCTATGCAATACCGATTATGAAGTGAGCAGCTAAATGTAAAAGTTTGTAGATATGCAAGCATACATAAAGATATAGGTATATGCCCATATATGCATGCATACATACATATATATATACTCATTTTCTCTTGCTCAATATTTTCTTTAGCTCATGGATGTTGCATTTACTCACTGGAGCATCTCTGGCGCAGGGTTTTTAATGCGCTCTAGATTCCTGCCTCAGCTGACTTGGTGGACAGCAGATACTTCTGCCAGTCTGACAGTATCTAATTACAAAGCCAAGGGGTGCATATTTCAGTAGCACACCCCGAGATGCTGTAAGATGATATTCTGAGACAGAGAAGGGCATATCAGCCATTGATTTAGGTCACAGAAGCAATTCGCTACTGCATGAATAACATTAGTTGAATGTTATATCCAAACATAGCAAAAACCTTTAAAAATCTCATATGTGATAAAGGTTGGCATTAACAGTTCAGCTTTTGCCAAAGTACTATACCAGCCCATTAATCTTAGCAGAAAAATATTCTGCTTTTTCTAGAATACAGTTATTCATATAATGCATATACTGCAAAGTATAGAGTAGCTTTGGTGCTTTTTTATTTTGTATTTGTTACTTTGCCCTTTAAAAGAAACAAGTGTAAATTTCTGGGTGATGCCACCATTGAAATAAATTATATATGGATATGAATGTAAACAGCTATTCTTTTCACACCAATGAGGTTAAAACACGTTTATGCCTGCAATCCTTTTAATCCAAGAAAGGATTAAAAAAAATAATCCCATGAATACTTCTATAGCGTTACCGTCATACATTTCATTTGCAACCAAATAAAAATTAGGTTAACACCATGAATATTCCTCCTACTTCTGGGCTTGTCTGTTTACTTGCTCGCAGACGGTTGCATACAAAGATTTTCGGAAAGTAAATGTTACCACTGTTTTAGGAACAATTGTTTTATGCCACACAGTGCACCAGTAGTCCTTACACCACAAGTAGAAATGCAACGGCTTGGGCCACTTCCTCTGCTCTCAATTTGGCCAGCTCTTAGCTGTGCTGCAAAAAAAATCCACGCTACGAGTTTTGTTCCGAAGATAAAGAGCCACTCAAAGCCAGCAAGGCAGACATAAAGATGTCATAAAAGGCATTAAAGAAAATCTATAGCCTTGGGAAAGTAAGTAATGAAAAATATGCAGAAGAAATAATCTAGTATTATTATTCAATATCTCACTTCATAAATTCTCCTCACAAACAGGGGAATACGTGCTCACACTGCGGGGACTGGTCAGGGCCAGGGTAGCTGTGGGACCAGTAGAGAAACACAGGGTATTTTTGCTTCTGCTTCAGCTGCAGCTGGATCCAGAAGCCAGGGATAAGATACAGTGGGGAAGGCCTGAACCCAGAGACGTCTGTGGGAGTTTTATGGTGTATGTGTTTAACTGGCTTTCAGAAGCGCCATGGAAACATCTGACTGTTATGCAATATTTTCAGAGCTACTGAGAAGTCTCTTATTATTGTCATTGCAGCTGCTATACATAAAAGGGAAATTCTCAAACACATATTTTAGGAGTATGGTTCCAAAATTTTTCATATTTTGGTTTTTGGTTTATTATCTATTTTTGGTTATTTCTGTCTTTTCAGCCCTCTTTCAGTTCACTGCATCCCTCCATTTTTGTTGCTCGTGTGCTTGGTCTATTAAGCCTTCTCTTTTTCATCAGCAATTTCTTCCTCTGTGCTGTGGTCCCTCTTGATGCTAAGCTTTCGTATTTAGCCTCATGGGGTGGCATCCCTCATACTCATGTAACCAGTTAATGATAACTTCTAGTTGCAGCCATGTCAGATGGATGCCAGTGAGATAGCAGAGGGAGAGGTTTCCCTTAGTTATACACCGAAGTGTAACTAACTCCTCATTTGTGAAAGCCCTGATCCACTTGGTAGAAAAGTCTGGGAAAAGGCTTCAGGCAGGTGCAAAAGAAGAAAATCTTTTGGTTTCCTCATCTTCAACCACGAACAGGATTCAACTGGTGCAAAAACTGCTTTTTCTACCTAGATTGAGAAAAATAGGGCAGCTGTTCCCAAGTCACTGGGAGTGGCGTCTGCGCCATGAAGTGATGCAGGTCATGCTGCGCCTGGTGCTGCCTACTTGAAGCTCCCAAGCAACATGGCTCTTCAGGCCGATGCTGTGGGACAGATACTGCCTTTGGACCCTTTGGGGGACGATAGCGCAGTGCTGTTAAACTAAAAGCTGCAAATGATGCAGAGGATCATTACTAACCAAATTTATTTTCCTCTGGGACCTTAAATTACTTCCTTGGTGGTCTTTCTACATGGAAACCTTCTTTGAAGCACATTCTTAGCCCATGAGCATGGGGTTTTCTGAATCTCACAGAAAAGTTGCCCCCTCAGGCCAAATGGTTTTCATGAGCTTCAGGTTTCAATGAGAATCCTGCTTACAAGAAGTGTGAGAAAGTGGTTAATGCAGGTTGTTCCAAATATTTTGGTTTCTTCATCTGTCCAGCTCAAGTATTTTTGTCATGCCCATCAGCCAGAGAATTACCTTCCCCTTGTCTTCAGCCAAAATTTTATGTGCATTTGTGAGTTATAGGAGATGATTGTAATTTGAAGTTTGAAGCTGTGCAAAATTGGAAATGTTCATTTTTGAAAATGTCTTTCTATTAATTTGTTTACATTACTTGTCATTTATTATGTTTTTGGCACAGTTCCAACCTAGGAAGGAAAAGGAAGGAAAGAAAAACACAGCGTTCAAACATTATTCTGCTGATTTACTTCAAGAGTATATTCTAGTCACTAAATATTGCAGGCTGTAGTCACGGAACTGGGTAGCAAAATAGGAATTAGTATAAATTGTAATCAAGAAAAAACATGTAAATCTCTCTAACTGTCTTGACTCCTATTTTTAATTACCAGTATGGTTCAAGACAGGTGACAGGAAGGATTTTCCCTTGTATGATAAAGTCCTGCCAAGGACAAGTTCTATGTGTTTGTAGCACAAAAAATGAGGTGTTTACTAAAATTTCCCTAAAGAATGATTTAGTCAATGCCCTTGATACTTCTATGCAGGGCAAAAAAGGGTATTTCTTCACTAACACATTAGGAAAAAATAAAGGAATAAACATAAAAGTGACTCTGCGTACACACCTTCCACTTGATATCTTTCCAGATCACTTTACAGCTTTCCATTTTTCCGTCTCTTCAGCTGCTTATTTGTATGCTGTAGGGACACCACAGTCCTGATGCTTCGCTAGATAATGACTGTCTGTATCTATGCTGCCAGCCGCTGGTGTCTGGGAACAAACAGCATTAAAGATCAGGGCTATGAAGGAACAAGAATTTCCATCCTGTTGAATAGTTCTCCACTTCAAAATGTATTTTCACTCCAAAGAGGAGAAAACAATGAGTATGTGAAATTATCTTTTAAAGGAATTTTTTAAGAACTCCTTTTGGATACTTCTGAAAAGGATGAGCTACTCTTCCTTCCAGCAACCCATGCATGGGCAGTGTTTATGTATTTATCTTATAAGCAGAGGACAAGCTAATCCTCTGTGTGAAAATACGGTGGAGAAGAGTCAATGCTGTAGCAACAGCATTTCCAGATTTTCAATCCAGGAAATAGGCAGGAGAAAAGTAGCCCACTTTTTAGAACATCTGTTCCTAAAATTGAATTTCTGATATCCATTCAAAGAAGAATAAATACTGACCTGTCAAACCATGCTTCCTTCCCAGAACGGGAGACAGACAACTCGTAAATTACAAATGTTTGCAATTACACTTCCAATGCTCTGTAAGTGATCTGTAAAACACAAGTGTTTTTCCTGAGACCTCTTCACCAAACACTGCACCTTGTAAACACCTTTTAAAGCAGATTATTCTTTTCACAATGACTATTTTTTTTGCCTTTACGTAGTAAGATAAATCATGACTTTATTATTTGGCAAAACCTGCAATGGCACCTACCCAACTTTACAATTTTGTCTTTACCGCTTTTACATGACATAGTTCAAAAATTATCTATTTGCCCATTAAGGTTAATTTTCCATAGATTACTACAATGCATTACAGGTATCTTTCCCTACTATTTTCTAACTTGTGGTTTTAATCCTGAAATACTGCTGAAGTGATTATCATTTGCTGAATATAGTGGATAATTTAAAAAGCTTGGAAATGCTTTGCCACCCTCTAAAAAAGCTAGGATTTTAGCTTTTTATCTGAACGTAGTGTCTTTGTTTAAAGAAATGATACTCAGGCTTTTTGAAAATGTACCATTCTCTTGGACAAACTAGTCCCTGTAGCATTTATCCTCCCTAATTGTTTTCATCCTAGGGAGGAAAGATGCAGCACAGACTTCTAGATATGAAGAAGTGGGGTAAAAAGTAAAATCTGAATTGCAGTATGTAACTTATTACAGCCAAGGCAACTGCCTCCCCTAGCTGCATTGGGCTTCGAATTGGACACTGAATACACACAAAACATGATTTTTAAATGTTGGTTGGATGTTAGAATAATTTGATGTGGATCTCCACTAAAAAGTAGGGATATATCTTTCCCTTCTGCAGTCATGATGTAGTTCAGGTTGGAGATACCTAAAGTATTCTAAGTTAGTGTTGGCTCAGGATGTGATGGAGTTTAGTTTAGGCTATGGTCCTTTCTTAAAGGAGGTTGCCAACAGCACCTGAGCTAGCAAGTTTAGTCTGGGTATTACCAGGATGTGTTTATGCCAACAAACACAAGTCACTGTTATAAGATAATCAGACATCTCTAAAAATGACAGGGTCAGGGGAGACCTACATTCATGTTACTATTGTCCCTTTGAAGAATTTGTGCTTTAATAGATGAGAGACAATTAAGGCACAGCATTGTATTTTCCTGCTTGGGGAAGGAGGGGTGACTCTGTATACAGGACAACAACAAATGGGTGATGACTTACATTTGGAAGTCTACCAGGATCTAAAATATATCTGTTTCTTGAAAAGGTTGGGCTTGATTCACCATCTCCAAAACTTTCCAAGTAAAGCAGCATTGCACCTTTAGATAAACTGCTTAAATTGCCTTAAGATGGTGATTGCAAGAACTTAATTCCTCCTCTTCCATCTCTACATTTGAAAAAAGTACAATGTTAGATTGTGTTTTCAAGATGCATATTTTTGCTTAAATATTTAAAATGAAATTGCTAAATACTTGGAAGTTTTTATCAGTTTATTTCATTTAACTGGTACTTTTTTTTTTTTCAGGTATCAACTGTGCCAGAATTTGGCCGCATAGTAATTTATACTACCAGCCTTCGTGTGGTGAGAACCACTTTTGAAAGATGCGAACTGGTTAGAAAGATCTTTCAAAATCACAGAGTTAAATTTGAAGAAAAAAACATTGCTCTGAACAGCGATTATGGAAAAGAACTAGACGAAAGATGCAGGAGGGTCTGTGAAGTTCCCTCACTCCCTGTTGTGTTTATCGATGGCCATTATCTCGGGGTAAGTAAAGCCCAAGCCTATCTTTTATTCTGCAGGCTGGAAGAACAGATGAAAATCTTGATGAATGAGAAGCAGGGTTTTTAGAAAATTGTTTGCAATGCTGGAATGATGGGAGCAATCAAAGACAGAGATGCCTTTGGGTACGTGAAGCGCAGACCCTCACTGATAGGTTTGATCTGAAGATACAAAAGATAACTGGGGAGAGACTATCAAGAGGGAAATAAGATGCAGTAATATATTGTAAGCTATCCTGTTTTTCTTAAAAAATAGCTTATCTTTGTAGTTGAAACCATGAAAATCTAGAGAAATTGATTTTTTTTCCTCATGGGAACCTGTATGTATGATTGACCCAAGAAGACGAACACACACAGCATAAACCTGCCATTTAGTAATATCTGTGTTGAATATGAAACTAACAGCTTGGGTTGTCAGACCTTAAACGTTCATTGAATTTTACATAAGGTAGTACGTATCAGGCACCTGTCATCAACTGACCATTATTTTAGGTACAAAATTGGTAAATACTTAATTGTAGAAAAGCCTAGCAGTAAAAGAGGGAGAAAACCAGCCCAACTCTAGCCTGCTGCAACACAAACTCCACACGGAAAACTATAATCCAAATTTGCACTCTGGTACTCTGGGCCTAAAAGCCTGTTGGTATTTGAAATTATCTTTTCATTAAGGCCAGCCTGTACTTTCAGAACGTATTTCTGAGAAACTGAGAAAAATCAGAGTTTAAAAGAAAAAGATTGTGGAAAGTGGCACAAAGAGAACAGCTTGAGAGCTCAGAGAAGGCATTTGTCTTGAGCAGTAAAGAAGTAGCAATTAGCAGGAACAGCGAGACTGTGATTTGTGAAGGCAAACTATATTTAAACGCAGCGGGGTTATTGTGTTTGTATCGCTTAACGCTTTCATTTTCACAAAAGATTTAAGTAACAAAATGAAATGTAATCAACAATCAGGGCATGATTGTTATTGGGTCTGTATAAACACTCAAATACCTTTTGTCCTCACCCCCTTCCTAGCCCTGGGAGTGCTCTGCTCCAGTGCTCTGCTCGAGGCGGGCTACCCCGAGCACTCCAACAAATGCATTTGCTGGCCCCGGGGCTTGCCAGACCACTGCAGCAGCTGTGGGATGGTCTGTCTGCAGGGTATCAGCAGACAGGGAATTTTCCTTCCTGGTAGAGAATGCTTTTGTCAAAAACCTGAGTCGGGGAGCTCCCCAGCCAGCCAGCGACAGGAGTGCTTCATTCCAACGCAGCTGAAAATTCAACAGGATTCAGACTAAGATTAGCTCAACTAATTGTCATGTTAAAAATTAAAGTGGTGAGTTATGGCCGATTCCAAGAAAATCTCCATCTGTGTAGGATCAATTTCTCAAAAGAATTCAGTTAAAATGCCAAAATGGATTGAATAAATTATTTGCTCAGCTCTAGGTGAAGCCTTGTTACAGTTGTGTTGGTGTGATGGATGGCCTGCTAATTCACTGACCCTTGGTCTTTTTTTCTTTTTGACAAGATCATGGAAAACTTGTCTTTTAACAGAGGAGCAACAGTATAACAAGCAATACAATCTCATTTAAAGTATTTAAGTATTGTATGAGAGGTATAGGAAGGAAGACAGGTGAATTAGGAAAGTAGCTGTCTGCAGGAGAGACAAATTTAGCTGTCCAACTACCTGCTGACAGCTACTCAGCAGGTTTTACCTCCTTTAGGTAAAAAAAATGAAGAAAGAATTTGGTGTTCTGGTCTACATTTATTACAGCATGGCAACTCCATTCATATTGTTTAACACAAGAAAAAAAAAGAGAACAAAATGAGACTTGGGGGCTGTTTTCTTTCTTCATTTTTCTATTTTTTAATTTTTTTTATTAAATTGAGGAGGCACACTGTGGTAAAATGGAGCAGACTTTAGCTCCAGGAGAGGATTAAAGTTATTTTACATAACAGTGATACCGTTTGTGGAGAATCTGCTTTGCAATCATGGAGTGGTCCAGGAGATGCCCGCCCTGCTCATGGGGAGCATCACAGCCAGCCAGGACAGTGACAACCACTTGCTCTGCCGGTGTTGGGTCCCCCCAACCTATGCTCACAGAGGAGGTTTCTGCCCTCTGCTGCTCTCCACTAATTATCACCATACTGGGGGGTACTGCTGCTTTGAGTCTGTTGCTACAGCATCGCTCTCTAATGGGCTTTAGCTGCGATGAGCCAGGATGGGAAAACCGAGTTTGATGTAAGCAGAGCTAACTCAGACTGCTCACGGGGTGGTGGGAAGGAAGAGCCTCAGGGTCAACTTGTCACTTCTGCTGGCAAGGGATGCATGTCCATAGACTGTGCTTGGTAAATGTGGGAAAAACCCCATTATTTCATGGCAGGGTTTATTTCTCTGTCTTAATATGGCTTCATAAGAGAGGTTGGCATTAATTCATTTAGGAAATGAAGTAAGGAGAGGGGGGAGCACTTTGAGTATTTGTGAAAGTCTGTCAAGGAAGAAGTCACCCCCCAGCTATGTCAGTGCCTGGTGGATGTGGCACCTTAAGAAGACAATGAATTAGTGACTCTGAATGCAGTAAGTAAGTTGGCTGGAGCTTGTGCTGGGCTTGTGTTTCATTAAAATGTGATTGAGAACTAATTACAGAATTTGGTCTCGTTGGTAACAGTGGACATTTCTATAATGCCTTTTATGATAATTATCTTCTGATATGCAAATGAAACACAGGAATCCAGAAGCCTGGTGTGCCAGTAAATTAATCATGCAGTATTTTTTTTTCCTTTTTCTGTCTCTCTTTTTTTTTTCATTTCTGAATATTTATTTCCTGGCAAATCCCTCCCTGAAGGAGATTGCATGTAGCAATACAAAGGAGAATCTATATTGAGCCAGGCACCTTTCAATGAGTCATAAGGAGAAAAAAAACCCACCCCCTAATTAAAATATGAGCAGTTCTGAAAGGGGACAAGATTATTCCTAATGAGATAATGTAACAAAAGCACAGGAACACAGCCTATGTGTATCTAATAGAGTATATGGTATCCAAGCCACTCAGAAGCAGGGACAAGGTTGTTAGAGCACTGCAGGCTGTGTGGATAAATCTTCACAGCCCTGTGGAATTTATAATTGCCTGCAGAGGGGGAATGAAACACACCTCTGACTTGGGCAGAAGCAATAGAAAAATCATATTTAGCCCCTCTCAAGCGAAGTCCTGCATGCTGCAGTACTGCAGCTTTTTAACCTTCTTTTTTTTTCAGGATTGAATCATTGTATTTCCAGACACACACTGTCTAAATATCAGTCTTTCAGGAAATTGAAGGTTCTTTCTGCAGCCTGCTCTTTACCAGCTGATCTAACCCTTCCTTTTCACCTGAGGCTGTCTCCATCTGAAATGGAATTATGCCATCTGCTGGGACACCAAAGCAGAATAAAAAATTACTTCCAAAACCCAGAAAGCAACACAGAATAATAAAAAAATTAAAAATGGAGCATTCATGTACTCTTTTACAAAGGTACCCAGGACTGTTAGAGTTTATGTTATATTACCCACTGCTGGAATCGAATGCACATACGAAAAAGGCAAATAACATCTTTAGTAAAGATGTTAGCTCACTGCGTAATTGTTTTAAAATACATTTATTTCATTTTTCCACTTTAAATATGTGATTGAATTCAGTATTCACCTGCCATATAAACCTACTTGAATCTTTTATGTGAATTCAATATAGTTTTTTCCTGAAGAAACTCTTTCCTGTTTAGTTTCCCCAGCTGTAACAAATCCATGTGATTTGCAGTAAATTATTTTATTTGACTCATTGGTTATGATTATTTCCAAAGAATGATGAGGCTACTTTTGTAATTGAGTTTTAGAAAACATCTGTGTAATATATTTTTTGCTATGCAAGAAGTAACTTCCCTTTTTGCTGCTTTCCAGTGGCCATGTGTGATTGGCAGCTCTCAAATTGCTCCCATGGTTTGTTAAACACATGCTCCTGGTGTTCACTGGCTAGGGTGGATATGGGTGGCTCTGTGGCAGGGAAACGATGATGTAATCATTGCATCGAGTCATCTTGCATTTTCCCACTTGTTTCCTCCATTTCGCAGTTTAACACTGCAGGAACAACAGGTTTTAATTAATCTGATAGTTCTTTGTATATCAAATCCAACATTTCTGGTGCTGGAACTATACTGAGGTGTCAGTTTTCTTGGTTCATGGGCAGATTTACAGGCATTTAACCATATTCCATGCGCACCCGCTGCCAAGGGGGCACCTTGCTGTGAGAGGTGTAGAGTTGTAGGCTGAAGAGCGTGTGAGCTTTGGGCGAAGGCAGGGATGTGTACAACCTGTCTCCTCGCTCAGACACAGTGAAAAACATGGCAGGTGCTCTAAGGGTAAGATGTGTGATTACATTCTGTTGCCTTAGCAAGAGGCCTCACCTGCAAACTGAGCAAAAGTTTACTTTTAAGGAGCTAACTTGTTTACACAGTAAATGTGTCCACAGGAGGGATGTTGCAGTGCTGTGTTAATTTTTCTCTGTATATAAGGAAACGTGGAAGAGAGGCTGCTTCCCAAAATCAGCAGGTAGGTAGTACAGCCAGCTGCATAGCCATATATCTACGTGTAGCCCCTGATGAAGAATTGCATCATGAAAATGGTAATGGGCTACATCCAAGGTAGGTGAGCAATAGGTTGGTTTAGTGACAGGACAGGTTTAACTTGGATCTGTCCTAGTTCTGCAATTAGTGGGATTGTACCTGAAATATGATGCTAATTTCTGGATGTTCTCAAGAGAAAAATGGGAGAATATTTTGATGAGTAAAAATGGTCTTGAAAACCTATTGAGTGTTTTATCCAAGTCTGTGACATTTCCTTGCCAAAAGAAGGGCAAAGACCTGACCGTAGCCCCTGGGCTCCTCTGCCATGATAGAGAGCTACTGAAGTTAGTAGATAAAATGTTCACAGACTGGTGCTTTGAAATTAACTGGTTAACAAAACTAAAAATTCAGTTTTCCCTGCTGCCTCTCTAAACGTTATGGCCACTGTCGCTCGTGCTCCTTATGTGAGTCTTATGGGGGACAGACTCTGTAACATTTCACATCCCTTTGTGGGTAACTGTGGACTGAGTACAATCTAGGAAGAAAAAGAAAAGCATCACTTTCTGGTTAGAAAGCAGCTATTGGACTTATTTAACAGCTGCTTTAATTAGTCAATTAATTACAGAATCTGTGTGTTAAGATTCACAGATCCGAAGGGAAGGTTAACCTCTGCAAACTATCTTTTATTCAAATTTCACTTGAGGCAGCTGTTAATCAGAAAAGACATGCTGAAAGACTTGAAAACATTGATAGCCATTCAGACATTTAGTTTTTAATTTTAAAACCATAGTAATGAGGCTTTCAATTTTGAAAGTAACACAGGTGGCTGGCTGAATGTCATGTGAAATATAAATCCTTTAAAATATGAATCTATAATGGAAAACCTGTCAGACTTTTAATTACCCTGCTGCAAGAGCTGGCCGGCGCTATCACACAGCTTCACTGTCACGGGGAGCAGAAGTCACAGGGATGCTTTTGCCAATTGTTGCCGCTGAGATCCTTCCCTAAACAAGGGCAAATCGGGACTTGTCTGCCTCAGAGAATTTGCAGTGCTGCAATTACAACAATAAAGCTGCAAATCCGTAATGCCTTGCCTTGGCAAACCCTTGCTTTGTGGTATCAGTCACTCCTGTTGCCCGCCCTGTGTGAAAGCAGAGCAAGATTGGAGGGCAAGTGTGAAAGGGGCCAACAGACTGCTAAAAGCTGCTCTGCTGGGGACACGGAGAGCCCTAATGCATATGTTGAAGCTGGTACACTCTGTGCCCATGATCTCTAACAGATTTCAGTGGAAGAATCAGCACAAGCAAGGCTCACTGATCTGAGCCTCCTATCATCTTCTGTGACTAGGTAACCACAACTAATTACCTTGTAGATACTTTTTTTTTTTTTAAAGGTCTCTTTGAAAGTGTAACACTGCAATAGTAATGCTCACTGCAAAAGTGGTACTCATATCCACTAAAATATTAATATTTTGCTTTTAAACTGAAATGAAAATCATCAAACATAGAGTCAAAAGTGCTGCTTCTTTTCAAAAAGCCAGACCAAAAAGACTTTCTACTGTCAAACTAACCTTAGCAGGGTGTCATACAAAATTCTTTGCAACATTTTTGTCATCCTTAGTTGGCTTTTGGGCTACACACTTGTAGCCTCAACAGTGCCCATCCAGGTGCTGTGAATGGTTGGACACTTACACATACATTAGTGACCCATATGTGTTCTTTGGGCTCGCCAGCAGCTTCTCCTGTACCTCCCAGTAACTGGGAGGGCGATGCTGGTGGGGAGTTGGGGCTGAGAGCACCTTCACCTAAATGTGGGCAGCTCAAAGTAATGGCACATCCAAGCCATGTACCAGCATCCCACCAGCCCTGTGCCAGTATCCCATGACACCTCAGACCTGTGTCAGCATCCCACGACACCTCAGCTGTGTACCAGCATTTCACCAAACCTCAGACCTGTCCCAGCATCCCACTGCACCTCAGCTGTGTACTAGCATCCCACCGCATCTCAACTGTCTGCTGGAAGCCAACCCAAAAAAGAAAAGTAACAGTCTGGGACTGCAAGGAGTAGCAAACTGGGGCAGTGTGATAGCATGAACGTGGTCTAGATGTGGCCAATAGTAGTGGGTAAGGACTGTGTAGTTCCCTCTGTCTGTGCCTCAGTTTCCTCACATTTTGTTGGTTTCTTGTGATCCGCTGATTAAAAGTGTCTGTGAGTGTTTGCTAATATTTAGTATTCAGTGAATTTAGTTACACAAGTGAAGTGTAAGCATTCAAATGTAGCCCTCTAATTAGAAGAAAAGGGGAAAAAAAGTTTTACATCATCTTTGACACTTTAATTTTGTCTGCAATAATCTCTTAGCATTTACTTTCAGGAGAAAAAAAAAGGAAAACCACTTCAGTACTGCCTTGATTCAGATCACAGAACCCCTCAGAGGCCTAATGTACTCAGACTAAATTATTATTATTCATTGTTGTGTCTGACTTTAATGTTGTTACAGTATTTTCATTACCCTTTTTCTCCTTGTGTTATACATTAGGCATATTATGTCTTAATTCAATGCTTAACTGCCAGAATATTTGAAATACAATTTCCTCCTCTCATTTTGTTACATTCTCTGATGTGTTGTATATTTATATAATTGTAATTTTTGACACGGCAACTAGACATATTTTTTATTCTGTCAAGAAGCATACCCTGTAAAATAAAGGCAACACAGTCAGAATTTCCAAGCTGTGTCACCTTTTACAAAAAGGCAATGTGATACTATACCCGCTAACAAACTTGAGGCACTGTTATCTGAACTGCGATTAGATTCTTCTCTCCTTCTAGTTTTCCTAAGGTTGACCTAATTACAAACTACTTAATGTGAGTCAAATTTGTCCTCAGCCTGTTTAAATTTTCAAGACCAAATCTTCTAATCATCTCTGTTTTTTCATGCTAAACTGGCTGACCCTTTTCTTCTTCTTCTTACTAATAGGGTGCTGAGAAAATTTTACTAATGAATGAATCTGGGGATCTGCAGGATCTCTTAACCAAAATTGAGGTAATTGTATTTCTGCAAATAAATATAAGGGCTGTACATTGAATATTTTTAATTCAGTAGATTTTCTTGGTTTACCAGTTCCTTTTCTTTTGTTGTAAACTGATGATCTCAAATGCCTTTTTTTTGTTTTTCTCTTTGAATGAATGATATCAGAGTATCACAGCACGTTAACTTTAAGAAAATGTGAATGGTGATTACATCAAACCAAAATGGCCATCTCTATTTTCTCTTGATTTTGCTACAGCAGGAAAGCTTCCCAGGTTTCTTCCCTGCATTTAGTCAAATTACTGCATATGCTTTCCTAACTTACTCTCAGTAACTCTTTGTATATCATACATTATTGAGTTTATTACAAAATGAGTATCACTTTTGTGAAGGATGTTGGTTTCTTACAGCCAGTCTCCTTCTTGAACTCCTCCAAAAGTTCCAGTCAGGCTGAGCACAAGGGTTTTTCACCTCTGTCTTATTCAGGAGATAGATTTTTATTATCCAGTAAATCATGAACTGCCTCATCCCTTTGCAGTGCAGGTGGTACCTTCTGCATTTGTCTGGCCTGTTCTTTAGCTCAGCAAAACTCTCCTTGTTTTGTGACCCTGTGTATGTATTTCTGTATAAAATGTAGAAGAACCTGTTGGCCGTATTGATCCATATTGAATATCTAGACAGAAACTATTAAACAGAAGTATAAATATAATTAAATCATGCAGCATTCTTGTGTGACTGGAAAGTTTAGCTCCTCCTTAATATTTCTTAATATTAAGAAATTAATATTTCTTATTATGTCTCCTTAATATTTGTCCTTACTTTGGAATGAAATATCCCCACATTCTGCTTTGAGGAATCCTATAACTTAATTACCTAGCCCAATGATTGCCATAATCTTGGGACAGAAAGTACATCTACAAGACAAAAAATGCTAGACTACAGCAAACTGAATAACTGCTTACTGAATACAACCACTGCTTCACTGCCTTTTGGGTTTTTTTATTTTCCAAAAAATGGATTTGCTGCAATTGCAATGGGCAGTCAGGCTTCTTCATTACTGAAGATGCAGAAATTAGTTACACAAACTGTCATCTGCTCAGGAAGGAAGTGGACTTTGTTCAAGGAACTGAGCTAAAGCAATATTGCTTTTTCTTTTTTTTTTGTTAGTTCTCTTAATTACAGGGAAAAGTAGTTACTTACAAGTGTAACAAACAATAATGAACGTAAAGATTAAAAGTATTATTCTCTTAAAATTTTGAGATTATTTGCAATAATGTCCAATGAAGTAAAACACCATCATAAATTATGAAAGATATGAGATAAAAATAATTCAAGTTTTACATTAAATACTTCCAAACATTGTCCCTTGAGAAGTTAATAGATATAGGAGTTATTTGCCTACTGACGAATAGCAAGTTTATGAGCTTGAGTTTATGAGACAAAAAGAAAAAGTGTCTTTTATGCATGTTCATTTGAGTTGTCAATAGATGAATGCAGCTACTAATTTTTCTTTTTCAGAAGTCTCTTTTGTTTTTTTGATGAAGCTATAAGAATATGTACATACAAAAATATGTACATTATCTGTACATATTTTAGTATTATCTGGTAATAATTTGTGACTAATTTTTTTAGTGGTGCATTATTCATCAGTCTAACATTAGCAGAAATTGTATGGATTTTTGTTCTTCCTTTGTAAAGAAATCTGTAAAGTCTTTATCCAACAGTGCAATGTTAAAGCCACATGTCTGTGCTGTGGTAAGTACCCAACATGGTGCACCTTTCATTTCTCTTATATATAAATATTGTATAATTTTAGGGCGATCATTAAACAAACTAGCATCATTCTCAGCAAGTGAATCTTAAAACTGTCATTGAAGTCTCTTTTTGTGGTCTCCATTGTCTTTAATCCAATACAAAATACAGTAAAATTATTGTTTTACTTGGGAATTGGGAGAGTTGCCTTGCTTGCAGCGATTTTCTCCAGGTATAACTGTTGAATATTGATGATCTTCCTTTACATTTAAAGCTTCAGCATTCTACACTCATAAATTTGAATACACCACTTATTTCCTCAAGCACTACTTGTCAGAAGCTATGAATTGCTTTTTGATATTATCAACTCTAACTATAACAGGAACAGCCTGTTCAGCATGGACCTGCAAATGCTAAAAGTCATAATATCTTAATGTACAACATCGAAAATATACCATCAACATAAACTGCCCAGAGTTTAGATTCAATCAATTGCAATAACTCCTAGAATTGATCTAGACCTAAATGACATCAGAGTAGTGTATGCAAGCTACTCTTTATATTTTGGCATGTATAAACACAGTTACTAACATATAACATGACTGATGATACTGCAGTGAGCATCTCTGACCACTACATGTGGCTCTGACCAAAGGAAAAGGCAGATGTACTTCTATGGCGGTACATCTTGGGATGGGGAGGTGGGTATTGCTCAAGATGCAAACCAGAATGAGTATTCTCAGCCAACCTGGAGCCCCTCATTTTCGTAGAGCTTATGGTGGTCGATAACATTTCTTGTCTTTCTTACTTTCTTCTTTGAGCAGAGAGTCCAGCATCCTCACGAGTGCCCCTCTTGCGGGGGCTTTGGTTTCCTACCGTGCTCAGCGTGCCATGGGAGCAAGATGTCTGTGTTTCGGAACTGCTTTACGGACTCATTCAAAGCCCTCAAGTGCACCGCCTGCAATGAGAACGGGCTACAGCGCTGCCTGAGCTGTGCAGGCTAAGAATGGCATCTCCACATGTACAAACTGATTTTATGGTACTGCACCAGTTTGTAATATAATATTTTTTTTTTTTTAAATAATCTGGTTATTCAATTCAGTCAATAAAAATCCATTTGTAGTATATTTGCTTGTTTGATCGTTGGAGCCACTTAAACTTAGGTCACTGACCATAACGTGAACTCTGAAATATATTTTTCTACATTCTTTATAGAGAGATTCGTAGGCTGCAAAACTGACAGTACTATCAGCCCTTTGGATGTGAAATCTTCCCTTTTGCTGTGTGAGATCATCAGCAACAGAATGTATTGCTGCTCCCAGAGTCTCAAGTCATGCCCTCAAGATTACAACAGAATGAAATTTAGCCTTCAGATCATTGAGTATCTGCAGTTTGCTAGAGTAATGAAAGAAAGATTTTGTGATGTGGACTGGTCCAAGTGCGTTTCATTTAGCACTGCCCTGAAAAGTCGCTATGGCCAAATTCTGGCCTGAATTCTAAGTGGCAACAGAGGAACAGAAACATTTCTTAAAAGTCCCATGAATCAGCCTTTTCTTTTAGTACTGTTTTCAGTTCAGTACTAAATTAATGTTGTCAGACAAAGTTACAAACATTTAACATAGTAGCTGTTGATAACCAGTGTTGTACTATCTCAGAGCTTTATGATCCTCCATATCACAGTAGATCCTATTCTGATCAAGCAAGAACACCAAATATTGTCATCAACTGCATAGAAAGTCATTGAGGACAAGAGATCTGCTTTTTTCAACTTAGTTGCTTTTGTGGTTTGATGGTTAGCTTGGTGTGAGTGTTTTGGGGCTTCTGTTCTCTTTAGGAGAGAACACTAACCTATGCCCAGACAGCTCCAGCACTCTATATACCCTTGTGATTTTTGGTGAGCTTTCCCAGAAAGCACAAGAGGATTAGTCAGTGGTGAGTCTGAATGGACTTTAGGCTCTCCATATTGAATATATTCCAGTTTAGAAGTGCATTAGCACTCATGCACTCCCAACAGAGTACTTGTTCTGTACTGGCACAAGCAATACAGAGGTTTAGCATCTTCTTGAAATTGGTATTAGCTGGAAAAGGCTTCCATGGTAGGCATTTCATCCTGCCCAAACTTCTTTAGCAAATACCAAGCCATGTCACTTGCTCTTTGCTTCACTCCTTGTAAATCTGTGCTGGCTGGGGTTTGGGTAAGTGCTGTTGGCTTTACTAGAGACTACTTACTCTGGCAGAGGACCCAATTTCCCTTCCCTCTTCCCCATACAATCTTGCTTAGTTTGTCTGCAATGGGAAACTCAGCTTTCCTTTCAGTGTTTTGGGCACAGCATACCCAAAACAAGCAAGGTAGCTACAGCTGCACAAAGTATGGCTTGCAAAAAAGCCCCTTCTGATAACATTTGCATTTCCTGATACCTTATTTCCCTCACCAGAATCAACAGAAAACAACCTTTCCTCCATCTCTGTCCCACTTGCTCTATCTAGAGGTGGTAGCTGGTGCTGAAGAGTTGGACATGTCGGGCTGACGTATCTTTTTGAACATTTGAATCTAAAGGACATATACATATTCTATGAGATACTAAATGTGCAGGCTTGAACGTGGCTCCAAGATCCAACTGCTCATGCAATGAGGCTCAGAGGGAGCATCTGGATCTTCTGCATAACATGAGAGAGATTAAATCTTCTACAGAGGCCATCCACAATGCTTAGCAGCACCCTGTCTATGAAACTCTGAATTGCAGATGTGCTTAACTTATTGCTGCGTGGGTAAGAAGCAAAGAAAGAAAGAAAATACAGTCCCCTTCTATTTTATACCGTCATGTAACCTCCATTTCTGACTAGTATTACAGTCCAGACTGGTATGACAGGCAATGAAATGTAGCATAAAGCAGAATACTGATGCTTAGAATGTCATCATTTCTGATGCATGAAAATTTACTTTTTAAATTCTTAATACGCTATGGATCTAGGGGGTGACCACATTCACAGAAGTGAATATCACACTTAAGATGGCAAAAGCAAACTTGCCATTGAGGAAAATTACTATTGAAGAAAATGCCAGTGTATTTGTGATATTGTAATCCCACAGTCTTCACCCTTGAAAAGACATTTTGCGCAATCAGATAGTCCATATCACTGTTCTTCCATTATATGGTCAAATTACTGTAACTCATCAAAGTAAGTTAAACATTTTCAGTTTTATTGAAATTCCACTGATGTGGAATAAGGGTTTGAAGCTGGTTTTCCCATCTTTCAGGCAATCAGAAAATGACTTCTCTTCAGAGTGAGACAAATACACTAAATCCAGTGTATTTCTGTATTTATAATAAAATAAAATTTCTCATTATCTCCAGGGGCCACGCAAGAGACCTAGAGGCTGTCGTAGCCTAGCCTGTTGTAGCCTAGGCCTTCTAATAGAAGCACTTCACTCCTACAAGCAAAAATGTGGCAAACACTACTTAGTCTTCTTTTTAGAAGCAGAAATGATGGAAGCAAAAGGACTCATTTTGTAGAATCTTTTATTCGGAGTGCTTTTATGGAAGACTAGAAGATAATAAAATAAAACACAGGACACATAATGCTCACACATAGAGCATTCTTCAGGCAACATATATTTTTCAAGAAATATATGACAAATTGCCAGTACTAGAAAAGTTCTTTTTTCCTCTGTCGTCAGCTGAACCACCATTTTTTGCTCTCTGACTATATTTTCCTTGCAGCAGCCTGCATGGAAGCAAAAATAAACCCAAATTTTCTTGCAAGAAGGTGTTTTTACTGCATGGTTTAGCATCTTTGCCAGGGTTTTGGGTCTGGCTTCTCAGCTCACTCCAACCATCCTACTGGAAGTACTGAGGTGACAGAAGGACATTACTAATGCAAATCCAGGGACCAGTTTAGGGATATGATGCTTTCTGGTATAACAGATGTATCAGGCAGCTAGTAATGCAACTTTTAAGACAGTCTGAGAACAGACAAGAGATACAGCTCTGTTCTGAATCTTTACTTCCAAGGAGTTAGCAGTGATCTCCTCTGGTATGACAAATAAGACTCATCCGGCTGCATCATTGTACAGGAAATTTTCTATTTTGAAATGCATCAAGCTCTGCTACTCTCATTTCTGGTCCTTACCACTGAGGTAAGGATCCAAGAGGATGTTCTCTGGCTGACAGCTCAGTATATTAATATATATAAGAGCAAGTAGCAGAGAGCAAGGTAATCCTTAGGCTGTCTGCTTTGCAAAATAATCATCTTGATTTTTTTTTTTTTTTTGAGTTCTCAGTCCTGTAGCTTGTAGCATGTTTTCCAGTGTGCTACATATCTCCCATACTGATATGCTACATTAACCAGGTGGCTCGGTTTTATCAGGATTCACGTCCTAGGACTTGACATGATGCAACTTGTTCTCTGATTTTTCTATAAATTTAGTTTCTCATTTCCTTTTTTCATGGGCTCTAGCTACTGGTTACTTTCATGAAAAAGAACTGAAAAGTAGAAACTGAAATGCTGCAGGGAACTGGCTCCCACATCAGGACCATCTGAGGTTTCGCATACTTGAAACTTCACGGATAAACGCAGGCCCTCGGGTGGCAAAGACTCCTACTGACTGGCAAATAAAGGTATCGTTTCAGGTATAAGCAGTGAAGGCTCTGTGACTATTGCTCTGGAGATGTATGTATCACTCTAACTGGCTAGACAAATATGATGTTTCGGTACATAATGACCTGCAGAATACACATGCTTTGGTGACCTCATGACATTTTTGAAAGGAGAAAACTTTTGACCTGAATTTTTGAAATTAAAAGAATGTTTGGAACGGGGAGGGGGAATGAAGCAGAGAAAGACAGAAAATACTAGACTGCTATGGATAGCATTTTCTGGTTAATTTTTGGAAAGAGAACAACTGCCCATTGTGAAGCAGAGAAAGGAGTATATGAGTACTTTCTAAAACAAAATCAAATGCTGATGAAGCAGGGACTAGCAACCAAATTCACACCTGGTACAGGATCTCTGCAGAAGTCAGATATCTGTTCAACATCTACACACTTTCACTCATGTGAGTTCAGACCCATCTGAGATGAACAAGTACTCTGAGAAATTGTGTATGTGACTTTTCAGTGACCAGATGAAAGATGGTGATTATGAGCTTCTTTTGACCTTTGTTTTCTCCCTATTTGCCTGAAGTTCGTCTTCAAGAACAGGTTTTCCTCTACAAATTTTGACCTAAAACCTCTTCTCTTCCAGTTATTAATGTTGGTCTGATGAATTTTAAGAAAGGGATGAACATCCTTAAGCATTTGGCATTCCTTTGCAAGCAAAAAGCCATGTCATGCTAAAGAAACTAATCATATATTAAATTTCAACAGATGATCACACATTGAACTTTCTTTTACTTTCATTTTACATAGTCTCAGGATGGAATCTGGCATATGACTAGTCTTTTACTCCATAGAGGATTTTGCTATTCATAAGAGTAAAGTGCAAATAAATTTGTTACTCTAAATAAGGAGGATCCCTTTAAGCAGGGTGTTGGTCGTCTTCACTTTGTTTTCTTTAATAACATTGGAGTATTTCAGAGTAACACATTTCTCACTTGGACTAAGAGCCTAGGGGTTATGAATTTTATTTAATCTTACACTACTTATTTAACATTTTTGGTTTTGCTCTGTTGGAGAGTAGCTTACTCTTTTAACACCAATGAGCATTCATTTGCTGTGGGATAAATCTAGCCATTTTTAATACAAAATACTGTGTCTGAGAGTTGATTTCCATTAAATCTCTGGTTATTTCCTTGGTGTACTATTTCTAAAGATACATAAAACCAGATAGATGGTCTTACCTGTCAGCAGGCTACTGTAATGAAGTATTTTATATTAATTTGCAATGAGAAGAGTTTCTGTAGGCAATGATGCATAAACAAGCGTTGCCTGTATATCTAAAAAACTGTGCCAGCCATAGATCTTATTGACCTTTGTACCTAATTCTAAAGTTTGCTGATCCCAAACACCAATCTCTCAAATCAATGAGAATCATTCTAGTGATTTAAAACATTGGTTTATTTAGCCTAGCCTATCTTCCCTTTACAAGTGAAATAGAGTTAAGTAACTAATGCTATATAACATATAGTATAAACACCTCTTTTAAAACAAGAATGTAACATGTCTTGAAGCCCTCTGAGATGTTAACTCACCGTGAGCTAATTTGCTACACCTGGGAACTCATAATTATGAATGCAAAGAACCTGAGAGGTCTTGAAACAAGAGAAGTTAATTCAGCTGTAAGTAAACATGTATTGAAAGAAAAGTGACTACGTTTGACTCCAGTGACATGTAAAAAGGTAAGAAATATTCTTAAGAGGTTTGGGTTTTTATTAATGAAAATAATAAATTCATTTTACTGGGCTAAGTTTTAAAATTTTCATGAGTAAATACATAATGAAAGATACTTCAAGTACTTTTCCTAGCTATTGTATTTGTATTAGTACATTAAAATTAATTTTGTTCACTTAGCCTGAAATACGTTATTTGACCACAAAAGCATTCAACAGGAAACGTTTATGCCCTAAATAATTTAGTAAGGAGAAGAATTTAGATTGCTTATCTTACTTTAAATAATTTGGAGATGATATCAAAAGATATTGTAATCCCAGAATAATTTGAAAAGTAAAAATTATTAGAAATAAATCTTTATGTTTAATCCTATTTTTCTTTCTTCTTGCACTAATTTTCTTAGGGGTGATGAATCAGAAAATAATTACATTAGAAGGAAATGGCTGTGAAAAAAACTTGCAGTTTAAGCTGCTTTTATTTCATCAGCTGTACTTTGAAAAACTGTTTTCAGATGAGTTAAAAGATTCATGAAATCCAATCACTTTTCCACTCAAGAAATGCCACACTGCAATGAGACATGTACAGTCTGTCTGTCTTTGAAGCCTCACATTTTTTCCACCAAAGGATCATCTTATTGAAAACAAAGGTTTATTTAAAACAAAAAACCCCTCAACAATCAGACATTAAGTTAAACCAAAATCATTGTCTTTAAGTGACCTAAGTGACCTAATTTGAAAGTATATTAAAAAAATATGCTGCAGGCTAATACCCTCTGGTTACTGGCAGAGAGTTATATTTCGATCTGGAGAAAAAGCCGTGCTGTGACAACACAAATCAAGCAAGTGTTACATGACCAGTCAGAAGAGATGACCACAAGTTGTTATTTTCATGATTGATCACGATCTGTTCAAAGTAGGTAAATAATGATCAACTGAAAATCATTAAATGTCATCAGTTAAATGTGAACACCCAAAACATTACCCCTTAAAAGTCACTATTTTACTTTATGTTATTAAATCTGGTGGATGCATTCTTGTCTGTCACATTTGGGAGAAAATCGTTTCTGATTCAACTCGGGTAAATTACAAATGAGTGAGGATGACAAACCTTCAAAGCATCATCTAAATCTGAGTACTCTCTGAGCTAACTCCCAGCACCAACTCTATAGTATTTCTTTTTGAGGCTCTGCCCCTTATTCAGGCCAATATCTGAGACTTTGAGATTTTGAAGACCATCAAGACTCTGTCTTACTCCCAAAGTTCATTTCCACATTAATTTCTCCATTCTGTGACAAGTGGGAATAGCACACAGTAGGACAGAGATATTGTACTCCAATAAAAAGTTTCCAGACCTGTGGGATAATATGTTTAGGTTAAACCCTATGCATCAATAGAGCTGCACTGGCAATGAGTGTTTTATACTGCCTCAGGGGTCTAATCAGGCAGGCAGGACGTAAGATCAATACCTCAGTCTGCAAAATTAAAGAAATCAGTAAAAACTTGTCTATTTTTTGGTTAAGTATAAGCACAAAAATAATAAACAGTCATCATCATTACTCATATATTTGATATATTGCAATCATTGCCTTTAGTATTATAGGAAAATTATGCTGCCTCTCATTACAGCTTGATGGTAATAGCTGATGCTGACAAGTTTTCCCTTTCATCATAATCACAGAAAAAAATATTACTATAATGCTATCAAACAACAGAACTGTACTTTTAGACATAAGTAGAATATTATTTTTATTATTGTAGTTACTCCCTCCATCAGTTAAGAACTCAGGAGAACTGAAGCAAGATTAACAGAAAAGCATATCAGAAAGTTTAGTCTTCAATCCTCTTCCTCAGTGTTTCAGGGAGACCCATTAACACGCTTTCTGTGGGATCTAGAGTTTCACAAGAGGGTTCCTTGCTATTTGGTGTCATATTCTTGCGATACCTCTGGCAGTGCACACAGTGCTCTGAGGTGACTGGTGCTGCTCTGCTTTTTTCCATGTCCCACATTCTTTTAATAGATTGGGACATAATAATCCTAAATTTGTCAGTCTTTTCTCACATTCTCAACCAAATGTTCACGTCCTATATCAAAGAAAAGTTGACAATAAAATCCTCTCCTCTTTTTATAGCCAATATATGTGATCTTTCAGGACATATTTCATGAGCAATATGGTTTGAAAAACCCTATAATATTTTTCTGCATTTATTCTCCACTCCTTTATCAGGTCTATGATGGCAATAAGTCTTTCCTATTGCAGCCTATACTTCTTGCAGAACATCTAATGCTCAATAACACCAAATATGTCATGCCGCACTTTACACTTACTTTCAGCCAACTTGGTATATCTACTTATTGTAGGATTTATAGCCTCAGGGCCTAGCCACAAATCCTGTTGTCCTGCCTTGGAGCTTTCCTACCATCTGTCTTTGCTGCACTATAAGTTATGGTCCAGAATACCTTGCTATACCACAACTTGGATTCAGAATTTGGTCCCAGATTCATTCATTTCATCTTCTCTCACTCCAACAGTTTATCCCCCCTGCTTAATAGAGGTAGTTTATTCCACCCTGCCCTCCTAAATCCTTAGCTGGTGTCAGTTTTTGTCCTCCACTCCTCCTGAGAGCCACCTTGAGTGTAACCCATTGTCTTCATTCAATGCACACCAGCAGAGAAACAGCATAAAGTCAAAGTAGTCAATATCTTTTTTTTTTTGGCTTAACGTCATAGTGAACCTTATTTTCAAGAGTTTTTCTATATCCCCAAAGCCCTTTTCCCCCAACATGGCATTTCATGTTGATAATAATAGAAATAATTACAAACTGATAAAGGACTTCTTGGCTGTGAATCTGAAAGTGTTTCATAAACGGCGAAGATCAGCACAGCAATTTTGAATGATAAGTCAGATTTAACATCCCTGTTTTAACATCCCTGCTTGCCTCAGAGGCACTGAGGGAGAGAAAATTAATCTGAATCTCCAGACAAAATCAATCTTTGCTGATGCTCAGATTCATATAGATGTTATCAGGCAGAAATTGGAATACACTTAAGTCTTCTCCCTCTAAAAAATATTCTTTAAAGTATTTCCCCTGCTGGTTTGTTTTTTTTTTTAAGTATAAAGTTTTCCCAAATGCTTTGTATCTGAAAAACTAGCAATTTGTGACTTTCCTTCTTTCCTTCCTCGGTTGATGTTATTAGATACTTGCAAATAATTGAATTATTAAACATATCTATAACATGTATATTTTAACTTTTAGAATCTGATTGTGTATAAAAATCAAATGTCTTGTAAAGTAAATTGAAAATTTGAGCTTTCTGTTGTAAATTTGCTGCCTAAGACCGAGCGGGAGAGTCACCATGTCATCACTGGCCCTTAGAGACAGCTGGCAATAGTGCCATGCTGGTAGCAAGTTTGGTAACATTTTATTATCTTTATTAGTATTTGATTCAATGACTTATTCAAATACTGTTAGTAGTTTCAGCAGTCATTGCATTCTGAGTGTTTCTACACGGTAGCTCAAAAGGATCAGATCATGTCTGCAGACGCAAGGATTTATGTTTCATACTAAGAGAGGTTGTCAAAAGTTTTTGGAAAACTTTTTCGGTTCTGACTATTTGTGCTTAGTGACACTATTTTCTCCTGTAGGCTGCGGTTGAAACTGGCTGCAAATACCTTCTCATTTCACGCAGAGATATAAGAATTTTTTAGTGCTGTTTTTATTGTCCAAATACTGGAAAATGTCTTATCCATGAAGGACCACTAGAACCTTAATTGCAAGAGAAAGAGGCAGTGATGACACATGCATTAGCTGGATATGTCATCTAATTGAAAGGAAAATAACAACTGGCCTTCATGGATGAAATAGTTTATGGTTTTTTGTTATTAAATAACATAAACCAAATTAAGATTATTAACTAAATGTATTTTACCTTCCTACTCTTATGCACTTTTGTTGTAGAGCTTAACGTGTGTGCAATCTGTTCAGAACATTTTCTTTCATTTGAAGGGAAATTATGAAAAAACAGAGGTATTATTTGCCAGAAGTGACATCAGTTATTGGCTGGAAAAACACATGGTTAAAAACAAACCTCAGCATTATGAAACCCCATTTTCCTTCCTTTGTTTCTGAAGAAAATAATACAAATCCTTGTCCATTGCCCTCAGCAATTTCCCTTGCTAGTCTCTCGGTGCGCCATGTGGCACTCTTATTTTTATTGCAAAATTCTCAGGGGTGGGCCCAAAGCTGTGTTTGGAAGAACCCTTTCCTGGCACAATACTTATGACTTGCTCTAGACTTTACTGGACCAGACCAGTTCACATTCTTCATTAATGCTTTCAGTCCTCCAGGAGACCCGGTGAAAGGCTCTGCACTTCAGCAGAGGTGGAATCTCTCCTCTAAGATGTGGCTTGTCATATGCTTGGCCCATGGTTGTTGTCAGTATCACCTTAGTGTAATGAACACCAGTAGTGACATTCTGCTGTATGGTCTGAAAATATAAGCAACAGAAGCCTGGAGGGAGAGTTTGCAATTTTTACACAACTTGTATCTCATAAATGGAGATGGGTTTTCAACACACAGCTCCTTCTCTAGGTCTGAAATAAAAGCACCTGATTTCAGAGCTAAATATGAGTTGAAACCAATTGATTCAGATTTGTTTAGATATGCATTGGTTAGGCCAGAGGTACCTGGTTTCTGAGGAGTGGAGACACCATCAGGAGGTGAAGGAGTGGGAAAAGGAAAGGGTGAGATGGTAAAGGTAGTTATCTCTCGGAGGCGGGAGAGAGACAAGTAGCACATACCCCGCTATGGACACAGACAGGAACAAGAGATAATATAAGGTGGGATGAAAATGGTATTACTTTTGACTTGATAGTTTTGCTGTCTAGCAGAGTTATGAATTTTAAATTACAAGTTTGTCTTCATAAGGTGTTTTACAGATTTTTCTTGAGGATCAGGATACAATTCAGTCTCCATTGCACTGGTATTGACTAGTTTCTCTAACACAGGAAAACCTGTGTTCTTGCAGTGCTTGAATTCAGCAAGCACAGCACAGGAAACTTATCCTGGGTCCCATGTGCAGCCACTTACCTCTAGTGATCTCCAAAAACATTCCACCTAGTGATGGTCTTAATGCCAGTTTTTACACGTGAGAAAGTTTATACCAATTCTGCACTTAAATTAGTGAAATTTAGCATATTAAGCAAAATTTTAACAGGAAAACAGTGCTTCCCCATAACAAGCAGAAACTGTGTGTTCATTTGATATCTTTAAAATAACTGTAAATAAAAATCCCTCCAGAAATGCGTATGTTCACACCAGCTATTTAATTTTAGTTTTTTGCTACATTCAAGGCAAGTTTGAAAGAACCAATAAATTATTGTCCTAAAATCATGCTGTACCAGAAATTTCCCATATATTTAGCTGGATGCTTTATAGCCTTTCAGTCACTGCGGAAAGCACAGACTCTTTACTGCTTGTCTTCTGCCCATATTTATCTCATCTCAAGGACAAGGGGAATTTGCAAACTGTTTTTTCCTTCAGTGTGTTCTCAGAGGCACAACCTCAGGGTGTTCTACATAGACTTCACATGTTCGTCTCTGCAGCCCTGGGATGCTCTTCGTTAGATTTTACTGTGTCTGGTAACTTCCCAGATTCTCTTTCTATTATGGAAAGTCCAGTAATTTCCTTTCTTTTATATAAAAGTACCTTGAGCTGTTCACAAAGATCTGGGTTTTCCCCTATGGAAATAAAATAAGAAGAAACAGCTACCTTTCTGGTCTGAGCCAAGGGGGGGGCACAACTTTACACAGATTTATTACTCTTTGAATAGGGAATTACATTGAAATTTGAGTTTATGTTTAATTTGTTGTTTGCTGGACATTTTAGTGTTCTGGAAAGCAACTGCTCATCTTCTTATTCTAAACAGTGTCCCTCTGAAGCACACAATGAAAGTTAAATCTTATCCCTTGTCTTCTTGGCCAGTTCCTTTTAGTTATCCTTGATTCGTTTCTAATTTCTGCCGCATCAGGAATCCAGCTAAGATAATTAAATAAGCAAAATTTTTGTGTCCTGTATAAAAGTTGTATTATGCAACAGTTAAATTCCTAATCATTAGAAATAATGAAAAGGTATTTCGGTAAAAATCATTAGTGGAATCACATTTTCTTAGTTTAAGTGAGCAGGAGTTTTCCTTTTCTTTATAATTAATTGTTGAGTTTTTTTTTAATAGCAGGTAAAATTAACCTGATTAAATCTATCAGAACCTTATAACAAATGGAAATTCCTGTCTCAGTCCAAAGTCAATGGTCATATCAAACGCACATTGAAACTAATAGCAATCCCAAAAATGGTATTTAAGTAGTGCTGATGTGCAACTTAACTAAAGAAGTCAGATAGATCTTTCATGTGGTCTCATGTTGCCTGTAATAAAAGAAAGAATGAGTTGACTTGTACTCTAGCATAACTGTGAATGTCCTGGCTGTGAAATTATTGTGTTCCTATTTTTAATTTTTGTCTGTTCTGTGATATAGAAATCAATCACCATGCAGTACAGAGGAATTCATAACAGCTACACTAAAAGCCATGTCTTTTCTGCTTAATATAACATGATTTAGGCATGATTTTTTTTCCTGGGGAGCAAAAGGACTGAGCAGAATAGCCCTACCCCAGAAGTAGTCTGTTAGGCCAACCAGAGTACGCAGTGAGACTGTGAGACTTGTGGTGGGAAAAAAGAGTGATACATAATACTGTAGTTTCTTTTACTTATGCCACGTGTCCTTTTATGATGCTTCTAGCAAGGTTAGGATGTTTAGCACTGTACCTTGTGCTTCAAAGGCTTCTTTGTGTTACTGAAGGAGATTCTCTACAGCAATTGAACCCGTAAATGAATTTTTAGGATAGATTTTTGAGAGTACTGTTTTCTTTAAAAGAAAGAAAGCATTTGAGACTGCACACAGTAATAGCTGTAGACAGGAAAGAGACTGGGCAGAAATGTTGCCTAAATGTGTTCAAAGTTATTTGATCTAGAGACAGTCATTTGTGGTTCTATTTTTACCTCATTGGGAAAGGTCATGAAATCCTGAGAAATATTGCTGGAAAATGGCAGACTGCCCATAGTAATCATGCAAAGAGGACATGTCTTCCTGATTAAATGCAACAGAAATTGTGGCAGAGTAAAAGGGATGTAGAAGGACTTTTAGAGCAATCCTAAATAAATTTGTATTAGAAACAGAGGAGCAAAAGTGTTATTTAATTCTAGGGAAAGTAGAGATACCATTGAGAAACAAAGAGCAGCCAAGAGATGTCATTGCTTCTCTCTAATCTCACTTAATGATATATATATAGAAATGATGTAAATAAGAGGGAAATTGTTGTAAATGAGCACAGTGGTGAGCAGGACTGAACAGGCAGTGAAAGCATTCTTGTTTTGAATGAGATGTTGATCTCCTTCGGATTTTAAGTTCCTGCTGAAATGTAGATGCTGGTTGTTAATGTTCCTCTCTTACTCCAGGGGTTTACTCACTCTAATTTAATCTCATGACTTAAGCACATATCGTATATCACAAACGATCACTTAGATGAGTTGGCTGAATTTTAATGACGCGGTGCAAGAAATCCCCTTTGCGAGGGTTCCTGGTGAGCTAGTCCAATAGCTCAGCTGCCAAAGCCGTGCGAATATTTTGTAACATCATTTGGCCCTAAATCCATTTATTTTTCTTGGAAGAAAATACTTTCCCATACCTAACGTCACACGTGGTCATAGCACTGACAACAGGCCCTGGCCTATTATGTTACCCAGTATATCAATCTGAAATGTGACACAAGGGAACTATGTAACCTCTGCAATATGACACACATTGGAACAATTACCTCAGCAACTCATGATCTCTGGGGAAGGTGAATAAAATATTGACGGTCAAAAAACAAAATGCTGATGCTAGTCTCAGTTTGGAAGGTACCTTGACAACTTTGGCACACACTTATAGATGTGGAAGTCAACAAGGTCGTTTTAGAACATAGTGGGGAGTTGGTTAGTTTTCCAACCTCAGAGATAACATGACACCAATCAGGAAATGAAGATAAATAATCTGTCCATTGTTAAATCCTTGAAAAACTGTGAAAGAACCAGGCTTTCAAAGTCTACTTCTTCCCATCTTGAACTGAGGAATAATAATAATAAACAGGATTTTATTAGTAGAGCAATACAAGAGACTGTATGCTCATGGAAAAAAGGAGAGCATATATATTCTGCCACTAATTCCAAAAGATCAGATTTAATCTTGGAATTTAAATGATCATTTGCAATATACCGGGTAAGCTAACAGGCTTGAAGAAAATGAAAAATAAGTAACTAAATAAAAGCAAAATACAAAACTCCAAATGCCCAGAGCTCAGGCTGCTATTTCCTTCTCACTTCTTTAGCCTCGATTGACAAACCCAGGACTACTGACAGAGCTGCCGAGTGCCTTTAGCTGGAGCACCTCTTGAAGCACGTCTTGAAGTACCTCCCAGAAGACATCCTAAGTGAGGGCGTAAGAGAGCTCAAGTGCTTTCCTTTGCTTTCCTACTGCTGAACTGAATCATGATGAAAGTAGGCAAAAGACAGGAAAGAATCTGCTTTTGGCAGGGTGGAGCCTTATATCTCCTTGAGATCTACACCCTTCCTTTTAAGTGCCACATGCTTGGTGTTCCTCACTGATAAACCACACATTCATGTGATAGGTGGAATTCCAGCCAAAACTTGCTATCTATAGTTTGTGCTCTGAAACTTCACATCACAATGACACCATTTCTGAAAATATGAAATACACTGTAATTTCAGCAATTAACTGCAGAAATTAGAAGATCTGCCACCAACAATATATTAGAAAACAGCGATGTCACAGCTTTTATGTAAATGATGGAAACAGTATCTGCAGCACAGCAGAGGAAAATATTCTTCCTAATATCGTGGTAAATGAGAACCCAGGACAGTAGGTAGAAGTCTGTGTGGGATGTGCTGTATATTATCAGTGAACTTTTGTCCTGAAAGCATTTTATTGTCAGCAGTTTTACAAGATGCCAGGAGTAATTCAAAACAGTTAGGAAGCTCCTTAATGACCATATTGTTCACACATTGGGCAGAATTTGTAGTCACACTGAGACAACTAGTGATACTGTGGACATGCCATTACAGTGTTATAATACACTTTTGTCGTATTGTTGCCTTTTCTAATAATAAAAAAAATGCACAAGAAGAAAAAAAACCACCCAAGAATCTGGCTAAACTTGCTGGTTTTTGGGGAGTGTTTTCAGCCATCACAGTTGTTTCTGTCCCAGGCAAAGCAGCTCTGCAAGCTCAGCCTCAAGCTCTCTTTTATCACGATGGCAAAAGTGTCACTGCTTTTCCCAGAGCTGCTCTTGCTTCTCGAGGGCTCAAAGCTAATGCTGTGTACTGTGGTGTAAGAGGGAAAGATCTGTTTATTTGCCTGATGCTTTCTCCACCGGCAGCACAACTCCCTGTTTCCCTGGTCTGTTGCTCAGAAAGCTTGTGTCACTTTGATCAAAAATAAATGATAAGAAAGCGGCTCAGTAATATGAGAGAAACAATTTATGTTTGAATAAGAAGCAGAATCACCATAGTTCCTGAAATCTTCAGGACAGCGTAAGGTTAAAAGTGGAGGACAAAGCCTCCAGCTCTGAAACAGCGGGTTTATGTTGTCACAAGAATAATTAGTTGCCTGTAGAAAAGGGCTGCTCTTTTTTACGGGAAATACATTGTGCAGAGACAATCCAAACCACACTCCTGGTGGATGAGGGGATGTCTGGTGAGTGTCAGCAGAAGCTGAGGATCTTCTTTCACAAGTGGTTACACCACAGAAAGAGAGGCACCCCAGGCAAGATGAAAGGGACAAATAATGAGCAAACACAAAAGGGTGTCACTTATTTTCCTCTAATGTCTCTAAACCATAGTTTAAAAGAATATTCTTCAAAGAAGTTGTCTTCTTCAGTAAGTCAGTCTTTTCCAACCCAGAGGAATGAACAAGATTGTTCCTGTGGTGTTTTCTCTTCTGACCCATGTAAATTCTACTGCATTTAAGCTAGCAAGAATACATTAAGATGCATTTTTAAATGCATGTGGTTATCTGGATGATATAAACAGGTTTAGAAAGTTAAGAGTGGATCCATACTGTTTGGAGAACTGTAAATATATGCAAATAATCTCTTCCAAAATGAAACCATGCCTCCGAATATCTTAAGTAGGTCATGGCCGTGTTAATTATACAGACATATGTGTGTGTGTGTACATAAAATGTATATGGATTGATATAGCATCTGTATGTATACACACATATATAAACAATGATGTTTGAACCATAAGCATCCGTATGTGTCTGTTTTGTCCTTCCCTTTCATGCTCTGACATGCACCATCGACTATTCATCATGCTCGTACTTAGAGTGCATGTTTTTTAGGACACTGAATCATCCATTATGCTTTTTGTGAAATACATTTATTTGGGAAAATTTAGTAAATAACAGGAATATTTAGAAATAACAGTATTTTTATATGAGTTTATCATTTTTTTCTGAGGTCTCCAGCACCTCGCAGAGTTCAATAAACAAGACTGACCATGATTTAGTAAGACAGAGATCATTTTCGCTCCAGACTTGGCTCTGAAAGAGAACCAAACTAAAATATTATCTTTACAGGGCATTTCTGCATTTTGGCAAAAGATGGAAGGTTATAAAGACGTTGATGAGTTCATGTAGGAAGTTATCAAAGTAGAGCTGTTTCTATATAAAAAAATAATTCTTGTCATACAGAGAAAGCATGAAAATATACTGATCACTGATGATATTATGAACTCCAGACAAAAAGGTAAAATTAAATGTGCTTGTATGGAATTAAAAAAACATTTATATTTTTCTCCCGTAGCAAAAAATCCTGCTACTGCACTTTTCATTTGGCAGTGATAATAAATTCATATCAGATAAATGTTTTAATAGTAATTACTCAGCTTGGGGTATATAAAGATTTTAGGTTGAGTTATATTTTGGAAAAAAGCTGTTTCAGTTCCTAATTTCAAAACATTGTTTCTCATGTTCATTTTCTTTCCTTCCTCCCTTCCCTAACCCTGCTCTGACTCGGCACAGCACTTCAAATGTGAGATAAAGAGTACAGTAAGGCATACTGGGCTCCTGTAATTCCCACTGAAACACCATTAAGTAAAGAAAAGCTGTCAGGTATAAAACCTGCTGATCCTTAGGGATGACTTCGAGGACATTTTGTCTTTAATAGCTTCATCCGTTGCCAGGCTATAATTCACTTACATTTCTGTCAACAGCCTCATCAACGTATGACTATGACTTTCATGAAAATTACTGTACTATAAAACTTTCTTTACTGTGTGATCTAAATTGATTGATATACAGAAGCAGAAAGACAACAGAACCATGATACCATATTATTTTGCCCTCTGCTCTCAATAACTCTGTTGGCTGGGAAATAAAATGATAGGGAGCACCTCTGCAAATGATTTTTACATGCCTTTTAAAAGACAGTAAGCCAAAGGGCAAGGGACCTTAACCAGCAGGAATCCACAATGATATTTTAGAAAGGCACCTGAACTGAAAAGTGTTGTTTAGGATGCGGTCAGGCAGCCCTGAGTGGGAGGGTTCATATGCCAGGGATTGCTTTGAAAAATAAGGTTTTGCAGGCTCTGAGCACTGGCTAAGCACCTACAGCCTAGCATTTGCTGGGAGACGCTGACACCAATATGACAACTGTAACTGCAATGCAGGAAGAACCAGGTATTTTTGGCTGTGTACCTTAGGTTATCTGGATCAGACAGTAAAACACAAAGGAAGAGTGAATACATTTTGAGGACGGCTTTGGCTTTACTCTGAAGGCAATGGCATTTTGGTGAAGGAAACCCATGGGGGCAAGACTGAGGCTGCCGTGAGCAAGTTGTGCAGGAGATGTGGAAAGGAAAGCTGCCTTGCCCCAGTACAGAAAGCTCAGCCATCATTGTCCGAGTCAGTGTGTGGCCACATTGGGACCAGCTGGTTATGAGGGAATTCAATTGACTTCTGCAAAATTTGGGAAAAGACAGATGTTGCAGGGCTGGCTGTGTTCCTGCAACGTGATTGTCATAGTGTAATTTCCCGCTGGTGTGTTTCGCATCCTCGGAAGCCCAATTAACCAACTAAGCTTTGCTTGCAGCAAGCAGAACTAGGAATGCACTGATTTTCCCTGGAGCAGTTACTTTCTTGTTTACTGCATACAAGAAAAAATAAAAAGTTGTCTTTTTCAGTTAACTGAACCAGAGAACCAGCACTTTATACTAGCAAGGCTGTGAGGCTATTTTGTATATTCACAGTGTCTTACATCTCCAGTGCACTTTAATGCTTTCCTTTCAAAATGTACACTCAGGATTTTTCATCCCTTTTGCTGGGCAGCCCATAATTTTGTGTCTGACTCAACACCTGCCAAACCATTTCCAAAACACACTGTTTCTTTTAGGTGTACAACCCTACGATCACTCTTTTCAGGACCTTAGACATCTCATACTCTTTTCAGGACCTCAGACCTCACACCTAGGCAATTCTGCTTACTTTTTTTTCACTGGATTCCCCTTATATCTACCAAAACCAGCTGTGCTACAGCCAACGACACATACACAGCTTCCTTTAAATTCTTTAAAGAGTTCAGAGAAGGCACTAGAGGTGCTCTGCCCTATGCAAGCTGGGCTGTGTGCCTCTTCCACATGGATAGAAAAGTGTTGAACATTGCACCTATTAAAGAACAAGTCTTACAGCAGAAGATTTTAATTTTTCCTTTTATTGTCAGAGAAACAGTCTCCTAGTTTTCTCCTACCTTTCTCTAGGACAAGCTGTGCTGTTGAATTTCTTGCCAATGGTGGTCTGAAGGAAGGTGGTTGCTCTCATTTGTATCAGCTACATCATATTTAGTCCAGCCACCAGAATTTTTTTTTTGCGTAAACCTTGTGCATTGCCAAAGATACTGCATCTCATGCAGGTGACTGCAGTGTTTTAGAGCATACTGTCCATTAACAGAGGATCCATACTGGAAATGAATTTAATAACCCTTAATCTATGGCAGCAAGATGTGAAGATCGGTATTTGAAGACTGATCATCAACACACAGTCAACATCAAGAGTTTCCACTGGAGCTCTGGATGACTTGAAAATGTGTATGAATAGCACTGACTGCTCCAAGATGACTTCTTCATCTGCAGAATCCAGACATCTTGAGGGAGCGGAATTGTTCCTGGTCTTTGCAGCAATCCTAGAGCAGAACTCCACTGTGAAATAGAAGAAATGCACACACAAAAAGTACATGCAGATAAAAATAAATATTATGAGGGAGAGTTACTAGCTCTCCATAAAATTCACAAAATCAGCAAAGACTACATTTCAGAGGAGGCTGAAGGGAGACCTTATCGCGCTCTATAACTACCTGAAGGGGGGGGTGTAGGGAGGCGGGGGTCGGTCTCGTCTCCCAAGTCACAGGAGATAGGACAAGGGGAAATGGCCTCAAGTTGCGCCAGGGGAGGTTTAGACTGGATATTAGGAAAAATTTCTTCATGGAAAGGGTTATTCAGCATTGGAATAGGCTGCCCAGGGAGGTGGTTGAGGCACCATCCCTGGAGGTGTTCAAAAGACGGGTTGACATGGTCCTCAAGAATACGGTTTAGTGATTTTTTTATTGCTTATTTCTTATTTATTTTTTTGTCAGAGTTAGGTTGATGGTTGGACTAGATGATCTTTAAGGTCCCTTCCAACCTAGACGATTCTGTGATCTCTATCTGTCGAAGTTTGAGGCTTACTAAACTCCAGACTGAAAGTTTGTTACATATTAATGTATAAAAAGAGGTCTATTGTGATAAGCAATGAGAGTTGGAGGCTTACAAATGGGAAAGGGGGCTTCATTCTAACATGAGATGTGACATTGGTACTGTCTATATATGTGAATTATTACCATTGCCACATGTTCTCAGACACCCCCAAAGATGCAGGAGTATGGCCGTATATGTCCTTAGATGTAGGTTAATATGTTCAGGGGAGAAAACAATTGTAATGCATAAAAGACCCTTCTCTGCGCATTAAAGACATTGCACAGGTCTTGCCCGGTGCAATTTATGGATATTGAGGGACCTTGAATCATTTTCTTTCACCTAGTTAACACCAAACAGGTTGCAGTTAACAAATGTATATCTCTAGGAGAGACATTTAATCTTGATACAAAGACATGAAACAATTACAAATTCACTATTTCCCTTAGGATTTCCCTATAATGATTAATCATCTTCATTGTTGGAAAAATGTCATGCCAGAAATGTCTGGCATTACTTTCTGTCCATATGTTCTTATTATGACTCTACTATATTAAACATCCCTTTAATACATAATTTATTGCTGTGAAGGCACTTGCAATCAAACCACCTCTCAAGCACATATAAATGTGCACAACAGAGAAACATAAAAGAAAGCTCAAAGAAAGGCACAAAATGAACAACTAGACCACAGTGCTTGAATGGGTTTATTTTTACCTGACTAAAATCTTGTTCTACTTAAATAAACAGACAAAACAAATCAGTTACAGCCTGGTAACCTACATATAGCTTGAAGACTATTGAAAACAAGCAGAGGCAAAAGCAAAATAAATCACTCCTCTGCCCTAACAGATCCTACCTAAAACTCTAATCCCTTTCCCAACCCTCTCCCACCCTTCTCGTGTTTTTCTTTCAAATGTCTGTCCCAGGCTTTTATTTAAAAGATGTTTTGAGCTTAAATATATTCAGCTGCAACTGGTTAGTTCCCAGCTGGAATACTACAGAGCCTAAATGCTGATTTAACTCATTAGATACCGGCTCACAGCCTAGCAAAGAGAGGTCTCCCCAGAGCTTTCTCTTCTCCAGGCTGAACAACCACAACTCGAACTCTCTCAGCCTGTCCTCATAGGAGAGGTGTTCCATCCCTCTGCTCATATTTGTGGCTGTCCTCTGGACCAACTCCAACAGGACCGTGTCATTCCTGTACTGGGGACCCCAGAACTAGATGCGATACTCCAGGTGAGGTCTCACCAGAGCAGATTAAAGGGGCAAAATCACCTCCCACAACCTGCTGGCCACAAGCAGTGGAGGAATAAAACCGCTTTCTCACCTCACAGCTTGATCTGGTGCTGATCTGTAGTGCTGGGGGTTATGGCAGGGTGAGTTCATTGGGCCTTTGCAACACCTTGAAGCTCAGGACTCATTTCTGGGGTGAAATCAGTTCCTTTGGTAAAGTGGGATTGTTGTCACCTTTGCAGTCATGGAAGGTAAGACAGAATTTGGACTTCCTATGTGAACCTTAGAAATCTCTAGTTGTAGAAGGAATATTTAAAGCACTTACTATACTGTATATTTTTTTGGTGTCTGATTGATACCTTTTTTTTTCTTTTAAATTTCCTTTGTCTGTTCCCTTCCCTCCACTGCAGCCTGAGGGACCTATATTGTGTTTTCAGGAGAGGCTGTCTCTCCTCCTGTATGGAATCATGTTATGTCTTAAATAGGAGATATTCATGAAAGGAAACACCCAAAGGTTACTGAGAGGCTTCAGCGCAACCTCAGATGCAGCTTCCTTGGTATTAGAATTAGCACAATGACTAAGTAAAATATGCTAAGTAACTGTGTAACTGAGTGCCCTAGATTTTCCACCAGATTAACAGCTAGGGTGTGACAAGTAGACATGTATTCCCAAAGATGGTCAAGTCAGTATCTGTACAATTTTCTCCTAGACTTTGCCTTCACAGAATAGCAAACATTTCACTAGAATACACCTCACAAAAAAAAGAAAATTTTTTTTTTTGTCTTACAAACTGATACTTAACACTTGGTTGAGAAGATCAATCAGAGGAAAAAGTTCCCCATCACCCCTTGTGGGACAAAACCTTCACAGCTAACAGAAAAGACACTGAGCACGGATGCTGATAATTAGAAGCCTGAGCAAGTACAGCAGGAGATAATAAGCCAACCTGCTATGTGCAGGGTGTGTTTAATATTAATAGCCTCTGTGAGTCTGCACATGCACCAGTGGATGATGCTGGAACAAAGCACTTCATGTACCCTTAGAAAGGGTAAAGCTTTGGAAGCCTGCTTCAAAAAAGCCTGTTGTTAAGAGTGCATTGCTCAGAAGTAGTACAAAACTTTTTGTTATTCAGCTTTTGTGTATGTGCTGTTTTATTTGCCTTTGTGGTGTTTTTTTATAGTCTTAACCCCTTTTGATCTTTCTTGCTGCCTTTGGAGGCAGCAGCCAGGTAGGACTTAGGTAGACGATGCCCATAGCAAGGGCTAGGACTGATTTGCACCTTCCAATAACCTCCTGGTCTGAACATTGCCTGCTCTCCCATACCTGAAATAGATCCTGGGGTCTTCTGTTAAAGCTAAACTCCACAGAAAGGCTAGCACAAATTTCGTTTAATTAACAATTGCATGTAAACACAATTTGTTGGTAGGGTTGTTTTATTTTACCTGAGCAAGGTATCTTCCAGTTGATGCATGCTATAATTTAGAAGCACTTAGACAACTTACTTTGGGATTTAATCTATTCTCTTTTTCAGTCTGTCCTCTTAAAGTTTAGTAGTGGAGAAACAACCGTTGTTTAACATATCTACAAACTGTCAGGATTTATCAGTCAGAAAAATACTTGCCTTGACTGGTGTTCTAGCTTTTGAATTGGCTTTGGTGTCAGATGAGTTAGTGGCTATGTACCAACCCGAGGTTTCCTGAGAAGGAATTCTATCTTGTCTGTTCTGATTACTTTGTATTTTCTTTATTTTTTTGTAGGTTTTGTTTTTGTTTTATTTTAAATTTTCTTACTAGAAGCTGTAAAAAAGAGGTTTCGGTGATTTCTATGCAAAATTTCCATCTTAATGGTGCTTCAGGACATTTTCTTTGGTGGGGGTAGGAGGTAAAAAGATGTCAGTTACTTTTCCTTAATGATCAATTTAAAAATATTTCATAACTACCAAAGAAATATTCATTTTGACATAAAATCTATTTTACACAAAAAGACACGATCTTCTGAATTAAAAGTTCAGTTCAACATTCCTTAATTGCCCCTACATGATCTTCCTACCTTTAGAGCTATCAGAACATAATGGTTATATTTGTGATGAAGATCTTCTAAATTTGTTAAAAAAATACACACTGATGATAGGAGTGTTGAAATAAATAGAGGTCAGCGTAATTAAGAAATACTTAGAAAGACTAGTGATTCGTTTTTGTAATGAATCTATTTATTCTTACTATGAAGGATAATACATTTTGTATTCTGGATTGTGAGAAAACGTTAAAATACATGTTTTTATTGAGTCAGTTTTGACAAAGGGTCTTTCATTGCAATCTTATTTGTGTTCAATACTCATCTCTTGGTATCAACTGGATGTTGCAAATAAATCTCTTACTAACCGTGGTATTTTAGTAAAGCTCTGCAGAACCAGTTTCAGCAGATGGAGCTAGTGTGCTACCAATCTTTGACAGCTCTGCCTACCATGAAAAAAGATGAGCATAGAAGTATACAGGACTCTGGTTAGGGATATGTTAGGGTCAGTTGTGAAGATTTTCTTTTGGCTTAATGAAAAAGTAGCAAACATAAGTGGGAATTAAGTATTCTTTGCCAAGCACTGGTGGATAAGAGGAGTGCAGCTGTGTGATTCAGATACCAGTAATATACCATAACAGGGAAAAGAAGCTGAGAAACATATTAAATATTGCAGTTTTCTCCGAAGTTTTTATGATATCTTGTTATTTTCTACTATTACTCTCACACAGTAATGTGCTGTGCTCATAAATGGTCGTTAATATGTGGCCAGTTGTTTAGGTCTTATGGATCGTGTTGGTCACACTGGACCTACAGTAAGCAAGGAGATGCCTCCGTGGAGATGCAGCCAAGCCTGCACTAACTTGAAAAATGTAATTCAATTGATAAAGCCCTTCTGTGACAAGGGCCTTGTACAGCCATTGACATTTACTGACATTTTAAACTGTGAAGATGCTAACAGCACCTAGGTCAAAAGTTTGGGAGAAAAGGACTGGTTCTTGGACATAACACACAGGCCCCATTTTGAAGTATATTGAACTATGTGACTGCCTCTGCCACTGCTTCCTGTGCAGAAGACCATGAGCCACAATGAGGAGCATATGTGAGGGAGACAAAGAGACCTTGTACCTACACCAGCAGATTTGTCCTTACCATGCAATCGTGTTGGGTTCAGTGCTCAGGTTTGGTGGTTATCCTTCAGTGTACAAATACAGAAGGTAGGAGCTTCTTACAAAACCCTACTTCAATACAATACTGGAGACTAACAGGAGACGCAAGAAAATGCTCAGAGCTGTTAGCCAATTTTTGCAGTGGTCCTGCCCTGGGTAGACCACCCTAGTGACTGAGGATTCAATTTGCATATCTATACGTGCAGACAGGGAAAGAAGGCAAGAAAGAAGAATAATTCAGGAAACTTTCCAATCTGCACAAAACTGCAGGATTTTCTATTTGTGACATTAACTTTCTAACAGCAAAATGTGTAGATGCTGGTGGCAGTGAATGGCTGGACTCTGTCCTCATGGGGGGCAAGGATTCACCCTGTTCACACTCCTGACAACCTTATTTCAGTAAGCTGAGAAGTGTAGAGTTATGTGCTAATTCAGAAGTTTATATGCGGTACCGGTGCTATCAGGTTGTACCTTCTCTGCAGTTCTTCAGTTCTTACATTGTGATTTAGTATAACGCATTATAAGAGCAGTGTGTGAAAGTTTCAAAGCCATCATTGGTCATTGTTACAGCAGCATAACACTGACAAGCAGCTGATGGAAAGAGAGGGTTTTATTGCTATACTGTTCTCTCCTTCTTGCCCATTTAGGTCTTCAGCATCTGTACTTCAGTGACTCCATACACTATTGAATCCTTGAAAAAAGTTTCAGTGGGTATAAAGTAAGACATTACTTTGTTGTCTGCATGTCTGATACTGAAAGAACAATTTTACTTTACTGTAAATTGCCTACTACAGCAACAAACTAAGCCATGATTTTGCATCTGCATATATAAAATTGATGTTCTGGTTTTGAATTCACATTGTTTTGATTTCATGATCTAATTTGAATTTAGTTGACTCTTATGCAAACCGTCATCTGTTGTTAGTGTTTCAAGACTTTGTTCCATAAGCCTGTAAGATCTTGCCAATCCTGTACCCTTACTGGGGGTTACTGCTCTCAGACACCAGGGATGTGATATAAAAACACAGGCAAAAGATTTTAGCATATATTAGAATCTCCTCTGGGTTTTCATATGGCTGATATTAGTTATGTATAGCATATATCCATCACTAATTATACTTGAAATGAAATTTCCCCTAAAGGAGTGAACACTACAAAGTGTTGGTTAATTTTCCATGTTATAATGAGTTCAGCTGAATAAAAACAATAAATCTTGACTGGTAACCCAAAGATTTGGCATTTGTCCTGGATCTCTGATAGAATTTCTGAATGACTAGTGCTTGTATCAGTTATGGTCTCAGTCTCTAAAACAGTACTGGTGCTCTTCTGTTTTTATAAATTCCTTGAAATCAACAGATGAAAAGTGTTGTATGAAAGTTGGGTGTAATATTGTAGCATTGTCTACAAATGAGCTTGTCTACAGTTTATTTTTCTGCCATCAATGACTTGTCTATGTGGAAAGCTGGAGCACAATAAGTTACAATGTGAATTTACAGTGTGTGATTTACTCTGTGCTGGCTCCAGGTGAGGGCATTCTCAGCATAACTATCCATCTCACCTAATGCAGGTGTCCCCAGGCTTCTGCACTGTCAATGGAGAGTCTCCTGCTAAGGGAGATTCAGAGCATGTAAGTTAGGCATGTGCTGTGATCTCCACTCCAGAGAAACCTCTCTCTCTCACTCTCCCCACAGTGACTATGAAGAGAGTCTAGGTAGATTACCTTCCACTTTGAGTGATGTGATAGTTTCCCTCTCACCTACTTTGCCTCTTACCACTGCCTGTGAGACAAATTCTTCCAGATTTAGTTCAGACTTAATTGTACATATTCTGAGGGATATACTCATGGGATCCAGACCCCCTCTACCACCAACAGAAAAGAAGGTAAGTTTATTTAAATATTGATTCAGAGCAGGAGACTGACATAAATATAGCAGAGATGCCTCTGCTCCTCTCTCTCTCATTCCCTATTAGAAGTGGTAGCAGACTATCCTCCCAAGCACAAAGTTAACCTTTATGATGAGCAATTAAGGAGGTGGCATGAAGGAACTCGTAATTTGCACCCTCCCGAATTCACAACACTCACTACTTTCTCCATATTGCCACAGAAAAATGATACATAGTTTAAAAAAACATGCTGTCTGTATAGAAGGTCCCAGAAAGTGAATCAGAGTCCTAGGGGCAAAGACTCCATCCACTCTGGGAGCTGCTAGTTCTCCAGGTACATACGGGATTATTTTCCCAGTAGTAACACTTAATGAAACTGTAAGTACTTTTGGTTCTTTACTACTGTGAAACTAGGTACTGTGCATTTACAACTGATATGACTATTGCAATGAAATATCATCATCTTGCTGATGCCACAGTTTTAAACCCATATGACCCATCAAAACTGCATTACACAGAAAAATAACTTAAAAGGAAAAGGGGTCATATAGCACGGCCAACAACAGCACATGAGAGGCAGAGCTGTGCAAGGACTAGCATAGGAATTGCAGACTTTCCTAATAAATGCTTTCTGTCAGGTTCTTGGCAGGAAACCGATAGAAAAGCTATAAATCTATTGCAAAGACAAGTAGAGATGCTATCTTTCTGAACACCAGATAAGGTCTGACTACCTACAGAAGAGATCTGGGCTGGCAAAGAAATCTCACCCTCTTGACAGTGTTGGTAAAGCAGCGATCAAGGACTGGAGTACCGAAGGAGGTACATGAAGGGAAAGAGCTTCTATATTGCATCACCTAGGGTTAAAGAATATGTCAGTTAATAATTATTGAACAAAATTTAGAACACCGTGCAACAACATTTTCCCTTGAATTATCCCTGCACACAAGTTCATGAACATTCACACTGATGAGGGAGATCTTAAATAGTTCTGTAAAATAACAGGAAAGAGGTTCACAATAACTGGAGAAGTCTTTCTAAAACCAGTATGTTGGAGGAAAAAAAAAGCGAGAGGTTTAGTTATTGAAATCATTTTGGTTCTTCCTTAATAAGGAACCTACCCTTAAATTCTTCCTGTGCTCCAAGAGTTTTGAATGACAAAGGCTGGTTATTACAATGTGAAAGGATCCTTTTCTGTTTTGAGTATTCTAGGATCTAGATAGTAGTTAAGTAGCTTTGTTAATCTAAGCAATTATTAATAATGGAACTGAGAGATCAGTCTGTAGCAAGATAAATCTCCTCAGCCAAAAAAAAAAAATCTGAATTCTATGGACTATTTCTTTTGAAGTTAGCTGAAAACTTTTCTGCAGTAATTTTAAAACCTTTTCTTCCTCAGTGTGGATGCTTTCTTTTTTTTTTTTTTTCTTTGCATACACTAGATTTCTTATCATTCTCCCGTTATCTTATCTATTCTCCCGTGTGAAAACAGGCAGAAGAAATGCTTTTTAACTCTTTGCTTTTGTACATAACACAACAACTATGCGTGGAACAGATAGAAAGCGTCCTATGCAATGTATTTCATCTGGATTCTTTCATCTGGATGACTATTCATGTCTTGTTTAAAACTCAGGAGTTTTGTAAATGTCATAGGAGTTTGAGCCTTTTTTGCTCTTTTTTTTTTCCCTGGGATTAATTTTCAGTTGCATCCTATTTTGTCTGGAGATTTATTTGGATTAACACACATACACACACCACTTAGTTCTTTAGGCTTACCAAAATGCAGCTCACAAGGCCTGTGACCCATTAAGCCTTTATATGTGGTCAAAATGACTTTTTTCTTTTTGTCTACCCGAAATGGAACCAAATAATAGAATCACAGAAAGCTTGGGGATGGAAGGGACCTCTGGAAGCCAACTGGTCCAACTCCCTCTTTCAAGCAGGGTCACCTAGAGCAGGCTGCCCAGGATGGTGTCCAGATGATTTTTGAATCTCTCCAGCGGTGGAAATTCTACAGGGCAACCTGCGCCAACACTCGTTCACCCTCACAGTGAAAAAGTGTTTCCTGATGTTCAGAGGGAACCTCCTGTGTTTCGGTTTGTGCCTGTTGTCTCATGTCACCGGGCATCACTGAAAGAAGCCAGGCTCCATCCTCTTTGCACCCTCCCTTCAGGTATTTATATACATTGGTAAGATCCCCCTTTCACCTTCTCTTTGCTAAGCTTAACAGTGATATTTTTGAAGTACATGCTTGAAAGTAAGGCAACATACATGCTGTTAAATAAGCCAGAGCCAAGGGAAAGGTTTTGACCATTACACTACGATCACACGCACTGTTTAGCTGTTAACGTGGTTCATAACTTTCTTTAGCTTACTACATCCTCCAGACGATGCCTGGGCAAGGCTTCGGACACCTCACACCAAGGACTGTTCCCCAAAAGGCAGGATGGATGAGACTACACCAGGTTCGGCTCCCTCCCTTCTCTGCAGCAGTCCCCCAGGTCTGTGCCAGGAGACTTTGTACCTTCAGACATCCCTCAGGTTCTTCTCTAGGGCTATTGCCCATACCTTCAGTCTCATATTGTGAAAGGTCCTCTTTAGTTGTAAAGATTGACGTAACGTACAGAAACTCAACATCCTTCCCCCTCGGGTCAGTTTTACATGGTCTAAAGTTGTGGCAGGGGAGGTTTAGATTAGATACTAGGAAGAATTACTTTACTGAGAGGGTGGTCAGGCACTGGAACAGCCTGCCCAGGGAGGTGGTGGAGTCACCATCCCTGGCAGTATTTAAAAAACGTGTAGACACGGTTCTTCAGGGCATGCTCTAGTGCCCGAGATTATTGGTTTGTGGGTGGGTGTGATGTGGTGGGGTGTTGTGTTTTGTTTGGTGTGGTTTTTTTGTTCTGTCTTGTTTTTTTTAAGGTTGGACTTGGTGATCTCAGAGGTCCCTTCCAACCATGGTGATTCTGTGAGTACAGGACAGAGACGGAGACTTATAGGACTGCCCAGGTAGGCAGGGAGTACAGAAAATAAAAAGCCTCTTATATAGAAATTCAGGGCCATCCTTGCTGCCTTATGTTTTGGGTAGTCAACCTGACAAAAATTTAACTCTGGCTAGAAGGTATCAGCAACAATGTCAAAAAGCATGTTCAACAGGAGACAAGAAAGCATGCTAAACTTTCCACAGCGCAGAAGAGTCTACTGGTGACAGGAATGCTGTTTTCATCTGTGGAGTGACAGAAAAAGTCTCAGAGGCCCTTGTTGCTCTTTAGAGTCTCAAAGACAGCATTGATTAAAAAAATAACTATTCTGAGTACCACGCTATTGATGAAAACAACACATGGAAAGCTCATCTCTCGCTTGTGTTGCAGCAGATGGTGACTCCTTTATGATGTGGAGAGAAGGGAGTGTTGCAGCACTTACGAACAAAAAAAAGTTGTAGAGTCTGGAGATAAAGACACTGTTTTATTCATTAGAAAACTCTTATTAGACACCTCCTTAAAATGGAGCATGCCATAAACATTGATGTTAAGTGTATGAAAGTCCCCATATCCAAAAGTCTAGTCCTCTGTGGAAGACCATGAGGCTGAATTTAGAGCTAACGTGCATTCAAAGCCACTCAGTGGTGATTACTAGTGCAGACCTAAAGCACATTTGGGTTGGTTTGTTTTGTTTTGTGGGAGGACATAGATGTATTTCTGCTCAAGAGGAATAAGGCTAAAGATATCTGTGAGGTACTGTTTGGGTCTGCATGAGCCTTTTCAGCTTTTTTCATGTCTCAGTGAATTGAATCAAAAGCTGTGCAGTGGCAGAAATTCCCATCTGCCCTAATCGACTTTATGAAATCTTTGAGGGGAAATCTTAAAGAACTGCAGAAACATCAGAAGCATAGTGACACTGCCAGGTTGATGACCACCAAGCAGAAAATTGTACCAATAACTTCCTGTTTCATAATAGGATCTGATATCAATTAACTGAATAATCTCTGAATTTACTAGATTGTATTAGAAAACTTTGTTTCAATCCTCTTCTCACTTTAATTACTAAGGTTAATATGGAGTGCAGGACTTTCTGAAATCATCTATTTCAAATCTGGAGAGTTGTCTACAAAGCATTTTTTCCCGCCTCCTGCCAGTGTCTCTCCTCCATCTGCATGTTGACAAAAGGCCTTTGCTTGAGAAAAAATTTCCCTTTATTTTTCTGAGATAATACATTAAGGAAGAAACTTTTCCTTTCTCTTCCTTCATTCAGTGCTGCTCTTTGTTTACGTGTCATTTCTGTCTTCTTCTGTCAATGGGGACTGACACTTTTCTGGCTAGCTTCTTATCTGGAGTTCAAGGAGCTTTTTAGCTTGCTTGCCGCAGTTTCAGTTGGCTCGGTTGGGATATATCCATCTTTCTTTCACCTTTTCAGAACTGCTGGCTTCGCGGTTTATTTCCTTTAGCCAGCAGAGCTGTTGTGGTGGACTGCTCTCCATGCCTTCTGCTGTTTGTTTGTTGGTTTTTTCTGTTGTGGCTGTTTTCAGTTTGACAGTACAGTCTGGGAGCAGGGGACTGTATGGTAACTGTTTGCGTTTCTAAAAACGTCTTTCCACCTTGCTGTTTCATTTTGCTTTACAGTTAGGGAACATATAAACCAGATAGATAGTTCTGAATTTTGCAGATTCTGCAAACTTCAGCCTCCTTAATAGCAAAGAAAATTCACAGACTGTAAATGCAGCCTCTGGGAGGTTGTTCCAGGCAAACTGAAGTGTGCAGGTTGGGGAGAGAAGGTACCATTTTATGTCTGAGACATCTTTTTACCTGTCACGCCAATAGTCATGACAGAGCACAAGTTTTTCCTCAAACACATAGAGAAAAATGTATGTATGTATGTAGATATTATATTTGCATACCATGTAGATATAACTATGTGTTTTACTAGTTTACTCAGGCATTTTAGCCACTGAATCAAGACTAGATCCCTTTGTCAGTTTGATAGACAGAGAGCTAGATGGTTTGGGGTTAAGGATTCAAGAAATTCACCACTTGTGTTTTTCTGTAAAGAGCATAATGAATCTTGGTTGCGCCTCCACCCTGGAAAATACTAAAAGCAGCAACAACTCTAAGTCAAATATATCCAGTAGTCCTTCATGAAAAATAAATTAACAATGGAACAAGTCCAAATTGTGAGGTTAGTTTTGGCTCTAGGAAATCGCTCTACAGCATTTTATAACAAGTATACATATATATCTGAAGAATGAGCCCTCAGAACGTTTTTCTTTAGGTATTACAACCCTAAGGACTTTCTTTGAAAGACAGTTTATTTTTTATTTTCAGTTTGTTCTTTTTTGTGTGTGTTTTGTTGTTAGTTTTTTTTTTTCTTTTTTCTTTCAGACATGGCATGTCTTCTTTCTTGTCTTGTCATCCTAAAGTGATGATGGTTTTTGAAGCCTGATTTTTTTGCAAAAGTGGGAAGAGCAAGCAGGTAGCACTTGAAACTGCAGTATGCGGTACCTGTTGTTTTGTGCGAATGTGGCTGCAGGGCCAAGAACATCTTTGGACTGAAGAGACAACTAATTAAAGTACACAGCAAGTTCCAGCTCCCCTGCCTTAGAGTTACGTACCTTTAGAGTAAACAGTGTATTTGCTAAATACAACCTGTTAGTGCTTTACTGAAGTTTGTGACATACTAAAGCAAAAGCTAGAGGGTAAGTGGAATAAATTAGCACCTGTTTGGTCCGTGGATATCATGAGTTTACATGTTTTTGGAGAATAACAGGGAATAACATCCCTGCAGGATTTTGCCTGACTACCTGTTGTGCTGGCAAATTAAAGGAGCTGAGCTCCAGGTTTCTAAGGGCTACTCCTGTTTCACACAGTCCTTGTTGGGAAATTTGCAACTATCTGTCTTATATGTCTCAGCTTTGGTCCAAAAAAACCCTTGTGAGACGGTGTTCTTAAGCATTCATAAACCAGGCTAAGAATGTATCAGAATAGTTAAATAAAGAAAAATAAAAAAGAGAGGGTTTGAAATACTAAGTTTGGGAGCCCTCTTCATTTCCTTTCAGTACTGATATATTTGGGATTCATGTTTTATCCCCAGAATAAAGAAGCTTTTCTTCATATTTAATGTAAACTGAGATTATAAGTAATACCATGATTCTGATATCTAGGAGGAATACTTACGGTGAGGTTCGCTGACAAGCTGGATATATTGGAGTTAATGTGATTGGAGTAGAGCAGAAGAAACAGTTATGCTGCTTCCCAGATACTATTTTTGTTGGAAGAAGTTGCTGGTTTTTTGGTGCTTGCCTTAAATGTGGTGGAAAGGTTGGAATACAGTAGCAGGGTAAAAGCAGGTAATAGAAATAAATTAAATGTTTCATACCTCTGCATTAGAGTTTCCTCTAGGGCTTATCACTATAATGCCTAAGCATTCCCTCAGTAATTTAGATCTGCTCTGTGGAGGCGTTAATGCACTTCAGTAGAATCATCTGCTCTTCTTCTTTTTCCCAGTAGACAGCCAGTGCTCAGGTTTGCCCCTCTCTTCATTTTTCTTCCTTGCTAAGTCTTTCTTATGCTGTTTATAGTGGGTAAGCATTCTTGGAGAATATAATTTTGCATGCATTCTGATGGTGGTCAGAAAATTCATAGAATTAAATAATCATAGAATGGTTTGGGTTGGAAGTGCCCTTCAAGATCACCTAGTTCCAACCCCCTTGCCTAGGACAAGGACATCTCTCTCTAGACCAGGTTGTTCAAAGCCCCATCCAACCTGGCCTTGAACCCTTCCAGGGATGGAGCATTTACAGCTTTTCTGGGCAACCTGTGCCAGTACCTCACCACCCTCACAGTAAATAATTTCATCTTAATATCTAATCTAAATCTCCCCTCTTCCAGTTTAAAACCATTACTCCTTGTCCTATCACTACGCTCTCTGATAAAGAGTCACGGACTCACACAGAATCACAGAATGATATGGGATTGGAAGGGACCTCTGGAGATCATCTAGTCCAATTCCCCTGCCAAAACAGGGTCACCCAGATCAGGTTGCACAGGAACACGTCCAGGCAGGTTTTGAATGTCTCCAGAGATGGAGACTCCACCACCTCTCTGGGCAGCCTGTTCCAGTGCCCTGCCACCCTCAAAGTAAAGAAGTTCCTCCTTATTTTTAGATAGAATGTTCTATGTTCAAGTTTGTGCCATTACCTCTTGTCCTGTCACTGGGCACCACTGAAAAAAGACTGGCCCCATCGTCTTGACACCTACCCTTTAAGTATTTATAAGCATTGATCAGATCCCTCCTCAGTGTTCTCTTCTCCAGACTAAAAAGACCCAAGTCCCTGAGCCTTTCCTCATAAAAGAGATGTTCTAGTCCCTTAATCATCTTCATAGCTCTTTGCTGTACTCTCTCCAGCAGTTCCTGTTTCCTGTAGGCCCCCTTTAGGTACTGGAAGGCTGCTATAAGGTCTCCCCAGAGCCTTCTCTGCTCCGTGTTGAACAACCCCAACTCTCTCAGCTGAAAGCTGATCACATTACTCCCCTTTGTAACTTGGAATGTGTTCTCTTTCTGGCTTTCATGTGCTTCATGCTTTGTGAAGTGCCTAGCTGCAGCATGGCCAGGCATGGACAGAGATCCATTCACTTGGGGTGCCAGGTGATTTCTAAGAGTAGAACTTACGTTCTTGAAAAAGTAACAAAAACATCCCTGAACTGAGAGAAATGGAACACAAGCCAAGCATCATGTGTTTTCAGTCCCAACACTGCTGAGGAGGCAGCACTTGGCAGCCAGCAGAAGCCTCTCAAATCTCTGGAGCAGTGACTTTCTGTAAAACCATGTGGAATAATGCGAGATAAGACTAATGCTGCCAGACCTACCTCAGCCAGTTATTTCACTTACTTTAATACAAACCACGTGTATGAAGTACAAAGACTTTGCATCAGAACTGTGCTATTTTAGTACCTAGAAAGGCTGCAATAGAAGGCTCAGTGCCTAATTGTCATTGAAGTTCAATGCTTTTGAAGATCTCATGAGGCATCTGTCTACCTTTCCTAATCCTTAATTATTTCTGTGTATCCCCTTATTAAAAGGCTACGGTTTCTCAGTAGCACATTTTTCTGCTCATTCCAATATGGCAGTCTTTAGTCTAGTCTTTCAAGACTACTGTCCAGGAATGACATTTCCTGTAGTTAGTACTGTTCCTAAACAGTAATAGTATTTGCAGAGTATTGTTTGGAAGACATGTACACGTATATTTCTTTTTTCAGCATTTTTACATACTTGTTACAATGATAAATATTATTTGGGTGTACCTGTATTGCACTGTATCTGTCTACAGTAGTTTCACTAAGACTCACTTTTCAATAAGGTGTATGAAGAACTCCCAATGGGTATGTGGTAATATATATTTTCCCATTACAGGAAGATGTGTAAAATGTAGGTGTATTTGATTGCACTCCTTCTGCCTTTTATGCCAACTTTCTTTTTATGTCAAAAGTTCTCAACCTTTGACAAACTGAGACCTTAAGATGAAGCCATACTATCTGTAATCCATATTCCTCTCAACCGTAATGAAACTAAAGAGGTTTATACGTTTTTGGAATTTGCTTTTGGTTTGCTAGGATAAAACCCTATGATTGAGACCACTTGCTTTCAATTAGGAGCAACTCTGAGCAAGTGATATGTGTCTACATGTGTTCATAGAACTTCTAATACAATGACTGTTCATCTCTGGTCAGCAGAGATACTTGTCTTTGGAAAATGTGTCCATGTAAAGAATACACAATACCGTTATTGTGTATATATAATATATTGTGTATTATCCGCTAGAGTTTCTTCCTACACAGTCTTTCTTTCAATTTTTCTATTTCAAGGGCATTGTATTTGGGAGGGTTTTTTTATTCTTACTGAATGTAACAGAAATGCTGAAGCCAAAGGCAGTGTTGGGGTTTTTTGAGCTCTTAAACCATTATTCTGACTCTTTCCTTAGGTCATTTGTTCTTGATACTTCTGTCTTCTCTTCAAGATGGGCAGAGCGAGACTCGTTTAATGAAAAACATTAACTGGACGATTCTTAAAAACAATTGTTGAGGGGATGATATAAGAGCTTGGCTGGCCTTGAGAGACTTTAATACAGCTCAGGACCATTTCAGAAGAAAGGTAGGTGTAATTTCTAGACCTGACAGACATCATCAGCTTCATGTCTCTAGGTTTTTTTTAAGGAGCCTAATTATTGAAAAATCTAAACAACAACATGCTTGTAATACCCTGACCATATTCTGCCACTGATCTGGGATAAAAGACTTGAAAAATCAGCATGACATTTAGTGCTCTGAATGGTGTGGATTCCAGTCTAATCCTGCCACCAGACCGGAAGTCTGGGATCTTCAGCTCAACCCAGAGGTGTGAGAACTGTAGTAGTTTGTTTGTTTGTTTTGTTTTTTTTTTTTCAGAAGCTGGTAGTGGAAGATGAAACAGTTGAAAATAACATTGTTTGAGTAGGATCTGGGCAGCTCCAGTACTTACCTTCATGAGCTCTTCTGAAATCTGATTTTCTGCTCTACAAACAATAAATGAGAATAATAGATATCATTTAAAAATTGCTTGATAGCAAGATTTTGTATTTCTGGGACGTGTGCTGGCTGATACCTGTACCAGAAATCTTTGTATATGGAAAGCAGAAAACACCACTGGAGTTGCTGGTGAATAAAACTTGTCAGCAGTATTCAGTTTTTGCAAGAAGACACTAGAGATAAACTATGGGCATTTGTTGCTGTGCTAAGCAACACAGTAAGTCTGAGTAGCTCAATTTCAGTCCACTAGAGGTCTGTGAAATCATTTCCCAGTAATGTTTTTAATCTTGTTTTGAAGCAACCTTGCTGAGTGTGATACAGTTAAAATAAAATAAACTTTTGATCCAGTTCCTATTGTTCTCAGACAAAAGACTACAGACACACAGAGATCTATTTAATAGACATGGCTTTGTAGCAGGGCTGACTAGAAAACAGTTCTGGCTGATTCTTTATTCTTGGATCAGCACAGGGAATTGCTCTTACTACTGATTGACTAATATTTTAGGTAAAAAAAATGGCTTTCCTTACAAATGGTCATTTTTTTCTAATACGAAGAGAGTACCATGTGGCGCAGAGAGTTCATTAGCATGAAATACCCACCCCATGGTGGTTCTTCATAGTGCTAAATTTACTTAAGTGGAAAAGGAGCCAAGATCTATAGCCTCACAAGGCTAATGAGGCCTTCCAGAGCACTGGAAGGACACAGGTGGTTATCTATTAGCATCTAGCTCAGACTGTTTGATATGCTTTCAAATCACTTGCTAAGCCTCAAAGCTTAAGGTTCCAAATATATCTGGGCTAATATTTTTATTATTTTTATTTTTTGTGCTATACTAACTCATTTCCTCTACTTTCTATCCTAATTACAGTTAGATTAGAGTTTATTTTATCCTTAATTTTATGCTGCATGTGTAGTTAGTTCAACTTGGCACATAAAACCAGCTGAAATAATGTTCTAAAAGGCATTAGTAGATTTGTGATTTTCATAATAAAACTAGTGCCTGGTGTTAGCATTCAAGAGTAGGAGCACAGCATTACAAATCATAAGATAATTGTGGCTATTCAGAAAGATTCAGGTAGGCTCCATACATCCTAATCTTTAATCCCAGTTGCTGCAGTTCAAAGAGAGTGATTGTTGAGAGCATAAGCTGTAGTAAAAATGATGGTATTCAAAATTGCCTGAATTAATTTGAATGTATTATTTTCATCTCTGCTCAGGATTCAATATGTCACTTGGTTTCATTTAAATTCTTTGTATTTGGTTCATATTCAGTACGTGGTTCATTTGTGCATCAGTAAAGAGTGCTACTGCACAATAATTTTTATGTGCCTTGAAAAATAATTAATGTAAAGCTGAATATCATTGATAAATTGAGGCTACTTATCAGTATTTAGCATATACAGAAGTATGAAAGGGAATAATGCAATTTGTCTGAAGCAATTAGTTGTCTAAATTAGAGATAAAGGATTGAGGATGAGACGTTTAAAGAACCAAACAGAATAAATATATTGACTGTTCAAAAGTACAAACATGTCACTTTCAAGTTGGTAGTGCTTTGTAAAATGACAGATGTCTTTGTACTTTCTATGGACAAACACAGAGTGCACAGTTATTAGATGATGCCTGGGTGTGATATACATAATCACCTCAGAAAGTAGATAGGAAAGGCTGCAATATATTTGATTCTTGAAACATACTCATTGTGGCATATTCCCACTAAAATGAGTGGAGACCACTGGCATAATAAAGTAATGGAGAGACAAATCCTTCACTTGAAGAGATAGAAAATATTTAGCATGCTAAACAGCTTACAGCAATGATGTTTTTGTCACCTGAAATACATCGTACTTCCTGCTGGAGTAGGGCACACTTCAGCTGCCAGGAGTCTGAGACACTGGGCTTTTTGAAGGACTGTAGGATAAAGTCTGACCAGTGACTAACGCTGGGCTCTGTCCTTTTGCCTGGATGCAAGTAACAGCAAATATCAAATGTGTCAGCATACTATGCCAAGTATCTTTGGCCATTAATGGCATTTAAACTATATATTCCCTCTTGTTTTGTTTCCATGTTTCCAAAGGTGATCCAACGCAGACATAACATCATCTGCATATTGATATACCAGTCACCTGGAAGCCAAGCTTATCATCACTTGTACCATAAACCAGAAAGATTAATCTGTTATGGCTCTTTTTCTTCAAGGAGGAGGAGAGAAGAAACTCTCAAGAGAGCCTGAGTGTTTAGATGTTTGTAAGAAAACTCACATCCTATTTAGTGGGTGTTTCACAAGAGACAAATAACACAACAAGCTTTGTGGAGATATTCAAATATATAGGGGGGCTATCTTCCTAAAAGAAACTCCAAGGTTACCAATAGAGAGCTCCCGCAGGGTAGGAGGTCTCTTACTGGGCTTTAAGGCATATCAAGAGTTGAAGTATTTGGCTAACAAAGTAAACATGGCCTTTATATGAATAAAAGGTACTGGTTTGTTACAGAGCTTGAGAAGCAAGTACAAGGGAATGACCCTGCTCCATGTGGCAGAATCAATTACAAACAAGGACCTTCAATGAAACAAGAATCCAACGCATTTTCCTCATTTCCGTGAAACACAGGATGGTGCGCCCATCATCACTTCCATCATGAATACGCTGTGGTATGGTAATTAATTGAAAGTACCTTTATTTGTATTAATTTTTACAACAAAATATAGAAGGTATTGGGATGACTTTCTAAATTTATTTTATGGGCAATTTCACAGCCTTTCTCTCCTGTTGAGAATTTGATAATTGATATTGATTGTCTCTAAAGTGAGTGCAGGAACGTGTGTAATGGTATTGCTATGGTCTATTTGCTTTACATGCATTGTAGCTGAGAAAATAAATAAGAGTCCTCATGTTAACAATTATGTCAGAGAGAAGATCACTTTTGCATTTCTGGATCATGGGAATATATTACTAAGCAGAGATGAACCCTCAGTGCAACATATAATGTGTCTATTCCTGCTTGAATGTCTGCTTTCAGACCCAGATTGCAAAACCAAGCAAGCTTGGAGGGACCTATGCTAATCTGTGATTCTGAAAGGTGGAAAACCAAACTGTAAAGCCCCTGGAACTGTCTTTAGAGGAAATCTTGACCCCTTTTTGTAACAGGAAATAAACACGCTATATTTAGTGTAGACCTGCTGTTTTGTGTGCTATCAGGCTGACTGTTACAGCTACCAGCCCACTGAAATGCAAGAGAATCTGAGTGAAGAGTTATTTTCTTCTGTCCTGCAAAGTACAGGGCGTGAAGGTCAGCAAAAGGTTAGGGATAACTTTATGCCACTCTTTTCGCTTGTGCAGTGTAGGAAGTTAACGTCAACGAGCAGAAAGAAAGAACAGATACACCTGCATCCAGCAGCACACTATAGCTTGTATGTGGAAGTTACAGAGGTTTTTAGCTGAATGCTGGTTTTGTGGGAATGTGGGCAGATCAGAGTCCTGAATTCACACTGCCTGTGTGCCAAAGTAGATGGGATTCAACGAGAGCAGGAGCACGTTCCTATCATATTGCATACGAAAATTCAGCGCATTAGCTACAGCTAATCTGTTTTGTGTAAGTTACACTGCTTCCTCCTGATTGTATTAGAAGGTGGAAAACTGAGAAATAAAAGATTTTGAAGATTTTTTTCCCACGTTTTCTTAGATAGTGTTATTAACATTTGTATCTCTGATAAGTTTATCTTTTTCTTATTTTTATTTTTAGAGGACTGAACGCATTTCCACAAGGAAGTATGCAGCATCGTCAGAGTCCAATACTCTCTGACCAGGTTTTTTTAGATATTCCACACATGGAGGGTGTAAAGTTTAATATCAAATTTACTTATCTGAACATATTTATTATTATACATGATTTCTGATTTAGTAGAGTGATACAAAATATACTGAAAACACAATGCAAATGTAAGTTACACTTATCAGTATGTAGCAATTGTAATATACAGTTCAATCACAATAACAATGTGATTGCCATTACCGGTCTCTATAATGTGCTCAATACTGGGCAACCCCAATCACCAGGAAGGAGTATGTGGATTGAAGCCAGCTCAAGCCTGTTGGTCTCTTCAAATTACCGGTGCTACTTGTCTGGTTTTTACACTCTATGTTGGGCTGAGCCACTTATTCACTCCCATGTCTCCATGCTGGTCTGGCTAACTCAGGGAGACATTCACCCTCTTTTAATAACTCAGGGAGAAACATTTATACCACCAAGTGATCCAAGCAACTGCTGATAGTTGTTTAGCTAAAACAAAGGCCACCCTCCAGTCCCCTTTGTGTTGAGATTAAGTCAGCTTTGCCGCAGCTGTGGTCAGTCACAGCCTGCATATTTCCTGAGCTTCACACATCACCCTTGCCCGTCTCCTTTGAGCTTTCTTCCATCGTAGGGCTTTTTTCTCAATCACATGTATGCAAAGCAATACTTTTTGTATCTTCTTCCAAATACTCAAATCACATGATGCATTTTAAAGTGTGTACTGGGTGCCAAAGTGTACCAAAGATAGTAGTGCAATTCTCAAGGTTCTTTAAAGTACCCTTGGCTTTTCTATACCCGTCTCTTTTTAGAAGATGAACACGGGCAGTGTTCTAATTGAATGTCTCAACAAATTTCTGTTTATATTGATACAGGGTTCCCAATAGTCTACCTCTAGTTGTGTCCTCGAAGAAACACCTATTTAACAAAGGCATGTAGCAGCTCACTACTGTAATGATCCCTCAAGAGGAATTTAATTTTTAATTAAGTGAAGCAATGTGTTTACTCTTGCTATATAGCTGATTAATCAGGGCTTTGTTAGCTGTATAGAGGAAAGAGGCTAAATTAAATACACCTTTAATGAGATGATAGGGAATTGACCTTTGCTGTCACCTGGAGGGCAATATATAAACACAACCATTGAGGGGATTGTTCTGAGAGGTTAGATAATACCCGTTAAAAGGCATGTTAAGTAGTGGCAGATTGGTGGTTGGAAAATTAACCCACATGACTGAATGAGTTTCATGGAAATTGTTGAAGCTACCTCTAGATTATTAATGACCAGATCTGATAAAGAATCTAGTGTAGCGCAGTTTACCTCTTCAGAAATATTAAATGATCTTCAGGTCCCCTGATGTTGAAGTCCTTTGTAAAATATATGGTTTATCAAAACATCACTGTTATTTTCCTGAATATCTTAGTCAGGAAATTGGGCAATGAAGGAAAGTGTCTTAGTAGAAATAGCATTATGAGTTCTCTAGTAAAATTTCACTGCAGTGAAGTCGGAAGAAAAACTATCCATTATTTCTGCAGGACAGAAATTTCATGCAAGATCTTTGTACTCCATCCCTACTGCAGTATGATCTTTATGTTAGGGCTTAATTCTAACCAGTAACAATGATTATTTTGTCAGTAAAGCCTATTTACTGGAGCATACATGACTTGGCAAGTGAAAGGCTTGGGAATGAATTGACTCTATCAGTGTACTGGTTACTCAAATACAGGATGTATCTTGGCACATCATTCCTGTGGCAGCAATGAGATTATAATCTAATGTGAGTTTTTGACCCCCTTTATTTCTGAAAAACTTACTTTGTGGGAATGCTATTATATATTATTCTTTAATGAGGGATCATAATTTATGATATGAGGTTGTATTGCTAAAAACACTTAAAAAGGATTCAGCTGCTAGAAAACAGAAAAATATGTATTTAATTCATTGAGAGAAAATTGTTTCTGTGTTTTTATTTCTTGAAGAAAGTACTGCGTAAAACCAATATTAATAGATTCTTCCTCTACCACACAATCACTAGAAAGAATATTACTTCAACCTTTACATTATCTTTTTCCTCTCTGGCAATTTTGATTAAATGGGTATGTGGTCTCTGCTCTCCGGACACCAAGGGGAATTAACCTCAGTAATTTTTTCAGGTGACTCTGCCCTCATTTATGCCTTAGGCACCACTCCAGGGACACAACTAGAAGGTAATTATCTAGACATTAGGGAAGGGAAGTTAATGAATTGGAAAGCAGTATTGAAATGTAGCCTTTACTAACTAACATACACATTTACCAGCTCTATGAAATAATGTCCTTGGAAAGACCACCGCAATAACAGCAGATTTTTAAAGGGAGGGCCTTTAGATATTTCTTTAGGTCTTTTATATATGCAATTGCATATTGACCTACAGATGTGGACTTATGAAATCATACAAAGTGACATTCTAGAGAGACCATTCAATATGCCTTGTAGGGCTGAATTGACTTTAAGATGGATCTTATTTGGTTTACGAAAGAGTTTATGTGTTTGATAACTGGTGATTGGACTGGACTGGGTCAGTCTCATGACACTTTCACTCTCTATGGTGCCTTGAGGGTGATCACCAAGCCTTTCAGGTTTCTGTGTCTTTCACACAAATTTCTCATGACTTTTTCACAATAATTTTTTTTCTTCCTGCAGAAAGAGAATAAAGGATTTTTCAAAGCTGCCACAGCTACTTAGAGGGAGAATAGGAGAATACAAGATAGCTTCCTGCCTGATGCCCATAGCTAAGTTGCCCTGCTCTGTTTTCTGCTAAGAAATGTATCTGGCATACTGGGCAGAGGTGGAGATGAATGACTCATACTTTGCATACATGATGTATGAAGAAGCCACGGTTCTCCTTAGGAACACCAAAAGATGCAAATCATGCAGGCATGCAGCTGCAAAAGGTGATGTCGCATAAAACTGCCTCTGTAGCCCTGTCTCACCATCCTCGATGTATAGGTAAGTGGATGATACTTCTCTGTTTCTTCCTGTTCCAGGCATTATTCGGCCAGAAGCTGTGCCAGAATGCACTCAACTAGTGAAGCCTCTCTGGTCTATGTCTATGCTCAGAAATGAGTGTTTTGTTCTTTCCTGCTGAAAGAAGAGGAGGACCTAGTTCCTAAGTAAGATATGTCCCTTTTCCCTGTTGGAGGAAGCTGCCATGGACTTTGCTTTCCTTGGTACCAGCACATAGCCATATGTGTTCTGTCACCAGTTTGCCCTTGTAAGTGTCTAATTTGTGAGCTGGGTATCTTGAGATGCCAAGGCCAGGCTGTTTGCCAAGTTCCACTTGAGGTCTCTTTCCCACATGGCTAATTACATCAGGTGTGTTCATCTTCCATCTGGCACAAGGTTTGAATCCCACTGTTGCAACTTCAAGATGTTCCAGTGTAGGTGGTGAGATAAAAGGCTCTGCTGTGAGGGCTCAAACCTGTTTGTCTGTTCTGGACCCTGGAGAGGTGCTTTTTCACATCCACGACCACTTCAATGCATGAGTTTTACTCCAGTACTTCTGACTTGTTCTGAATTTGTCTGGGATGATAAGGTCTGTCTTCTATATGGAAGAAGACATAATCTTCCCTTCCATTCAGTAAAAGAGGGTGGCTGTATTGTTGATTTGTCTTAGTAACTCTGGGAACATAAGCTTCTGGGAAAATAGAGGCTTTTTTGTATGCTTTATTTCTTCCTCTCTCATCCTCAACAAGCACAGGCATAATTTCATCTAAAGAAAAGCCACACTGTGAGCAATTACATATTTTTGAGCCATTATTACACTATCGTAATGGGTGCAACTCATGGACAAGGTGAATTTCTGAGTTTGAGTTAGTGACTGCATCCTGCCAACAGATTTGTTCCTATTCTGGGAGCTGCTTTTCCACTTTAGTTCCTTCTGTTCACAGATTTTCATAAATAACAACTTAGGATGTGATTTATTTCTCCTAAGTATTGTCTCTACAATATCAATTAAATAAATACACATTAAGCATAATGATAATTGGCTGATGTTCCTCAGGGTTCACTCCCTGGCCTTCTGTTCTGTGCAGTTCACACAGTCCATATCTGTAGATGATGATGATGAACAATCAGGGTTGTAGAAGAAGAATATTTTGCTTACCATCAACATTTTTCAGCCTATATTAGTGACAGTGTTTTGCTGAACTGAAAAACTGAATGTCCATAAACCACCTGCGCTTTAGGCGAGATTGGATTTAGCATTTGAAATAGTTAGCTGAGTAACTACTGTCAGGAACTTAAAGTACTCTGCCTTTGATTGACACATTTTATGGTAAAGACGCTATCTTTCATTCCCATAGCAGAAGGCAAATACTTATTTCTCTCTTTGTTTCTAAAACAAACAATAGAAAAAAAAAAAAAGAAATAAGAACTTCTTCCTAGGCTTTTCAGTCAGTGTTTACAGAAAAATGTATTTTTTCACATTTCTTCTTATCAGGAACTAACAACAGAAATTCTAATTAGTGTTATGGGTGGCTTATATCTTCTATTTTTCTAAACAAATCTACATTTTATACATTTCTAATTAAAATGCAATAATATTTTGAGAAGCTACTCCTAAAGTGGCTGGGAGGGGACAATCACAATTATTGTTTTTATTTTAATTCCTGGCCTCTTAATGAATCCTGTATAAATTGTATCAGGAAAAATTAACTTTTAAACTATCCAACTATGCAAATTTAATCAGATATGGAAGTCAACAGGGGAACATTTTACAGTTTTCAACATATTATCTGTGGTAATTTTTTTAAGGAGATTTGTGAATAAATCCATTGATGCTGCCTAAGCCAGAAAATAATCCACATCTCTTTTACCTTTGCTTGCTATTTTTATTTTACCTGTTGTGATTAAAAAAGAATAAAATCTTATTTTTTTTTTCCCCCACAAATTCATAGAGGTTAAAAGTACAGTTCACAAAAGCATGAAAATGTGCTTTACAGCAAACAAATTCCCATGTTTGCCTGGCTGTACCTTTGTGTGCTCGTTCTAGTATAGCTGTTTGCCTTTTTTTGCAACGAGTGACAATGTTGGCTCATGTTCCTCTTGTAATCCATTATAAACTGCATATCTTTTCTGCAGAACTGCTGCCTAGGCAATCGTTCCTGATCCCGTGTCATGCAATTGATTAGTCTTGGCTCTATATGTTCACTCTTCCCTGCTTGAACTGTATTACTTTTTTCAGTCTGTTTCCCTATTTGTCAAGATGGTATTGAATTCTGTTGCTGCCCTCCAACATAGTAGTGGTATATTCCAGGGTGATATCACCTGCTGATTTAGTGAGAATAATCTCACTTCTACCATTCAGATCTTTAATAAATATATTAACTAATAACAATGTATTAAGACCAAATAAAGAACCCTGCAAAACCACAGTTAATAGTTCTCTCCATTTTGATCACGAACCAGTGATATTCACTGTCTGATAACAGTTTTCCAGCAGGTTTTGCAACTTATAACAGCTTTTCTGTAAAAGTTTTGTCTGGACCAAGCTTCCGTAGCCTGTTTGTCAGAATGTCATGTGATAAAGTTATCTTACTAGTTTTGGGAAAGAGAGGAGTAAGACTACTGGGAAAAGGGTTCTGAGAAAACTTACCAGGTTACTGGGAAAATTGATTTGATGCATTTTATCTTTGTCAATTCCTTCTGTGCTCTTCTTCCTCTCTTTGTCCTCTTCACAACTCTTTCAGCTGGTTTGTCTGACCATTCCTGGACTGAGGTTACACTGGTTGATGGTTCCTCAGCTACCACTCTACACCTATGTGTGTAGGTAAGTCTGTGCCATCTGATACTTATCCGCTTCAAGCTCTGCAAAATAACTGCTAATGGATTTGAAACTGGCTGACTCTATTCTTTAATTTTATACTGTGAAATTCTTCAGGTTTAGCCATTCAAAACCAACTATGCTATATAAATATCCTGTAGCCTGTTGCTACACTACTTTTTTTCCTCCCTACTACTACTTTTTCTCCCCTGCCCAAGAAAAGAGCAATACATGGAAATGCATATACACTTAGAGCAAAAGAAGACCAGACATTCTATATGTTACATTTCTATTGCTCTGTGAAACTTGAGGCCTTTAGTATTACTAGGCTATATTAATAATTTAAGATAATTTCTAGATATAAAACATGAGGCAAAATGGCTGTGAAATGATGAGCTCTGCTGTGAAATTGTTTCATTGCACACTCAGGAATGCATTCATCTTATCGCAACAAGAGGGCAGCACTGCTGAGCTGAAATATTGTTTTAGGGTTGATAAGGTTCAGGCTTATCCTATTAATCCGTTTCCAGTTATCTTGCAGATAGAAGGTATTACACAGCAGCCTCAAAGATAGATAGAAAGCAATATTATTGTCACACACTTACCAAGAAAAAACTGCGAAAAGGCTTTGAATATGTAAAGGACTGTAGAAATGTTAAGGGTTATCACTGTAATCACAGCATAGGATCTGTGTAGAGTGGTGGTGTTTGAGGGGCTAATAAGATACAGTCTTTCATGATCACTGAGAGTCTAGTAGATAACTTTCATCTTTGAAAGATGATTTCAGGGTCGGGACTTTTATTGGGACCTTCAGGATCAGCATTATTTCTGCAAAAACTTGGGTATTCTTAGAGCGTTGCTTACCAATCTCAGAGACTTTTTAGACAATATGTCAAAGAAGACATTTGCAATGCTGATATATAGTAACCACTTCAGGAATATTTTATGAAGATATCAAGATTTTATTAAGGCCAGGACCATCCATTTCCTTTGAAATGTGAAACATTCGCGATTGTCATCATATAAATGTGTCCCATTAGTCCATTGTTTATGCTATAAAACAACAGATTGTAAGGTTTGCTTTTCCCCCAGAAAACTCCCAGAAACACAGAGACTTTCTGTTTGCCGCCTTGACTGTGTTCTTAGCCTTTTTTCCAAAGGAAAGTTGCTTATAGAACCATGGTATCAGTCTGCTTCTTCATCATTTAGTTGGCTGGACAACTTAAGCTCCTGGGAAAGAAGGCTGGAGGGTTTGGGGGTTCATGTCTCACATCCTAAAAGTTCACCTTGAACATTTGGGTGCCAGCAGGTGCCAGGTGATGTTGCAGGAGGGAGGCGGTGGCTGGCAGCTGGTAGGACACCTACAGCCCTGGGATATGTGAGCTTTTGGCTAGCCAAGGAGTGAGACAGGTAGGGGATGTGGATGGGAGCTGAGAACAGCAGTGGTGGTAGAGAGGTCTGAATACCAGTGGATAGTAAAGCTACCTTTGCTACCTTTTCATGGGGCTAGTTGTTAGAATAATATTTTACCATCTTTAATCCCTTTAGAGGACTAAAATGTTGGTTTTTACCCTATCAGATGTTTAATCTAGTTATTCATATATATGCATTAAAACAGATATCTCTGTGATGTTACAAGTTTCTCTTAAGACAAAAATCACCATTTTTTTTTTTTGAAGAAAAGAATAATTTCATTGTTGCTTTTTTTTTTTTTTCCTAACCCTTTTACTCTCTTTTGGTCCCAGCTGTTTATTAATCTAAAGGAATACGGGGATCATCTTCTCCATATTACTGATGTGCTGATTCTGGTGTGTCTAGAGGCAACATTTGAGTGACATAATTGAACTTAGTGCTGAGACTGTTTTAATTACATTAATTTTAATTATATACAGTACATTTTAATTACACAGACTGAGACAGAGGGGCTCTATTAAGATCTCTGCAATGCATTTGCATAATGGGACCCTATTTCTGTGAGCAGTGTTACACTTCTTGATGGCTTCATTGCTGGTGGAAGGTCAAATTTTTTAAAAATTTCATTTATGTTTGTGTTTTTAGCAAGCACATTTGAAAGCCACCTGGCAGACTTCATTCCCCTGTGCTGAAAAGATTCGTTTTAAACCAAATATTAAAATTAGAGGAAAAATTAAATAAGCTTCTTGTTTGTGTGCCTGTTGTGGCACAGTTCCTGTGCCAGGGCTTCCAAGGACTCAACTGGGAACCAATTTAAGAGTTTTTATAACATTTGGGGAGCACTCATGTGTAACAGATGAATAATGCCCTACCTCTCTGTTCACCACAAAGCTGCATGGCTATGGTCAGATGTGTGTTGACAAGGGACATATATTTACCAGTAAATATAGATTTCCCAAGGGGGCTTTTATCTCTGCTACCCTTCTTAGACCCCATTTTTATGTCTCTGCTGGGGCCCAGGCCACACATACCTTCTGGTGTACAAAGCGGTACCTTCCTTTGAGTCCCTGAAAGGGGCTCAATCCGCGGCCATGTCCTGTGCTATCCTCTCCCTTTGGTACCCAAACCATGCAGGGTAATTAATTTCCCTTCATAGGAGCATTATGATGAGCCTCTGGCACAGGGCTGGCTCAATTCTCTCATTAACCCTGAGGCACCAGTGACCTCAAATATTGGACTCAAAATCATGGGTCTAAACCACAGGAGTGGTGCTGGTTCATTAGCCATATTGTGACATTATTTGGTTACAGTGACCTTGTCCCTTTGCATTTTATGGTGTCCTTTGAATATAGATAGTGCCTTTAATTTTTGAAAATGCTAACAGGATCAGAGTCCGCTGTGATTTACTTCTGCTCTCTTTAAGTGTTTCCTAAGCACTGGTCATTGTGATACTAAATTAATTCATTGAGCCTAACCTCAACATCTTTTTCTCTCACAGAATATTATTTCTTTACTTGAAATGCCTTTCTTATGGGATTTTGGGGATTTTTCTTTTTCATTCTCTTTTTCTACCTGTGAGACACAATAGTAAATAATACAAGGAACAAATTACATTATGTTTGGGAATAGCAACCCCTAAACTAAATGAATGTCTAGCTCTGGTAGGTTATTTTTGGATGCTTCAAGTTAGCAGTCTAGAAATTGCACCATAAGTACACATCCAAATATACCTGAGTGATTCAGTAATTTATGATTGGTCTTTGAAAAGGAATGCAGCATGTGATGAGGTTGGGGCACAATCAGATGGACTAATCCATCTAATCTGATTAACTACCCCATACATCATGCCCTTTTCTATTTTCTCCTTTCAAGTGGACATTTCCCCCTCACCGTTCAGATGACTGCTTCCTCCATTTATCTTTGACCTAAATCATTCTGCACAACTGGGTAAGACAGTAGTCACACAGATAAACTGGCATGTGTAGGGGGAAGGAGACACAATTTTCAGTATAGGGATAGTGATATGCAGGTGGAGATAGTAACGATTAACCTTGACTCAGAAATAGATAGGGTAGTTTAGCCTGTAAATTCTCAGAATACTAAACCGCTTTCATTAGCACACCACATTATGAGAGCTGATCAGATATTTTCTAGTGCATTTTATTGATAGTAAATGATTAATGGAAAAATCAATTCTTTGTCTCTCTGGAAAATCTCGATTTTAGTACTTCCTAATATTTAAGAATTAATTAAATCTTTAATAAATTCAATATTTATTTTAATCAATTCAGTATTTAATAAGAAAACATATTCTAGGTCTGGTCCTATCTGAAGCAAAATGAATCTTTTCACTGAAATGACATAAAATATTTAAATTCAAATTGGTTTAAGAAAATATTCATAGGCATTTTCCTTACTTCATTGCTGACTTAGTTGTAGGTTGAGTCCCCTTCTCCCTTATCAGCCACATTCCCTGATGTACTATATTCTGCATTCTGCATTGCATTTTTGCTCTGACCAAACTATGCATTGTGAATCATGAGAATCACATTACAGTCGATGCATCTCAGGAGAGAAAATTTTACCATATAGCCTGGCCCAGACAGAAAACAGGCCTTGTAGGACACCCATAAAAAGGTGTCCTCATATTGGAAACATAGCTAATGCTTTCCTTGTTTAGAAAACTTGCTTGCAGAAAACCTGAATTGAATTTAATTTTCAAACTTTCACCCTGTAAAATGTATTTGTATTCCAAAACGTTGTCATAATTTGGGAGAGTCAAGCCATTGATGTGACACAGCTTTCTTTGCAATAGAGTCAGTCATAAATCATCAAAACATGTCATAAATTCCTTTGGATCTAATACTGAACAACTCCTCCAGGAGTGAACAGTTCCAACAGCATTATTAGGGCTTTTTTTAATCTCTTTGCTGTGATCATTAATTAATACTACTAACACTCAATTTCATCTTCCATTTTCATCACTTAGCCATCCAATACCATGCCTTAATTTTCAACGACCTGCAGACGTTAGTGTGGTGGGTTGGCCCTGACTAGAAGCCATGCTCCCACCCAGCCGCTCACTCACTCCTCCCCTCTTAGCAGGGGGAAGAGAAAATAGGAAAAAAACAGGAGTAAGATAAACACAGGGGAATCCTTTACCAGTTATCATAACAGGTAAGAAAAGGACTTGATTTGGGGAAAGTTAGCTTAATTTATTGCCAATTAAAAAAAACACAATTGATTACTGATTCAGGTAGTGGTAAACAAAAAGACAAACATCTCTCCTCCCCCTTCCCCAGGCTCCTCTCCTTCCCCCTTGCTGTCCCTGGAGGTCACATCCAGCCCCTTCAGTGAAGTAAGGAGCAGTGTAGGGTGGTGGTCCATGAGGACATGTTTGTTCCTCTCTGTTGCTCCTTCCTCCTCACGCTTTTGTTCTGCTCCAGCATGGGCTCTCCATGGACTGCAGAGAATACCTGCTCCACCATTCAAGGCATGACCCCATGCTCCCACTTCATGTACTGTAAGGATATTTCACCTGTGCATTTAGCTGGAAGCATGCACTTTCATACCCCGTACAGCACTAACTCTCATGCATTCCACACCAGAAAATTGTGCCAGATCACCTGGCAAAATTTAATACAATTATCAGAGTACAGATTTTATAGAGAATTAAACAATTATACTGTCTTGTGACTTAGCTGTTGGATCTGTAGAGATATGACTGTGTAATATATATGCTACAAGAAAATGCTCTATAACATCCTTTATGCATATTGTCCTTGAACGCAGTGTTGCAGCTCTGTTTTAAAACCTATAGATTCTTCTTTGCTCAGTATTTTTGAGTGTACTTCACAAATTATATGAAGTCAAAAGAAATCTTTCTTTCCCTGTCAACAGGTCTTGATCACTGGTCAAGGCCAGGATTTGGTTCAGGTTGTGGAAAGTAGATGATACAACGTGAAAAATGCGTGCAAAAGATCTCACACAGCAGAAAGGATACAAAGGGACAAAGTAAAAACTCGCAGGATGGATGGACTGAGAGCCACAGGGCACAGAAAAAAATGAAAATCAGAAATAGAGTGAGTCAGAGGAAGAAAGAATGAAATAACTTTATTAAAGGGGAAAGACCCCCTGTCCTTACCTGAGGAGATTCAAAATCAGCTCAGAGCATGACAAAAATGAGGGTTTTCAGATGAGTCTATCATTTCAGAAGACTAGGGAAGTGTACCTTCCCACCTTCAATGGGTGCCACAAGCCCTGACTGTACATTTGTCCCACCCACCAGCCAAAATTGGTGGGCCAGAGCACATGATGTTACATATCATCTTACAAAAGGGAAGTTAAACTTTGTTACCTGATTTTCTTAATATTTGAATTTCTTCTACAAGTATACTATTGGCTTGAAGGAAGGCAACACTGCTCATGCATTTACTGTTTTCCTCAAGAGGGAGAAGGACTTTGAAACAACTGTTTATACCAGTGCAAGGGCTAATCATGCTAATGCTCCACGCTGCTTGCTTCTTGCTGAATGTCTATTTCTGTAACATTTCCACAAAATTATATCTACATATTCCTCTGTTGGGGTCTGGAAATCAATTCTAACTTGATTTCAGGATGTCAGTCATGGGTTGTACTGTGGCAGTATTTAATCTACTGTTCTCTTCAGGATGATTTGTCATCTCAGAAATAAAGTTGGAAACATTTTGTTTTCACCTTGATTTCTGTTTTGTTTTCTTCCATATATATTGTACTCTTCAGGACTGTATTACAGCCTGAACAGAAAGTAAACACCATGAGTTAGCTCATTTTGCAGCACTGTGAATTTGATTTTTTCTTTGTTGTTTTGCATTTGCTTATACCATTTATAAGACTGATAGCTCTGATCAGTGAAGTGCTCTGAACTCTGAGCAGACAATCAAATCTGCAACTTTCATTTTACAATCTCAATTAGAACTCGGTATTACTAATCAATTAAAGAATAAATAGAGATGTGCTGACTCATTTAGAAAATTAATGCTGTTGGCAGTGAAGGAGAGTGGACAGAGCAGGTGTTTGATGTCTGCCCTTGAGTAACTAAACCACTAAAGCTGGGATTGGATTCGAGACCAGGTATAATGTCTGAAACAAAAACATTTTCTGGTACACTGGTTCACATCAGTCATATGCTACCACTCACTCTGTTTCAAGCCACAGTGCCACAACAATATTTTTCCAGGTGGGGAATGCCTAAGCTGATTATTTTGGAAAACAACTTGCCTAAGGATATTTTCTCATTGCTTGCATGCAAGGAGGAACATTACATATTGTTTATTTCATAAAAAAGATACGTACCCAGGCATAAATGGATATAAAAAAAGGAACAGTTCTCTTCAGAAATATTTTTCTCTTTTTCAAATATCAAAGTAGTGATGTGTTTCTGACAGCAGGCCAAATTCTCAGGCCGTGCTTTGATTAGTCCTATTGGAAATTAGCTCAGTAAGATTTGACAAGACCTAGGCAGGAAATGACCGTTTTTCCCATGACACATAAAAAATTAAAAAAGTAACAACAAATAAACAAAACACTCAACAAAACAAAAAACACCTTCCCCCCAACCCCAACAGTTATGAACTGAGCTAAGAGTCTTTTTCATATATTTTTCCAAAACAAGTAGGAATTGGAAACATTTCCCTGTGCTCCCAAAGAGCCTGAAGGTGAAGACAGTCCTCAGGTCAATAGCAGACCTGAAATAAAGTTCCTATTGCAGCAGTTATTTTGGTTATTTATACAAAGTGGCATATCTCTAGTGTTATACAACACTTGCAGCATGGCTATAAAGATGGTTGCCGGTCATGTCCTAGGACATGTCCACAGCTGTTCTCTATCTCTGGCCCAGACAGCTTTTCAGCAGCTGAAAGCCCTCAGATGTGGGGGATTTGGGAAGACATGCAACCAAGGCACTGCTGGATCCTGACCTGCCTGGGCCATGAGAGAGGGAGGCTCAAGTCCAGTCACTAATTCAGGCAAAGCTGGCAGTGTCCATGTGCTCCCCACATTTTGGAGGTGCCTGCTCTCTAGGTATCGCTGTGGCAATCAGGGACATGGTTTAGTGGTGGACTTGGTAGTTAGGTTAATGGTTGGACTCAGTGGTCCTAAAGTTCTTTTCCAACCTCAATGATTCTGTGATTCTATTTTGAGGTGCCTCACTCTCAGTTCATTGTGGAGAAGAGCAAGGTGTCCTAAAAGAAGAGTTGTATAAACTGGTGCTACAAAGAGATTGGTTCCCAAGAATTCACATTCCCCGATGAAATGCCACACTGTAAGAAAACTCTCGAACATAGTTGTTATCCTTGGAGTATGGGACCCAAACTGGAGTATAATTACTGTAATTTAAATGCCTTCATAGCTTAAATCCATTCCTAGCCAAGTACAAAATTTTGGAAAGTTTTATCAAAGTTTTTAGTGAGGGTATTTGCTGAGACACATCTGCAGGTACTTCCTATATCAGTACAGTATCAAGGACTCATTATGCAGGTATACTGGGGAGCAGTATCCTATAGATGCACTGAGGGGGTGATGCTCTCCCTCCAAAAAACATGGGAGCTCCTGGGCAGTGACACTCAATTCCTGCAAACCGCATGATGCAATGAGCAACCAGCACTGCTCTAAAGGGAGCAAGGAGAAAGAAATCCTCAATAAATCCCTTACTGAATCACCGCTGCACTGTTCTGCTATATCTGGAGTCCTTTGCACAAGCTGAAGGGAAGACAAGATTTGCCTTTTAGCACATCCTGGTGGCTTGTGCGTGGGGAAATGACACAGAAGTGGAAAGAAGAGCAGATAAAGTGCATAAATGCACTTTAAAGAACTTCAGGTTTATTTACCACAGATACCCAGAATGAAATAATGGAAGTAGCATTTGAAAGAAAACAGTCTGTGAGGTGACAGCAAAGAACATAAGAGACCGTAACAAATACAGTACAGCTGCATGTGCTTGTTGTAACTACTTTCTCCCTCTGATGTCCCAGTGCTCTACAAATAATTTTTGTGACTCAGTATAATCATACTTTTTAATAAAAGGATGGTTATGTCTCCTAGCAGCTAATACCAGAGATGTTGAGAAACATCAGTAGCTTAATTTTATTTTATTTTGTTAACTTTTCTAAAGTGAACGATACTGGCACCTATTAACAAATCTCTCCAGAGCGATCACATACTTAAGCCTATGCATCCTAACTGGAAGATACAGTTTTTAACACACCCTAGACCTGATGTGTGTGGAGCAGGCATCCAGATATGGAGGATTGCTTCCCCAAAAGAAATAGACATTTATTTTCTAAAAATTCCAGTTTAGAACCAGAACTATCCGTTTGAAAATGGCAATGCATTGCCCTTTCAGATTTATTTCCATAGGTGATACAACCAGCTCCATCCTTGGTGAACCATCAAAGTACATTGCCAGTGCTCCAACTATGATGTCTCATGAGAAATATAGTCTGATTGAGAGGTCTGATCAATACAAGAAAAGAAGAAATGTGAGCGCTTAAGCATTATCTGTGATGAAATACTACAGCAGCATTTTCTACTACAAATCTTGGTGGTATGGATTACTTTTCTAGCCATTGAAAAACATATTTTCCTCAGCAAAACCACATTTTCCTGTCAAATTTGAGTTTCAAACAAATAAATATCATCAGCTGTAGCTGCAAGTCATCACTGTTTGGCAGAACTCCTTGCTGGTTGCCTGATAACTCTGCATAACTGTATTACTCTCATTCCAAAAAAGAACTAAATGTTTTACTTGGGCAGAGACTTCCAACAAAAAAAGGTTAATCAAATATAGGGGAACAGATTGGAGGAAAACAGAATGAATGCATCAGCCATACATGGCTAAATTCTGCTTTAGAGTTTACTAGGACTACTGACAGCACTCTCCCCATTCCCATGCAGTTGTAACTCAGGAGACCCTGGCTGTTAGTACTTCAGTGCCACAGATGCTTGTATAAAACCCTCATTAAATTTAGGGTGTTTAAGGTAACCTTTTGGTGTATCAAAAGGCCTCCTAATGGGTTTCAAAGGGATGCTGAGTTTATTGTATTTTGAAAAAAAACACCTCAGAAATGGAAGTAAGTTATGAACATGTCATCTGAAAATTATGGTACTTTCTTGCTCATAAAACAAAGAAACCTTGTTTCCACATACCGAATTTAAAACAAGACATCAGTCTACAGTGCCTTGAGTCTAGCCTGTGAATAAAAGGAAATAATTTCCCTCAGTGCATATATTTAATAAACCAAACTGTATAAACAGAATTGGTAATAGAGATCCCCAGGCCTGAAGAAATCACAAGCAATGAGCTGAACATAGAACACTGTTTGAAAATGACTTTTTATCCTTGAAAAATGTTAGGTGAAGAACACCAGCATCATTCACCGTTAGTCAGCAGTTCTAAACACCATGGGGATAAGAACAGCTGCATTCTAAGCTCCTGCCTGTATGGCTTCCCGGGCAGCCTGCGGGCCCCTGCTGCTGCCATCACCCACACAGCTTTGCTCAGCTCACACAACTCCAGGGTTTTATTCTGGTGCATCAAATTAACTTTTGCCCATTGTTAGCATTGCAGAAATAAACTAGGTGCTCCCTCAGGATGTCATGCATGCTGAGTTACTAAAAATCCATAACATATTTACACATGCAAACCCCAAATACCATTTTACTTGTGTGGTGTTTTTTTTTTTTTTTTTTTTTTTTTTTTTTTTTTTTTTTTTTTTTTTTTTCTTTTTTAAGTGCCAATACTGTGCAATCCAGCTTGTGGGTTCCTGGGGTAGGACTGTATGTTTTAGCTCTCCCACATCTCTTTTTTCCTGGCAAAGATAGCTTTTCCCAGGCAGGTAGCTCATTTATTTTCTTAGCCAAACGTAAACATCATCTAACTTACCAGGCGAGAAGTGCTGCAGCTCAGGACTGGTTTAACCACCTTTTTCAGACCTACCCCACAAACAGCACGGATGCCATCTGATGGGGAAACATGCCATTGAGCTTCTGACACCGTCACCTTCACACAAGATCCTATTTAATCTTTTTCTGTTATGGTGTTGTGGTCACAACCAATTGCTCGGAGGAGGGAGAGCAGAAGGGACCTGACTGCAGCCCTGCTCGCACTACGTCTCTGTTTACCCTGTCACATTAACGCAGGGGCAGGGAGACACTGGCTCTGGTTGGCTTTTGTTTGTTTTTTGTTGGTTTTTTTTTTTTTTTTTTAATGATTCATTAGTGTTCATGGTTTTGTAACATATAAATCTGCTTTTCTTTGGCCTTTATCTCTGAAAGGATGGGGGCAGAAGGGACAAATGTGATTACCTGACACAGCATAAGGCCTGTCCTCAGCGAGATTAAGGAATTGTGAGTTTTCCACATGTCCATGGGCATTTGTTAGTAGAAAGAGCCTGTTTATGAAACTGTGTTGCCTGATCTTTTGGTCATAAGAGTAACACAGGTGGTGCTGATCCTCCCCTCCCTGTCTGAAAGTCCCTACTGAGCCCTGTACCAGCAGATGCTTAAATGCATACAGCTAGTGAGACAATTATTATAAGGCCCTAATGCCTTAACGGGAATCGTACCAGGCTCTAAAGAACAGCCGTCATTGCTAGCTCCACGCTGTAAGCCATATGCCAGAACTGTACAATTGAATTTTTTACAGATGTCCAACCCTTGTTCTGTGAGCAAGAAAAAATACAATTATTGTGATACAAGGACAATAACAAGGTTAAAATGTAGTTACAATCCTAAAGGGATGTGAAAAAGCAAATCTTGAAGATCGGATACGCATTTATAATCACTTCTGCCTTTGCTTGTGTTATATTTTAAAGAGGGGTTGAGATATCATTCTGTTTTAATATGTGACAGGTGAGAATGACCCATTCTTTGCCTTTTCTCTTGCGTCTCAGCTAAAATTTCTTAGAAGGAAGCGGTGAAGATATTGCATTTGTTAATATAAACTAAAGCAAGGATTTAAAAACAGAAAGCCTATAATGTCTTTGGAAAACTTTTTGTCCGCATCTTCTGTCTTAGTTTGAAGGCAGTTGAAGGTACTGCTCAAAGGGGGAGGTGCTTCTCGGGATGCTTGAGCAGATTCTTAATATGCTAACAATATTAAGAATGTTAATACGAATTGTTATTGTTCTTACTGTTAATAAGACTATAAACAATATTAAGGGTTTCTGCAATTTTCATGTGATTATATCCATGTCTTGCAATATCAAATTAACCCAGAACAAGATGTTGCACAGCAACGAAGGGAATAAAATCCAGAGCTTTTTAAAGCGGGTAAAGTAGCTAAGGGATTCCTGAATATCTTTAAAAAGATTCCTTGCTGTCACTTCACATTTGATAGGGCTTTGAATACTATGGATAAGTCATCTTAGGGGTGCTTCTTACATTTTTGTATCAAAGCAGGTAGCAGTGTGTCACTTTGTATAGCATTTAAAAGTAAAAGGTACAACACTGACCCTGATGCAGGGATATCTTTTTGTTTAAGGAGAAGGTTGTTCAAATCCCACTGTTTTCATCCTGACTTAGTCACTATTCTTAAATTTATCAAGCCCAAGCCCTGAATTTAAGCATTGAAATCAGATGATCAAGCAAACCATCTTTAACATCTTAGAATTAAGAAATTCTGAAGTTGTAGACAAATTAGAAAAATCAAAATATTTTAGAAAGGAAAGGAGTCTCACTTTAAGTTCTGAATAGCAAGCATATGTGAGAAATTATCATAACACAGTGTGGTTGCAGACAGTTCAGAAAGCTCCGATTGTGGTCCAATGAGGTAAATTGTTAATAGATACAATTTTTGAGATTTAAGTTTAATTAATTTTCTTGGAATGAAAGAAAAATGTTATTTAATTTATTAATTCACAGATTATTTTTCTTTATATTCATGTTGTCAAACACATACCCTGGCTACATTATATTGGCTTCTCATTTCTGATTGCATCTCTCAAGTGATGATCTTGATATTATCATTTTATTGAAATCCGATGTCACTTTTTTTTCTGTTTATGAAGTAGAAGACCTTTTTTACAAAATAAAGGGGGTTTTCTGCTCTACTGTAGACAATTTTAAAAAAACCAACATTCTGTTCTTCTCAATTTGAGCTGCTGTTAAAGAGGTCTATCAATAAAGCAGTTTCTCAGTGATTCCTGTTGGCTTATTGTTACAAACAGCCTGTGCTCTGTTAGTATTTCAATCTAGTTTCATCTATTCAAACACTGTGAAATGCCGAAATGAAACTTATAGCCCAGCTTTTCTACTCCTAAAACTCAAACATGCTACGGATTCTTTTACAGTTAGATATCTATCACAGTTATCCAAATGATGCGATAGATTCAAAGAAACCATCAGTCAATCACTTAAGTGAATCAAGAAAAGTTTTCAACTGCCCAAGGCAGGAGGTCCTGCAGGGACTGTAGGCAGAAGGTCCTACTCCTGCACCTTTCACCTTCTATTTCAACCTTTCTGTTTTTCCTGCAATTTCACTTGCTCCCAGGGAAAAGCTGCACTCATTTCTTCCAGCTTTTTGTGGATTCCCTTCAAATAGAACCATAGTTGCAGACTGACAAAGTTGTAGTTTGTTATTGACACTGTATGGGTATGTAATAAAGGAATGGTACCAATTTCCTGACTTCAGTTAACCAGGAGATGAACATTACATGGTGCCATTTACCATTACTTGTAAAATCAGTTTCCTTTTGTTCCACTCACATACACACTCACTCCACATACAGCTGGAGGTAGTGACACTTGCCCCCTGTCTGCATACTATTCTGGACTTTCAAACAAGGTATTTTGACATGCTTTGAAGCACCGTTGAAGAAAAATTAGTATTGCTCAGCTGTGGATTTTTTCTACCTTTTAAAAAAAAGCCCCAAACCATAGGAATAATTTACAGTACCTGCAATAACACCTAGCAATATGATGACATCCAGAAATAATTATCACAGAAAAATCACTTTATAAAACTGGGGCATATGGTTTGAAATTCTGTATCCCATAGTGTTTCCAATAATGTTTATATTTCCAGAGAAATTGTCTTAATAAAATTTTCTTCAGTCCCTAGCTACACATACCTATCATAAAATCCTAGGGCTGCTACGGTGCTCTTCTTAGGGCTGTTTCTCAGCATTTTAGTGATCTCTGGAGAAAGAAGATCCACATGTGCTAGCTAATCAGATGATGGTTATGAGTCCTCAATGCAGTACAGCTGTGAGAAAGGCAAATGTTATCCTAGAATGTATCAGCTGAGATACCTCAGCAGAAATAGGGGAGATATTAAAGTACCCTCCACTGGTGCAAACCTCATTTACTGCAAGAGATTTTAGTTGCTTACAGTCAGTAAAGGACAAAGTGAACTTTCAAAAGCCACAGAAAACTATTAGGTGATCCTTATTATGTAAAGAAGAAAATAAATAGAACTGTCCCTTAGTCCATCAAAAACAAAACCAGAAGGGGATTACTTCCTTTAAATAATGGGGAGAAATAAACACCAGGGAGGGAACAAGAACTATTTGATTTATCAGACTTTTCTGCATTAGACAAAATGTTTTAAACTAATGTAAATATGTAAATTTAAAGATGGATGTAAGTGAGCTTTTGGAACAGCTCTCTGGCAGGAGCAGAGACTGGGGTCCAGTCCTTCAAAATCAGATATTGGCTCTGTCAGAAACTGATCCAGTTCTTTCTAAGATGCCTTTTTGCTTTTGTGTCTATTCTTATAACCTGTCAAGGGCTTCCAGCTTTTTCTAAGTGAAGTAGTATTTGTTGACAACACCTAAACTTGTTTGTTGGTTTTTTTTTTTTTTTTTTTTTCTCCTGCGAAGAAGCTAACACCATTCTCCATAGCATTAAGCAGATTGTCCCAAACTGATTACTGAACTATTCCACTACTAACCTTCCTGCCTGACATTTTCCAGCACTGGCGCCTGATGTTTCCCCTTTCATCAGGTGCTTAACTACCTTATAGCTCTCCTTTTAAACTTCAAATTAACCAGTCTTTTCCAATATGGGTTTATATCAGATCAGGTATACTCAAATCCTCTATCCAGTTAATGTAACAGGATTATAATCAAACCTAGACAAAAGACATTTATTGTCTCTGTGCCTAGAGAATTTGTTGTGGTGTGGAAGAAGCCTGACAGGTCAGTGCTGGGAGGGTTAACAGGACAAGGAACTAGCTCTGAGGTGAAGCATAATGGTTTTACCCCTGCTCAGACATGAAGATTGAATCTGATAACTCAAGACAGATTTTTGTAGTCTACTTCACATCAAACAATAGATACAAGCTATAAAAATCTTTTGCAACACATGAAATAATCTTGAGGTTCAGGTGGGTTTCAAAATTGTTTCTATATCTAAATTATATCAGAGGGCTGGAATTGTCCAGAATTTTCTTTCCTATGGTATTTGTAATCTGGCTCAAACGTTCATCAAAAGAACCTAAGCAATACTTGGTATCATTTCAGGGACATGAGAAGAACCCTTTTAAAGGGAGAAATTTTCTGCTTCCAGGAAGATGCAGAGATGCATTAAATTTCTATTCTTTAATTATGCTTACTATCTACATAATCATTAGCAGGCTGGTTATTTACTGCTGAGCAGATCCCTAAATGAGGAAATTAAACAACAGGAGCATCCTTATGTTTCACTAATGATTGATCACTTAACCTCTATGATATCATGGGCTGGTAAATCACCCAGTGTTCTGAACTTTTTGCTGCAATATAGTACATTTTGCTCCTGCTCAGGAAAATGGTTCTTTTAACAGTGTTTGGTGTAACATGAAAGGAGCAGTATAAAGAATGAGAGTGGAAAGTTCATAAACTTACTTGCATGCATTTCATTTGGTCTATCCTGAGATCTAAATAAGGGGTAGTTTAGAAGGAAGATTTACCTCTTTTCACAGACAGTAAGATAAAAGAGAGTTGTGGAAAAAAGATATCGTTTTAGAACATACTTTAACTACTGCATGTTAAATTACATCCATTCTTTTCAGACGACAGTAGTTTAACATTTGACAATGAAACTCAGATCTATATCCCTGCTCTAATATGCCCCTGACCAACACGCTTCCAAGAAGAATATTGTGGACTAAATGAAAAAAGTAAGTAAAGATCAAAGACCAAAGGAAAAAAAGAAAAGAAAAACTAAAAGCAGAAAAAAAGCACATACAAGGAAATGATGAAAGGAATAATAATTTCTGTGGATAAAAAAAATTAAGAAATCAAATTAATATAAATAATCCACTATTGTAATTTACTTTCTGTGCATTCAAGAAAACAGTAAGTATATCTGTTCACTTTGAAATACAAGATTAACTGCCATTGCTTGGCTTTTTAATAATTACAGTTCTCCTCTCTTAGTCTTCCTGGTGTAGTATGGGAATAAGAATGTTCTTTTAAAGCTGAAAAAAACCATACTCATTGTGAACGATCAACTTAACAATCATAATTTTGTCTAAAATATTTTTCTCTCCTCCACACCACTCATAACATTACCAGTCTATTATTTCACTTATGCAATCGACTGGACAATCTAATGCCATCAATTTCTCTCCTACTTATGTGGTCTGTCAGTCAATAGTCTGTCTTGTTTGCTAGGACTTTTCACAGAACTGTAGGACTGAGGAGAATGTCTAAAACTAAGAAAATGCCACAAAAGCACAATAATAATAAATAATAGTAACAGAAAAATAGGCAGTAATATTCAAAAATAAAGCCCCTCAAAATTCTTCAGACTCATTTTCTTAAATTGACTGTATTTTAGTTTGGTATCCTCCCCTTTAAAATGTAGTATATCTGTGTTCAGTTTCTCTATTGAGTGTTAAATTCTGAGTATAACATCCATCAGCATAAATAAGTGGCTAGATACTATTCTTTTTTAAAGGTTATTCATATCTATAAGAGAAATGAGGCCTGTAAACATCTTGTACTTTTCTCTCACAAACCTAAGCTATTATTCTTATGTTAGATAAAGAGAAGCCATGACTTGGAGTGATTTTATACAGCCTGGAGAAAGACAGAATAAATAGTGTTGTGTTTGGTGAGGCTGCAGCAATTGCTAATGCAGTGCTACAGAAATAGGCAAGATTCTTAGACAAATTATCCCTACTTAAATTATGTATTAGCACTTCAATTATGTAAATACACTGGTTAACAGTCCCTGATTAGCAACATTTATGAAGCAGATATCCCATTTTGCAATAAAAATGAATCCATTGATTTACCCACTGCAACCCATGTAGCCACCTCATTTCAGGCATTTTACAGCTGAAGTGAAGGAAGACTCATCCTAGAATCATAGAGTTGGCCGTTTATCCTGGCTTGTTAGGGGCTTTGATTCTGAATCATCCCCCATCTGTAAACACATGGGAAAAAAAAAGGTGCAGGGACAGTGAGGTGGCAGAACATGGTCTGGCTGCTGGGTTTCATTTGTGCTGCAAGTCACATAGTGGAGTCCAAATATAGCATATATACACACATATATACATACATACACTTAGCATATATAATAATGCGTATATGCAAATCACATAGTAGAATCCATATATAGCAAAAGGGTGATCAACAGCAGCTGTGAAGGTGCAGCAGCGTTGGCTTTAGTATGTGCAAAACACATGACCAGGACACAAACTGCACAGATCTCAGATATGTCAGCTGGTCACTGCAGTGAGATAGAGCTGCTGCTATTACTTGGGCTGGCTGAATTTAGTTGTTTCATTATTTCTCGTGACACAATGTAGTAATCACAGCTTTATCCAGGCACTTAAATATAACCTAGGTGTAGGACATACTTAAGAAAATAAGGTATTTAAGTTTTCAAGGAAACACATCATCAGGAATGAAACTGTTTTGGGCAGTAGGTTCTTGTTATCCTCAGGGTCTTGAAGTGATCCATGTCTACTGCATTTTCTGTGAAATATCTGTGATTCTATAAAAATTAACTCAAATAAAATGATTGTGAGAAAGTTTATCACATGAAGATTCCTCTTCTAATTACATCCCTGACTACCTTCTCAGTTTAGCAGACTTTTAGATTTTTTTGTTGTGTAAGAACCATTGCACACAGACCGCTGCTGAGTCCTTGGCCTGAAAGGTATCAATTCTTGATGCTCCTCTCTGCTTACTGTCAAGGCTGCCAGAGGGACTGCAGTAAACACAGGTCTTTGGCTCATCATCCAGCATGATGTATAGCATCCACGTACTTCCAAACCCATTGGTATTTTAAGAAAACAGGGCTATGAGTCATCCAGCTCCTTCTCTTCACGCATGAACCTGAAAGAGTGCTCCTTCCCCACGGAGCCCATGAGCAGCTGAGATGTGAGCAATGAGCTTCCGCTCCTAAGCCTTCAAACCACAGCAATATTGCACCTTGTCCTACATCTAGGAAAGTATCAGCAATAACTGCTGATAATAACTTGCTCCACATATTGCTTTTTAGAGCAGAATTATTTCATGCACTCAAACCACTGACAGGTTTGTTCCTCCCCCCTATCCCTGCTTCACAATGAAAATTAACTCAATTTCTATAGCTAATTAAGTACAACAGCGTCTTCAACCTCTAATTCGTCCTGCTGACAAACCCACCACTCTGGAGGGTACTCACTAAGCATATACCACCTCTTTGAAAGCACAGGCTCTAGCCTCTTCCAGGCACACTGAAATGTTATTACAGTGGTGTGTCTATGTTGTCACAGTGTTTTCCATGGGAAAAGAAAAATAATTAAAAAAATAGGAAAGAAAAAGAAATGGGAAAAAAAGAAATGTCAAGACTTGTAATGCAAACTATTTGAAATTCTCAAGCTTCCTCAATGTTTTTTTCTTTCATATTAAATGGAAGGAAAAAATAAGGAAGTACTTGATATTTGTTCCATACCAAATTGCTTCTGAAGAGGACAGACACAGACTGAATAAAGTGCAGTTCTCCGTCTGGGAAAGTCTTCCAGTGTTCACTTTCCAGCCCTCTTCCCACTACTCTTCTAAAGACAGGCATAACTCCCCAAATGGAAGATACTCAGCCAGTTGCCCAGGATCAGCATCACCTCAGGCCTATGAGAGCTCATGGGAGTCTTGCTCCTTTTCTCCCCACCCAGCAAATTTGAGGTGTATTTTGCTGTTTTGGAGCATAGTCACTGCCTCTTGATTCCACTTACAAAAGGTCAGGTGTTAGCTCAACAAAGTCGCAATTGATTTAAAATACATCTCTGTGGAGCCTGGAAGACGTGTTCCTTTTTTGTCCAAGCTAGCACTGGACTTTTGTCAAATGCAGACTGATGTTTTACTTCAGCCCTTGCAAATCCTTGCTGAATGTTTTGATTTACAAGTTCAAACATTCTTCTGCAAGTACAATTCTCTTTGCGGCAGACACTCAGACAACCCCATGGAAAGAAAAAAAATTACCCAGGAAAAGTACTACCAGACTATTTTACAATACATACATGCTAAATATTTTCTGGAAACTTCAAAATGAAAAACAATTACTTTGTGCCAATAAAGCAATTATAATGAGGAGTCAACATGAATGCTTTGCAACAGTGCATCCTGTACCATTTATAAAGTGTTCTGTTTTCCATTTGAATGGAAAACTCCCCAGTATGCACATAAAATGCATAATTTCATCCCAGACTGACACATGCAGTTTCCAGGACTGCATACGTCTAATGACTATATTTCTAATTTGCATAAACTCACGGAGTTCCTGAATGAGGTAACATCATTGCTTATACTCTTCAAGCAGAGCTGTCAACAATCCTGTTTTGAAAAATAAGTCTTTCCTCTCAAATAAGCTTTCTTGTTCATAACCACCATGAAAAAGATCTCTGAAACCGCGTCTTCAGATGCCTTATTTTAACAAGCAAATTAAAATCCCATGATAATTGAACTCTTTTGTTTTCATTTCTGCAAAGAGTACAATATAAGTGTGTTTTATTGACCTTTCTTTTTCCCCCCTCAAGGTAGTTCATTTTTCATGCTAGTCTGAAAAAGTGAAAAACAAACAAGTAGCAAGTAGTCAGCAAGGACACACAAACCTCAACTAAATAAAAGTCAAGTTTTTTCTCCCCAAACTCAGAATACATGAAAAAAATTTGAAAAAAGAAAATCACTTTGTAGTATTGTAATGCTATTCAGTGTTCTGACCTCTGCTCTTTTCTATCTTATTGTTTATCATGGGGTCCTATTATTTTACTTATGCTGCAGGAGTAAATGTATTCAAAGGTCTTTAAAATACCAGTACAGGTTCTTTTTTTTTGGATCTTGGCTCTCAAGTGTTCATTAAAAATTATTAACTCTAAAGCAGCAAAGTGCATGTTGCAAAAAGAAACCCTTCAAAGATCAAAATACAAAATATCTCCAGATATATTCCACCTGAACTGAGAATTAAGACTTTGTACCAAAATAATTTTGTTTGCTTTGAGTTTCAAAGTTTAAGACTTGTCAGTGTACTTCCATTCCATGCTTAAATTTAGACATTAAATAATTCCTTGGAGAAACTCCACCCTAATTTCTGGGCAACCTGTAAAACATACACTGGAATCTGTCTAATATTCCTCTGCAAAAACACGCTCATTCAGCATTTAAATCACAATCTCAGGAAGAGATGGACAAACCGCTTCTTTATCCAAATGGATTGAAGAAACATCCCATGATTCCTCCATCTACTCCAAAGCGAGCTCCAAATCACACACATCACCTTCTAATTTCCATTCCTAGAAGAAAAGCTGAGAATCGCCAGGTTCCTCAGTGGCACACATCAGCTAGAGGCCCTTCACAGTCCTCACTTCTTTGAAAGTCATCACACGGTCTGTGCTCTCTCCTCTTCCCAAATCCTCCATGAATGACCTACTCTTCGTTACATCAGAACTCACTGCTATTTTGTCCGCTGTTCATTTTAATTCCTCCACTTTCTCCTCCCCACCCCCTCTCATTTAGCAGTCTGCTCTTGGAAATTCTACTCCAGACACTACTTCCTTAGCATGGTGAAATGAATACGCTTCACCTCTTGTATTGCAGAAACAGAAATCAGTTAGGAACTCTTCTTAACGAAAGTTAGGTACAAATAACATAGTCTACCCCTATGCATCCTTCAAGCTGTCACATCAACAAACAACCTTGTAGCTAAAGTTTTTCTAATTTACCTGTAAACTTATACCTTTTTAGCAGGTCCAACATGTGCTTTGGATGCATTATGATTTGATACAATGATTTGTTCACATACTCCTTGAATCAAATCTTCTATAAATATTTTGTGATCAGATATTCTTACATGAGATTGAGTCTTGAGTGTTTTTAAGTGCTCTCACAGCAGTGCTGAAAGCAAAGATTTTAAAATCAGACTTGGTCCTGTAATTCTGCTAGACTGTAACTCATGATGTAACCTCTTCCCATAATATAGAATTAAGTTGAAAGCTTCACTTGAAAGCAAGAAACTGTCAAAATTTGTTCATAAAACAGAGTATTGCTTTTTAATTGAAGTTTTTATTCCAGCATTACAAAAATTAATATATTGCCTTTTAAGTATTGTAAATAGAGTCCCTGAAACATATGTGCAAACTCTTGACCAACCAGCAACAAAACTAATACTGCAGTAAAAAGCCCTAGGCAGATAAATATGCCATAGTTTATAGTAGTTTTATCTTATATCATTCTGCTTTATCTGCAGATTTAGCTAATCTGTCCCAATCAGCAAGACTCAAGTTTGCTTCAGACGAAGTATTACAAAAGTACTATTGTATTGCATAATGCATAAGTTGCATCACAGAAACACTTTGTTGAATCGTCTTGGTCTTGGCTTGTACGAATAGAAATAAAGCCTAGTAACAGCTCATAAAGGTAGCTTGAGATTTACACAAGAAAGAAAATAAAATTCTTTTCTGTCCTAAACCAATACACCAAGCAGAACTTCCATCGTTTTCACAGACAAAACATTCTGCAGACCTCATAATCCACATACCTCAGTTATTTCACATAGTAGAAGAGGTTCAGAACTTTAAAAGACTGAAATCACTGGAAATTCTCACCCCAAGAAATTACAGCTAACTAACACCCTGCTTTAAAGATATTCCCCAAAAGTCTATATTTAAGATGGTATAGGTACTCTGAAGGCACTATAGCAAGAAAATTTCACGTATCTGTATCAAAACTGTCCTTAGATAGATCTTACTAACTGCCTGTAGGAGCAAAAACACTTTAGAGAGACACAAAAGTGGCTGAACAGCCCCGATATTTATGATGTTAAGCAAGTCCAGGTAGACTTACCAGAACTGTAGCAACAGCAACATAGCTGAGTATAACTCTGAAATAACTTTCCAGCATTACTCTCATCATGGCATTCAGGTTAGCAGTTAATCAGTAGCAATTTCACACCAGTCAAGCAAAGAAAAACCCTGAATCAACCCAACTAGAGTGGTTAATTTCTGAGAAACCAGTTGGCTGCATCTGCAGAGGGATTTATAGCCTACAGCCCTGTGAGTGGTTCAGTGGGATTTGTTAGGAGCAGAAGCAATGAAGCATTTGCCAAAGGCACAGGATCACACAGGTGTACCAGTTCTTCCACCTGGATTAACAGCAAAACTCTGCCACATGGGAACACTTCATCCCACAGGAAAAAAATCTTAATAGCCTTAATAATTTGAAATGGATATCATTACTACTGTGCCTTACCTCTACAGCTATAGCAGAGAGAGCTGCTCAAAGGGAAATTTCCTTTGGTTTAAGCTTTGGTTTTCAAATTTAAAAGAAATTGAAATTTGAATTGAATTTAAAAGAATTGAAATTGAATTTAAAAGAATTGAGTTTTCAGAAACTCCTTCTGATACCAGCATCCTGAGGTTTTACTCGCCTCATTTCATAGCTGAAACATATTTTTAATCAAGAAAGCTAGGAAATACTCAAGCTCATTTTGGTAGTGTAAAAAACCACCTTACTCCCTGAGTAATGTTAAAACAGAAATAAACACTTTAAGTGGAATGTGATGTAATTATTAAAGTATTAGGTTAATTTCTCTTTATCTTGACAGGTATGAGACGTACCTTTCTTTTTTTTACCGGGAGAATGCTTAAACAGAAACAAAGGTTTTGTAAAACAAATTTCTGTAAGGGTTCCTGAAAAAATCCCAATCCAACAGCCATGAAACCCCAGCTCTTCCTATATAAGTGATAATTGATATTAATAAAACCAAAATAAATAAAAAGAAAAAAAAAGAAGAAATCCTATACACACACACAAATCCCAAAGCACTTATCTGCTGTTATTTTGCTCTGTTTTAAATTATTTTGTTTACTTATATTGTTAATAGAGTTTTTCTGTAGTAAAATGCTGAATTTTTCTCTGCATGCATTTGAAAAAAAAATTATATGTTTGGATTTTCCATGTGTTACCGGTTATTAAAGGGAAAATAGCTTAACTATGGATACAGAAGCAGAAAAGCCCCTCTGTATGGGTTTTTGGGACCATCTGAGGGTGCTCTGATCCAAAGCACAGACCTCCATTACAACTTCAGTGTGGGCACTGGCTCCATAATGGTCACAAGTATTTAGCTGTTCATCTAGAGTTCTCTGGGACACTTGAGGCATTTTCTCCCTCATCCATCCCTTGAATACACATGGCTTCCTTCAACTTTGAAGGGATTCTCCCAGTTGAAGGAGAACATCAGCAAAGTTTGCAAAACTACTATTGCTCCTCCAGTGACTGTTTCTACTTGCTGTGTTTTATCTCTGCCTTACCTATATAGCTGCTAAGTGCTCTGGCAGCTGTCAAGTCTTCCTTCTTCTTGGGGTCAATGCCAGCATTATCAACTGTCTTCACGGACTGAAGGCTGCTAAGCAACTGTGTGGACAGGTAAACTAAATCTTTGAAGTGAAAGAGAGAAAACTTTTCATTCTCAAAAAGTTATCTGAAGGACTTGCAGAAAGGTTTTCGATTCCAACAGGACTTGGATTAGAAAATAATAAAATACACAGCACAGGTTTTTTGCTCATCTGGAGCTTTAGTCAATGCTTCTTGAAGTCAAAGGAAGTATAATCTTTCTGCTGAGAATATTTAAAGAGAGAATGATGTCCAGAATACTGTATCATCACCTTTTATAAATCTAGATGAGTACTCCTTTCCTTCGCCTCCGTCTGTTCTGATGGATAAATCATCATGAAAATCTTGAGGTCATTGAAGAGAATAGTTATCTGCAATGAAAGACATGGTTTTACTTAGCTGAAACCTGATGTCTCTAAAACCCAACAATAACAGTGTTTTAATGGGAGATGAAAGGAGAAAGAAAGCGAAAGCAGAGTAGATAAAACATTGTGGGAGTGAAATGACTGCAGCTTCTTTAAAAGTGATTGCTTTTGATCCTTGCTCAGTTCAGTAGCAATATGAAGAACAGAAATAAGAATTTCTGGGACTAGTGACTATATAATAAAATTTTAAGATTGTGATCAGTTGGGTTTCTTATCTCTCAAGCAGAGATGAGCCCAAAGGCAAAGAATTGTTATACATCAGCTTTCCCAAGGGTACTGTGTTCTCACCTGCTCTAGTAGAAATTGATTCCCCAAAATTCTTTATCGCTTTTGAAAGGCATCATTTCCAGGCATTAAAACTCCAAACAGTCTGAGCATATTATGACAGAAAAAGTTCAGAATGTTGAAGAAAATTAATATATTGAAGTCTTTTTTCCTACCACTGGTCCAGCTCAGGAATTGGAAGGGAGAGTATAGATATATGCTATTATTTTAATAGGGTGAAAGCTCGGAGTTATATTGGCGAAAATCGGTCTTACCCCTCTCCATGCTGTCTTTAGTGAGACCTTTCATTAGGTTCATTAGCAGCCTTTATTTTCCTTTATAAGATAGCCTTCAGTTTCAGTTCAATTCAATACATTAATATGTCACAGAAATTTACATAAGCCTCAATTACATCCAGAGAACATTAAATTATGGAAAGAATTATGGGTATATAGTTTCTAATGGAACAAGGAGAAGAAATATATTGCAGAGAAATTCCATGAAGTCATTCAGCTGTAATTACTGAAAATGTCCCCATGGGTCCAGGATGGAGTGGCCAAACACATTTTTTGTAGCCACTCTCAAGCTACTGCCAGCATCTCGGAGAGGTGTTTTCTTTCATGGACTTAGAGAGGCGGAGAAGCTAGGGACTCACCCCTGAACAACACCAGATGCCTCTCCCACTCCAGAAGGCAAAGTCCTAATTCCCTGGTGGACTAGTGCTTCGCTGTCACCATGTTGTGGTCTCATGCATACAGGCTCTCCTGTAAGCATGCCAAGGCCAGGTCTTGGAGCCTTCTGGGAGTTGTGGGTAAGGAGCACCAGTCTGTCCTACAAGCCAGAGGCCACAAGTCAGCTCATCGGCCAGATCTTGCAGCTGTGGGACACCATGGCTGCAGGGCCAGGTCAGTTCAGACTGGTTCGGAAAAATAAAGGGAGCAGCTCATCGCCATTCACTCTGGAGATATTTTGAGTGGAGCCCTTTCCTACATTCCCTGGATAATGTAATTTGCTTCAGCATGAAACATGTAGCTCTTCCTGACATCAAGCCAGTTTGTGATAACACTTCACTGTTTGTTTTAGTGAAGCACAACTGCTGATTTCTCATTTACGCTCAGGAAATACATGATAGCTTAATGAGAAACTTAAAAAAAAGTATCTTGAGATATTCTGGTAAGGAAATATATGTGACTTTTTGGAGATATTTAGGCATTGCAAAACAACCCATAACACACCCCTTCACAAAAAGAAAAAAATACCCTTTTTTTTCTTATTGTCTCTATATAAACTTTACGCAACTACACACATTTTGTTAAAATTTTAGCATTTGTAAAAGATTGATAAATAGCTGCAAAACAGGTTTCAAGTGCTGGTCTTTAAACTTGAGTAACACTGGCAATTTTGTAGTTTTGGTTACTCTGGATTGTCCAAAATCAGTACTGGTACACGTGAAATATTTTTGACTGACATTATTGGGGATTGTAATGAAGGAGCATGCAGAAATATTGAAGGTAGCTTCAGGGCAGAGGAAGTGTCAAAAGGCAGAGAAAATTAAGTTTTTTTCTTAAACTATGTACAAGTGATGGCACATGGATCAACACTGTTTTTCCTTTCATATATTGTTCTGTAGCAAGTAACAAAAGATGATAAGTATCTGTGAGACAGTATTTACACTAATTCTCCTTCATTCTTAGGGCTTCCAGGGTGTTCCCCACTTTCTCCTTTCTACCCACAATTCATAGGTTGACTTTCTTGTGTCTTCCAAGGTTAGTTTCCTGTCCTCAGGAGGGTGGAGTCTTGAAAAGGTATTTAGCAGGATATCAAAACAGCCACAGAGGTGAGAAGACTCAAAAGGAGTAAGACTGGTTCTACTTTATGTTGATAAGAGTAGTATATTCAGGACTCTATAAAATGGGAGAGAATCTAGCAATTTCCACACTTAATGTTAAGTACAGAGTTATTTTTTGCACAAGGGATACTTTAGCTATAGCAGGATGTAATTACCATGCAAACTCATCTAAGAAGTTTTCTAGGATTCTCAGTCAACATTTCCTCTGTGTGTCATTTATTGATGTGTCCTATTAAAATGCACACATACAACATTTGCAGCATCCATCCTCCTCTTGCAAGACACATTGTTTTGGATTTTAAAGACTGGGGATTCAGGTTTGAGAGTATGTAATAACTGACTGCATTCACAGGCATTTCAAAACCCTTGGATTTTCTTCACAAAATTCACCATGGTAACAGAGATAGAGCAAAAAAAAGCAACCCTTCAGCCAAAAAGGCATTTGTTAAAGTTCTGCTTCTTGAGCTTTCATTCCCCATCAACTTCATACTAGGATCTTTTGTTGGTGAATTAAATAACCAAATACAAGTTAGCTGACAGACACAATTCACTGTGCTTTGGCCTGCTTGGAATTTTTTTTTAAACTATGTTTATTCTTTTGTAGTTTTAAGGAAAAAAGCTAGAATTAGAAATAGCTGTTATATGTGACTGTGTATTTTGTATACTGGTTGATGTAAACAGCAAGAAAAAAGAAGAGTTTCTTGTTTCACAGGTGCTGCTGAGAAAGAAAAGTGCTGAGGCTTTGAACTGGGTCAGTTCATCGTTACAAGACTCAGTGTGCATTCACTTGGTTTGTTGTCTTGACTTTCAGGAGAATGAAAACAGCAGCAAAACTACAAAGGCATAATGCTGTTTATAGAATCTCTCAAGAAGGAAAGTGGAGGGTGGCTTTTCCTGGCTAGCGAACTAAGGTCAATGTCCCATCTCTTTCCCTTGTGAAAACCCTCAGCCCATACCTGTTGCTTCATGCCCGTAAGAACATAGTTTTTTTAACCAGACCAGTTCTCTTGGGCCTGGAGTCCTAATCTTCCATTTCTTCACCTTTTTTGTAATACAATGCACACCCTCAGATTCTTAATGACAATTAGTGGCCCTGGACGCGTCTGCTCTGAGTCCCTATCTGAACAAAAGAAAGCCTCAACTTTTCATGAGTTTTTTCTCCTGTTGCTAATGGCACACTAAAGAAGAGTCTTTAAGTTTGATCGTGTCTATGGAGAGTTTCCTGTCAATAACTCATAACATATGTTTCATTGCCACTATAATGCTACCACTATTACCATTCATAACTCAGAGCACACAGTGAAAAAGGCATATTTTACTGAGATGAAAAAGAGCCTTAAAGTTTTAAGCTGCTTTCTCTCAATGCATAAAATAGCTATTTTGAAAGCCGGCATGCCAGAAGCACTTACGAACCCTATCACCTTAAAGTAGTCTTTTTCTTTTCTGCTTTGCATTGCCCTTCAAGAAAGGGCATATTATTTGGAAAAAAATGAATGAAGACTTTTTGAGGAAATACAAAGCATGCTTTTAGAGTTTCACTTATGCTGTGAAAATGGCACTAATTGTAACCAATAACTTTGATCTACAAGAGTGAGTGATGAGGAGAAGGAAACAGTTACAGCTCTATAATAAAGTGCCATTCATTTTGTCACTTGACCCCATGAAACAGATGGATAGAGGAAAAGCTAACAGAGGAGGGCTAGAAGACAATCTCCCTTCTCGGTACCATGTGAAATAAAAGGACTGTGCTCTGAGTTATTACAATGACCTGGATCCACCCAGAAAACTAAGGTCTGTGTTACCTTTTTCTAGGACAAGCTATTTCAGATGCATAAAACCATCTGGAGGCTGCATGTGCTCTGTATTACCCCTGCTCTTTGACCCAGGAAAAGAAGTTGGCAGCAATATTTTATCCTGTATTCCAAACAAGAAATGTAAGAAGTCGCAGACACACCCTCAAAATCCCATAAAACATAAATTCAGAGCAGTCAAAAATGTCTTTACCACAGGTTAGGGAACATTCAGGCTCTATTTCCCTTTTTTGGCACCCCTACAGCTTCCCAGCCAGTAGCCTGCTGCAAACACTTCTGCTGAGTCCTGTTTAGATACTCAGCTGGTGGTCATGCTTCTCAGCTCTCCCTGCTGTTTCTAGCAAGCAATTATAATTGTATCTCAAGCTTTTAAAATGCTCGTGGACTCTGCTATGAAGATTTACTGCACATGTGGAGGTAGAGCATTGCATCGCATAGCTATTCTTGGTATGTGGGACTTTCTGACCTGTGCAAAAATAGCTCTGAAAGTCTTACCTTTCTTCTCCCCAGGTGACACCCCCTCTTGTAGCTCTCTAAAGTGATCACAAGGCTCCTGCTAAACCTGGAATGAGAGAAGTCTTTCTGTTCTGGTGAAGCTCTACGTTATGGAGGCTCAGTGAAGGTGGATCTAGCCCTGTAGATCTGTGAATGGCTGAAATACCAAGAACCTAACAACTGACACTCCATGAAATTCCAGACAAAATGACTAGGAAACCTTTCCCCAACTACAACAACAAACCTTTCCCCAACATTTGCTTTTCTCCCATAAATCAAGGAGGTTGCACCTAATAACTGAATTTTAATTTCAGTTTTAACTTCCCAGCTGGGTTTGGTTTCAGGAGAAACAGCAAATGTTACTGTCCACTTGAACACAAGTGTATTAGTGTCAGGACTTGTCCTTTCTGTAAAGTACATCCTGCTTCAGATCTATCCTACTGTAAGTCACAGGAGGACCCTGTAATATTCCTGATAGCATGAACCCAGGATGAACTAACAGTTTAATAAATACAGTCCTTAAAACAAGGTCTATTATTATATCCATATAAATGTAAATAAACATATACATAGGCAGAGAAAACTAGAGATTTTTTTCCTTTTGATTAAAATGATGTCTAGCATGTTTAAACATGCACGCTTTTCAAAGCATGAAGTAAAGAGGTTGGAATATTTTACAGAGGCTTAGCCATCTGGGTATGTTTCTTTGGCTTCTAAGGACTTTAGAACCCTTTCCTCTCGTGGCTTTTCCTCCCTGGAGATATCACTGTGGCTTCTTTGAGAAACTGCTTGCTCTTTCTCTAAAACTCCGTAGATTATAAGAGAAATATGGCTCTTTTTATGTCATTCAAGCATCAGCGGGACATAGTTTTCTGTGTTACTAATTGTAAGTGTCAAAACTTACTGCAGAAATTTCTTGTTTTCCATTATTTGGGTTGACGATGTTTTCCATGCCTTAGGGGACCAAGAATGGAGAAACTAGAACCAGGAAGATGTTTTCTTGTGGAAGATTTTTCTATCCAAGATTGAATCAGACCAATTTCTCTGCTTTCTGAATCCAGATGAAATTGGAGTACTCTTTCAGTTTGCCTCAATAGATTTTGGTGATTAGTAGTATGCATGAGAGGGATTAATGAAATACACAGAATGCTCTTGTACATTTGAGCTTAAGAGTAGAAAAGCATGCAAATAAAGGAATTTCAAGGAAAATAAATAGTAGCTCTAATTTATTGATTGTAGAATACTCTCACCTGTGAGTTGCTAGTAGCTACAAAGTTTTTTCTTATGAAACATCACTATACTTTTGCTTTACAGCCTTTCTTGACTCTATGTAATTGTCCATTATCAGTCGTCATTATCAGATATGGAAAATAAAACAAATTTTGAGCTGTGTACAGTCACTAACATGCTCCAATAGTAGGAAAATTTTAAATATTTTAGCCATCAAAACATACTATTTTCACTGAAATAAGCATAAAGACGGTAAACTCTTCCTCATTACTTTTTTTTGTCATTTAATCCTGTAAAATGATTCTAATAAGTTGCCTGTGTTAGAACACAATGAATAAAACATATATATATTATACAGACTCTGCTCCTGTGTGCAGATTTTTAATTTGTTCACCGTGCCTTGTCTAGCCTATATGTTAAGAATGGAAATTTCCTTCCACTAACCCTTGGTATAAATGTATTTCAGTGGATTTGTGCCATTAAGGGCTTAAAAAGATTTTTGGTCAATCAGAGGATGGACTGTCATTACTCTTCTCTTGCTTATTCCATATCTTTGTCTTATTCCTACACCACTCCTCCCCTTCAAACCTCTGGGTATCAAGAATATTGTAGAGAAAGACCAAGTTACTAGAAAAAACAGTCTGCTCTTACCACTCAACATTTTGTAAGTTGATAGTGAAGACCTTCTAAGCTCAGTTTAAATTGGAAACATATGGAAAGTATAAGTAATTAGATAATTAATTGTCCATCCATTAATCGCCAACCTATAATGGCAAGACATGAGGTGATGGTTAATAAAATACTGTCTTTTCTCCTTTTTCCCTTTCCAGTTTAAGTAAGCCCTTAACAAATACTTAAATGTATCCTTCAAGGGACTTTTGTTCTTTTATTTCTCCTTTTCTTTTTTTTTTTTTTTAATTTATTCATGTGAATGGCATTTACAGTTAGCCTAACATAAACCTGCTGTGACAGACAAGCTGAGAGGTCATCATTATTAGTACGATGAAAGCTGGATGCAGATTGGGAGTAGCAACGTGTAACCTCCTTGCTGGAGAAGGAAGGAGGCCTGGTGGCAAATACAGTGAAAAGTTAAAGTAAGGTAGATACCCACTTTCTGATGATGAAGCAATCTGCTGAGGGAAGGGGCTGCTGCTCAGAAAGAAGTGCATTTCTCCTACCTGACATTCAGCAACATCCCTTCCCTTCTGTTCTGTTGTCTCGCCTTTTGCGTTGTGGTATTGAACGAAGATTGCAATGGATCAAAACAGATTATGCTGAACATCCCCCTTTTTCAGAGAGCAGAATTCAGAGCTTTGTTGTAGGTTTCAGCTGGCAAGGTAATAAGGTTACGGGAGCAGTAAAAGTTTTGGACTTTGAAAAATAATTGGCTTGGTGCAAAACAATAAAATTAACTGAAATGTTGATTTGAGTAGTCTTGCTCTGTAAGCTCAGGTCTAGCCATGAAGGCCCTAGCAATGTGAGAAAAAGTTTAGTATTTTTGGTATTTCAAATTTGTAATGATAAGTAATCTCTATCTTGAATGTTGTAATCAATGTTTTCTTCAAAATAGAATTGATTTTCAGTCAAGCAGATGAAGGGAGGTCATTTTGTGCTGTCTCAAATCCTGCCTAACTCATTATTACTTACACACTGGTCTCCAGAAGAGATTTTTAATTTTTCGATAAAGTTTTACATGGTTACCTGGCAGCAAATTCTTCTTACTAGGCAATTTTGACAGAATGCAGATGGAAGAAATCAGAAAAGTTTTTCAGAAATGGGGCTGATTGGTAGTTCATCTTCTCCAACTCAATACTCACCTGCACATTACTGAAGACATCAAGTGCTATAAGGAGAATAAGCAGGACAGAAAAAAAAAAATCTCAGTGAAAGATACAGAACAATAGGAGATTCACACAGCCTTTAAAAAGTTTTCAGTCACTGATCTGTCTGCAGATGGTGGCTTAATAATTTAACTGAAAATAAAATGGACCCTGTCCACATTCTTGTTTTCATATTCACCAAACACTCAATTTCCATCTCCATGAACTACACAATGCTGCGTTTTAAACTAGCACATGAATAATACTTTGGCTTAAGTGTCTTTCTTTAGGCTCATATATGGCTCATAAACACTTTTTGAATCTCAAAACTCAGATGAAAATTTCCACCACATCTATGTATTCAAAAATGGAATAAATTTAAAATATTGGCCAAATTTCACCTCTTTTTCCTTACTTGCATTTTAGCTGTTCTAGGTTTTTTCCTTTAAAAGCCTTTATAAACATTGGTGATTTTGCTTGAACCATGTGATGGGCTGACAAATGTAGGAGGGAAAATGCGATAAGATCATTTAATAAATATTCCTATAGCTAAGCTGAAAATTTCTTTAAATATTCTTTTTGCAGAAAATTATTATTTTTTTTTTCTAGGCTTATATTGTCAGCAAGAACTAATGATTTTTTCTTCAAAGCTTTCCCAAATCTAAGAAGAAATTTTTGGGCACAGCCCAATCAATGCTTCTGGTTACCACATCCACATTTTCAATTCTTCTTTGTATGATCTAGAGCCAAATCTTAAAGCTGAGCTCCCAGATTTCCTTCCAGACCTTAAGGGAGTGCTGCCTTTACACTGATTATTCTGATTTTGGATCAGTCTCCCAATTTCTGTTGCCTTTATCTTTATTTAATGTTTTAAGAAGACTGTTCTTACTTCCAAAGCACCATTTTTATTTGATGAAAGTCTCTTTTTTTCACTTGTTCCAGGGGTTTGGCAGTAAGAACCAGAATATAGACACCTGGCTCCTGTCCTTGTTGCAATGAGTGGAGGCATAGCCCCTAGTGATTACAATAAAGGCAAAAGTATTTGTTTGTGGTTTTCTCCCATAACTGTTATTTTATTGATCCTCAGGATAACTCACAATGCCCAACTCTCTGTTCTTTGAGAATGGCAAGGAAAAATAATCTGCTGATATTCTGTTCCTTGGGAAGTGCCAGAGTCTAAAATGATGCCATTGCCTTTTTGCACAGTTTAACAGGTTAAAATAGGAATTTATATCATCCATAATCTAATACACTAAAAAGACATGGCGATGATGGCACCAGTTTGAATAGCTATAGCAGGTTAATTTTGAAAGGGACATGTGCATACCCAACAGTGAAGTGCTACGGTAATCTGAACAGAAAATTGCAATTTTTTAAATATATATATACATTTATACATTTTATTTTAGCTTTTGTATAAGAGAATGTCCCTGTATCATGTGTGTGTGCATAGTCATCTCAAGTTTACTGAGAACAGCTAACCAGATGTTGGTATTTTATAGTTTAAGGCTGCACTTAAAAAAATTATCATTAACTACACAGACAACATAAGCACATCTATCCACAGGTCACCCCCTAGCTCTGTATGTAATTTTGCTCTTCAAACAACTTCAGAGAAGGTCCTAACATGTGTGGAACCTTCTCCAACACAGTGGATGGAACTGTGGATAAACACTGCTTACAGCTTATCATGAACTGTCTCTCATATAGTAGTAGATACTTATGGAAAATTTTTGGGAGCTGTAAAGACACAAAGTGGAAGTTATATAGACTCAGAAACCAAAATTGTCGTGACTAATAATGTTCTAAAATAGTTGGAAATATTAAGTTTTGATTGCATTTCGGTTTTCATGTAACAGTCTCTTTTCTAGTTTCCTTTCCCTGGGAATCTTCTTATTGAAATAGATGCAGGATATGGCTTTACTTTTGAAGAACATTTTATGTCAATAATACACTTATTTTGAGTCTCTTGAGTCAATTGTCTCATACGCTCCAGTACAACATTCATGGCAGTATTTGCCAATGCGTGTATATAATTGGAATTCTTCTGTACTTTTGAAACTTAAAATCTAACTGACAGCTATAAACCAGACCTTGGATGGGCTGCTTAAAATAATTTTCTGATCTGCCTTATTCAGAATCAATCTGATCATGATTTCACAGTGTAAGCAAATCAGCATGAGGAGAAAAAAGGTGTTCTGGATGTATCAGTACTAAAAATTTAAAAAATTAAATATATGATTGTTTACTATGACACACTTGAAATAAAAGTGTCAAATGGATGTGACATGGAGCTCCCATCGTACTTAATGGAATATTTAAAGAGAAGAGGTGAACACTAGTTCATGATTCTATTTTGGCTCACTTTCTTCTGAACTCGCTGCATACAATGTTCCACGAGGTGTCAATTATAAAAAAAAGAATAGATGTCAAAGCTGCTTCTAAGGACACAGCCGAACCAATAACCAGAATTAATTGAGTAAATGAAACTCATTAATTTATTATTTCATACGCAGACAATGCATGCAGGGTTCCATCAAGGTTAATCAATTTATCTATCTGAAGAGACCGCAAGGGAATGGTGAATACTAGATGCTGGTATTGAAGTCTGTTTGTTATTGGTGAGTCGATAGAAGTCAAGGGATTTGTAAACAATTTAGATTTCATCTTTGTGATAAACTGACAGCATTATTGACATATGTAGACACACCGACACACCCTATCTTAGCAATTTTAGTAGTCTAGGAAAATTGTTAAATATAATAATCAGAAATAATTTATTTATAACTAATAATGTAAATTACAGAACTGTAGCACTGCTCATTATTACATTTGCCTGACCCTTTCGCTTGCCTTTTCTTTTGGAAATTTTAAATATGTGTGCTGGAATTTTGTGCGCTGAGTGTTTCTTCAGATTACTTCTTCGGTATTTGTTGGGGTTGTAGTCCTGATTGAAAACTTACACAGAAATTTTTTATTCACTTCTGAGAAGGATACTAGAAAATATAGTTGTGTTTAGCAATGTTACAAATAAAGCTGATGGATTTTGATTTGAAGAGTTTGGGCTTCCCATTTTTTGGATACAGATGTTTGAAGCTCAGATAGGGCTTGATCTGGGAGGAGGGCTGGTGCCAGTTTGTCCTCTGCTGTCCTGGAAATATCAGTCCAAATCTGGGCACTGGGACTCCTCCCATGCCAGTAACTTAAACTGTGCCAGGTGACATTTTCAAGGACTGGGCTTTAATCATTTGAACTCAAAACAGAATGGTCCTTATCATGATTTTGGCTTATGTCAACTAGCAAAGGACAGGGACAATATCTGAGGGCATTTTGTATGCCGCTGCCCCATTTTGGGGGCTAGCACAGTTTAATGGCTTGAACACCGCTGTTTCCATTCCAGTTTGGCCTCTGTGCCACAATGTTCTTCATCGAATTTAAAACATTTTTAGCCATGATAAATTAAAGTTTATGAATGCTTGCACAGTTTAACAGCTAAATAGCCAAAAAAACTCCAACAGATTTCACTGAGAAAACTCAAGCTATTCAAACCTCCTACAGCGGACAAGGTTTCTGCTTGTGACTGCGCACCTGCAATTAAGCATGCCCAGGGCTACAGGTGTGAAACTGGATTTTGGTGTGACACCTATTAACAGAGAGTTTATCTCTGCTGCGATCTCCATAATCCCCCTGGATAACACACACGTTGCTGAAAATGGGAGGCAATTTTACTGAAATGACAAGGTGACAAAAGCTAGATTTTGGACACTGTCAGGGGGTGGATTAGACACATACTGCAAGTCAAGCATCTGAAAAACAAAGATTGCACATGCAAAACCTTTAGCTGAAGTAACTTGCCCTGCAACTCTGATTCCCTTAGGCAGTATTGTGACACCCTGACCATGAATCTATACTTTTTTTTTCTCCTGTCCTTTTAGTTGGTTTTCGGTTTGTTTGTGAGTTTTTTCCCCCTCATTTCCCATAGAAAGTCTGCAGGAAAAGAGGCAGACATCAATCTCTTCCACTGCATGTTGACTATTTTCCAGAAAGCAGCTTGTCACTCTATGAGGCAGAGTGAAGACTAGCATGTTGCATAGACATTTATTGGAACACAAAAATTAAATTCCCCAAAGCTGTGCACCTTTTGCCTATAACGCAGAATCTTAAAATGTGAACTATATAAAAAAATATTTTAAAAATATGTGTAATAAAAGATCACACCTTAAACAAAAACTTTCCTTCTTGGACCACCTATAACTCACAACCTTTGGTGCTATGCTCCACCCAGATTAGTTCTTAATCTTTAGATATTCTTTAGATTTACATACTTTAGATGTTAAATGTAACAGAACAGTTTGCGTATCAGCATTAGTATGAGAAATAAAGACAATACTTTCTGTGCCTACATAAGTAAATATGGCATGTCCTTTGGGTTAGTTTTAGTCACTGTTAGGAAAGGAGCCAGCACTGTATAATGGAGTTTTTTGAACGGTACCTAAATCTTCATGTTTCCTCCATTGTTTTCCTCTGTACACAGAGAGCTGAGCATTGCTTTTCATGAGTTTGGTGCTTTTATACTAAGCAAATAAGCAAATGGTCAAATAAATTCTTTGAGGGAGAGTATGAAACTGCTTAATTATGTCTTGCTGGACACATGCATGCCAAAAGAAGTGATTCTTATTGGCGATATATGTATTTTTTAAGAAAATAATTTTTTTATTACAGAAGTAATTGTAAAGTGTAAATTGTAAGTGCTGTTTACTCCATTTTCCCATCTTCCAGTTTCAAAGTATGTTTGGGTTTTTTTGAAACTGTCCCAATTCTCCCTCTGTGACATTGAGCTGCAGATGAAAGGGCATGGAAAACTTAGGCCCCAATTCAGCCAACTGTTTAGTGCTTATTTACATTGAATAAATTACTCTTTACATGAATAGTTTGCTTATCAGAGTCTTTGCACACAAAGTTTCACTGTAAGAGCCTGTGCTTACAGGGTAGCACCAGAGTGATCAGCATCTTTAGGGTTTATGTACTGCAGAAAAAAGAAATAGGAGACAGGCAGGGGCCAAATGGTGGTGCCTCTCTATGGTGGCAATTAGGTGCCTGAGAGTGTGAAATTCAGTGTCAGTCTGTAGGACCTGTTCTGTTTGTATAGAATATATTGTGTTTACTTTCACTCTGGAAATGTTATGTATTTCCACATAACAGTATTCCTCCTAATACTAAAATGAAAATCTTGCTGTATTTGGCATCGTTGAAAGTGATAGCATAAATTAGTTTGCTATTGGACATCCTGGGTTCTTTCTGAGTCTTTGGAATACATATGTTCTTTTTCTCAGAACACATGAATGAATTAACATTTTCTTACTGAAGACTTTCTCTGCTTCAAGGATTAGTCTTATGTTTAAGAATTATTATATACAATTTTAGATCTCAAGCATAGCTGTATTTTTATGTAGAGGCTTTTACATTTCTAAAATGCAAATCTCAATTTACTGGAAGTAAAATCAGTGGGGGGGTTAATGTATTTGAAATATTTTTAAAATGTTTGAGATATTATGAAACTAAAGGTCTTTTCTCAGATTGAAAACAAACTGCGGTTAAGGTAAAGGTCTTTTAAGAGAGATAAAATCATTCTAAATTGGAAAACCGAAATCAGGGTGTACTGTGATATAGATACACAGTGGGTAGACATCTAATGAGAATTTGCAAATAGATATTAGGGAATGGTCATATCATTGGAAACCACTGAGTAACCAGGATAAACTCACTGTAAATGACAGCATACACCCTTTATCCAACTCAGACTTAACAGAACTAGTGCAGAGGACTGCAGAGACTGCTAAGCAATGCCATCTTTGTTTCCTTCAGCTGTGTGGTTATGCCTTTGTATATGAGAAAGGGGCAAGCTGTCAATCCACATGACTCTTACTGGGTCTGGAAAATCCACTCCTCACTGACCATCTTGTCAAACTACTATTCTTTTTATTGCTTGATTTGATATTGCTAGCAACTGTTGCAATAACTGAGAGATCACCAGCAAAACAGTCCTTAGGTGACTTGATGGAATCTACTATCTGATATGTTAAGATCAAAAGTTTCAAACTTTTGACTAACAACAAGAAATGCCTACAAAACTTGAGCAACATACGAAGCCATTGGTGGCTGTTCACTGAACATCTCCTACATCTGAACAGATAGGTAATTTGTGGGTTGAATTTGAAAATTATTTGTGCTATTTATTATATTATAGCAAAACTTTGTGTGTGTGTGTACACATCTCTCTGTTAAAGTTGAACTGGGAAATCCTAGACTTCTATTGTGCATGATGCAGAAGTATCATTGAGACTCCCAGGCAGTGTTAGGTCTACCCTTTTGGAAAGTTAGGTATCAGAGAATAACCTAAGTAATTTGGTACTGTATTAAGTAACTTCAGTCTTTGTAGCACAGACTGAGCTCACTAGTGGACTGCAGTGTCCCTTTGCAGTACTGCTTTCAATTATCTCATTGTGACACTCCAGCAGTCCCAGGCCTGCAGATGCAGCACTTCAGACATGCTTTGCCATCCTGACCATGCTACAGCTATACGCACATACTCCTGTGGAAGCCCCAGCATTGCATGTGCAGCACTTTTGTAGTGTTGTAGAAGCAATTTGGTTTGCACCCCTTGGCAGTCTTTCTGTAGAAAGCGATTCTTCCGCTGGTAATGACTTCTCTTGAGTAACAGAATGAATGATCTCGCATTTAGGATAATAAGACCTACAGACCACAGAGCAGTGTTTGGAGTGCAAGGTGGTTTTTTTTCTGTGGCCCAGATATGTGCCTAATCTAGCAGATTTCTTTTGAAATTTCAGTCCCTGGCTACATCATGACCATGAAGAAATTCTCAGGGCTTGCAGCGCTGTGTTGCAGGCATGATTTTTCAAGTGTTGCAACAAGATGTCTTGTGGTCTGACAGCATGGATTCTCGTTTTCATCTCAGGCTGACAGACAGGAAAACCTAAAAATTTTATCAGCATTAAATAGAAATTAGCTGGTGTTCTTTTGTCCAACCCCTAGCTTGTTTAAAGATATATATTTTTATGTCAGTCTAGAGAAATAATTGCCATAAATTTCATGACTGGCTAGCTGTCTTGAGCCATGTAAAGGATGGTTACTTGCCAGCCAGGTGCACCACTTCCTCCCCTGACTGTGGGTTATCATCTTCCTCTTGTATTGTTCCTAGTTTAAAGCTCTCCTCACCAGGCTGGCCAGATGATTGGCAAAGGTGCTTTTGTCCCACTCAGTTGGAAGAATCCAACCTCCAATGGCTCTCCCTTTCAGACCTCAATCCTTGGAGGTCATAAAAACCAAATCCCTCTTGTCATCACCAAGCCAGGTATTGACCCAAGGGATCTCCTTCTGTACTACAAATGTTCTTGAATGCTCTTGTACTTACCTTTTGTGAATATGAAAAAACAGTAAGTGTTCTGAAAGCAAGAACCATGCCCCAAGAGACTTACTCAACAGCTATAGCTTTTCCTGAAGTAAAAAGCCTGTCAACCATTTTTTGATTTACAGCATGTGGAACTGCTATATCATCAGTGGTGAGTGTAAGATCTGTCCTTTCCCCAAATGTGTGGCAGTTAGGGGGTGAGTTGTCAACTTGATGTCAGGGCTTTGATGGTTTTGCAGTGAAAGAGATGTCCAGACTGAGGATAATTACTTTGTTGTCAGGTACTCTGCACGTTTTAAATTCTTTGTAGGATGGAGCGATGGGGAAGAGTGATGTCATCAGTTGACTTCTTAGTTTGTGTCATTAATTCTTGGCTTTGTTTTTTGAATTCTTGCAGATCTTCAAAACAGAGAACAACTAATATTTCTGTTTGTTTCTTTACTTTCTGCAGTTTTTAACAATTTCTTGACTTGGCCAAGGACCACCATCTAGATTTCCAGATTGTATCACACCCATGTGATAGATAGACCAGGGGCTACTGAGATCAGACTATGTACATTCAATTTAAAGTACCAGTGGGACAGCTAATATGTTTACAGGTATATTACAACTACATTTTTAACCGCCAACCTCATCAAAAGACCAAAAATCGAAGGACATTAAATATACCCTGTCCTCAGATTTCTAGGGCATTTTTCGCCACCAAAGCAAAGTACTCACCTATATGGAGGATACAGAGGAAGCTTGTGCTATTCTGCCTGATGCTGATAATGAGAAGACATGCATTTCCTCTGTGAAAATAAACCGGATCTTGCAAAGATCTTAGGTTATTTTTAGAATATTACATTTCTTATTTGTGGTAAAAACAAAGTATGTTTGGTTATTTTAACTGAGAGTAGCAGGGTGAGGAGGAGAGTTAAATTATAATTAGTTTTAAATTATAACAATCTGCTCAGAAACAGATGAAAATAAATCATAGTCTCCTGTTCTAGCTTTGTCTTTTGACATGAGCAGAAAAAAAGGGAAATGAGCTGGAAATAACTCCACCACCAAAGACTAATCAATTTCTGTCTGAGAACTCAGATGACCATCTGGTTTTAGATAACATAGGAAAAAAGCATAAAACTTATGGAGGCACAAAGGGTGAGAATATATCACAGAAAAAAGAAATACATCACTAGAATATATAGAGACAACATGGAAAAAGACAAGATAATCTATCTTTATCTAAAATTTGCTAAAAATTGGAGACGCTGCTTAAGATTCAAAAAGCAATTCTTTCTTCTTATGCGAGAAAATATTTTCCACAAAGATCTAGACTTTCTTTGAAACTTATCAAAAAGTTAACTTTTCTGCAAGAAAAAACCCATTTCCTGTGTTTTGTTACTATGCTACCTAAAAACAGTGCAATAAAAATAGTTTGTGATAAATAAGGTGTTAAAGATTTTATACATAAAAGGCAGAATATGTGTATATGAGCCATTTAAAGTAGCAATTTTAAATTTTATATTTGTTTTGTGTAACTATAAAAACAAGTCAACGTATTTCAGGTTGGATATCTTTTGCTAGCAATGGAAGAATTGTTACTCTTCAAAATAAGTGCTTCTTTCAGCTTCCTCAAATTACTCTATAAGCTAAAATGTACATGATAGGTGCAGAATTGCTTCCTCTAAAATCCTAAGATTATTCCATATTTATAAAAAGGATTGTGCAAGAAAAGTAGATGTTGATGGAAAAATAGCACAAAATGCAATAAAAGATTTGAGGGAAAATGTCTCCAGCATTACAGATACAAGCTCTAATTGCTGGAGGCTGAGAAAATAAGAACTGTTGTATTTCAACAGATAAAGACAACAGAGATGAGCAAAACAAAATATTCTCCTCTCATCTAATTTTTTTCATTTAAGAACATGTGGCAGCCGCAATTTATCTTACATAAAATAATTGGCAGCCGGTGACATAGCCATGCTCACAGATGGCACTTTGGTGTTATGCATATTACTGTTTATGCATGAGAATCGGGAAGACTGGATGAAGGACTGGCGGGATGTGAAGATATTTCCCAGTTTGCAGCAGAAAAGGGATTATTCTCACCTTCAGTTCCCTTTCTTTTCTATGGTTGCTTAGGGAAAGGATGGTAAATGTGAGGTTTGGGAGAGGGCAAGGCAAGGTTGTTCTCTAAAGGTCACAAAGAAGACTTAAAAATAGTAGCTGAGGGAGTTTCCTACTGTCTTATCTCTCCTCTTATTTCGATTTCTAGGTATTAGCATTATCCCTTGAGGAAATGTACAGTTGGCTGAACATGTATTTTGTTTCTGGTGAAGATATTTTTTAGCTGACAGAGGTTGACACAGACCTCTCTTTTTTTTTAGTGGGTTTTTTTATTTTTTATTTTTTTATTTCTTACATACTTTTCCATCATAGTTTTGATACCACCCTAAAAATAAAAGATTGTAAGGAGAATTCTACCCCACAATGTGCAGTATATATGTGCAATGTAAATTTTGTACTTCTCTATAAATATCCTCTCCAGTAAAACCGTCTTTGCATTTTATTGATATTGAAGATGAGGACCACTTCTACTGCTCCTAGAGAACACACTCGCTGGAGAAAGAGTGCTGCTGCCATTCTCCCTGCCCTGTTGCTTCTCTTCTCTTCATGACCTAAGTGTTATTGATAATTTTTTTCATATAAGGGTACATTCTGTCTCTTTTGCTTTATGGCTCCGATTCTTATTCTCACTTAGGATGGATGTATCTGCTCCTGCCTCCATGGACTGTAATCTCTCAGGCTCTTAGCTGCAGCTGTGGGAGCATAGCAGAGGGGTTTGGATGAGGAGCTCAGCTAGCAGACATGTCAGTATGAGCTATTTGTGTTTCATCAACCTGGAAGCAGGGACAAGGAGGAAGCAGCTTCCCAGAAGATTTACACTCAGCTGAAGGAGCATGTTTGTGTTAGGAAGGCCCACCTGAGGTCACGCACCTGTGACTTAAACATCAGAGAAGAGAGATTTCCCCTGCTGTTCCCTGGCTTAATCTGTTTTTATCATTTTTATTACCAAAGACATCCATCTTGCTTTCCAAACACTCTATAAAAATAAGAGAGACAAGCAATCAGGGAAGTTTTAGATACCTTGTAAACAGAAAGTATGGAGCTTTTGTAGTCTGTGGCTTGTGCTGTGTGGTATTGTCTGACTTAAAGAAAGAAACAGGTCTTGGAATTACAGAGTTGCAATTCCTCCTCCCCCCCCCATCATGGATGACTTAAAAATTCATAAGCAACTGTTATTGACATACTAGTTTTGTACAAGTTTTTATTACAAATAGTGATGAGAGGCTCCACACAGGTAAGGCCCCGTCTTGTCTTACTGGATTCCTGGTGGAAATGAAAAGCTAAGTCTTGATAGACTGACAGCTTTGAAAGCTAAATCGTTGCCTGGATGGTGATGAGGAGACAATGCAGCAAACATCAGGGAGCTGAAGTGGTTGTGATCAGAGCAAGCTCAGTAGGAAAGTAAAGCATGAGGCTCATGTTAGGAACCCCAGTGGGACAGAAGTTGGAGATCCCCGGCAAGAGAAGAAAATGGCCTTTGGAAGAACCTTTGGCAGAATAAACAGCAAGGGTATACTAAACTTTGGAAATGTTGAGGGAGGAAGCATTCAGATTTAGTTAGAGTTGGAGCTGTGGATTCCGAGACTGGATGGGTTTTCTATGACTCTGGGATCAGTGGGAATGCAAAATCTGGAGCAGAGTGAATGCCAGCCCCCTGACACACAGAAGAACAAAGATACCAAGAATATCTTGGTATATATCTTTCTTATACCAAGAAAAGGGTGAATTTTTTAAATTTTACCTTTACAGAGTTCACATAATAAGATTCCTTAACTCTAACCAGTAAGTCAGGTAGTGCAAGGAAACCTGTGTTTCTACGTTCCAAGCAGTAAAGTGTGTAAAATACCAAAATTTCCAGAAAATTGTAAACTGCCTTGAAACCCAGCATATTTTTACTTTTTGCTCCTGCTGAGCACAGCCACAATCTGGAGTCTCACAGTGCCTTACTGTGCGTAGGACCAATGACATGCTTCATTGGAATATGAGTTTGGCCAAATGAACTAGAAGCTCCAAGGTTCAGAAAGAAAATGCTCTCATGAATTCTGCATCTAACAAAATTTTGTAACAAATCAGCCCTTACTGACTCTGAAATCACCTCTAGTCTCGGTCAAACGGGCTAGTTCTTGATTTGAAATGTGATAGCACAGGGTATAATAATAATGGAAAAGCTGTCATGGGAAACAGATCAGTGCAGGGCTTTTCCAGACAAAGAATGATGATCCACTTATGATTCACCTAAGAATGTAAGTTTGCCGTGTTATTCTCACTATTAAATGCTGTTTGAACACACATAGCTAGGAAAGGGTCCCAGCTTTTCAATCTGTTCTTGGCACCCTTTTATTTATTGGCATAATATACTGTGCTTTGTCACACTGAGCCTCCAAGCCATCTCCTTCAAGGATTTTTAATAAATGGGAAATGGGAATGGAAGGTGATACTCAGGCAGAAACAAATATACAGAGGGTAACACCTGTGGCCTGCTGGAAGAGAAGCTGGAGCACGATAGTCCAAATGATAACGTGACTGCAAAGCTCTCTGCCAACTTTGGAGCATGAACTGTCTTTCTGGTTATTGTGAGGAGACGCTATAAAACCTCACTGAAAAGTCTGAGTGACAAGCAGGACAAACCCTGGAGAATTTGTGGACTCTACCTGACTGGCAGAAGTTTGGTATTTGCTTCAGATTTATGCCCAACCTCATCTTTGTTTGGTTTCCTCTTTCATTTTCGCTAAGGACGCTACAACCCTTGGGATCTTCTGACCGTGTCTATGCTGATAGTGAAGTGCAGGAAAAGGAGAGTTTTTGGAGAGTGGGAAGAGGCAGTATTCCAAAATGTGTAAGGCGAATGCGTTGATTCTCACTGTTTTTACATAAGCTGTATTACATACAGCCTTAAAAGAAAAAACCCAGTTATGTGTACTGGTGACTTAAAGGGTTTGACTTTCAGCTTTTCTGGGCCCATGTGAGATCTATTCAGGGTGTATGAAGGTGAAATTGGGATTATGTTAAAATACCGTATTACTGTGACGTTTTTCTCTGGGAGATTCTCTGGAATCTGCCTGTGCCTACATTCACGTATGAACTTGTGGGTAAGGAGACATGGATGAAACACAGTTATGGTCTTGAGCACAGGATGAGATCCCACTTGTCTAAAGGAGACAGGGAGCATCACTTGTCTGGCTCTGATTCCACAAGAAGGCAGTTGTCTGTGGGATGTCTGCTTTCAAGGACAGTCTAGTTTGCTTTAAAAGCATCAAAGAAGGTAAAGAAATTATCTCCTGTAGCCTTCCTTTCCCAATTTCTTCCCGACAATTTAATTTAAATAAATCTAGCAGCTTCGAGGTGACAATTATTCCATGTGCCAAGTGAAGCTGACAAAAATTAATATGATGGACTAGAGACAGATGCCCCCAAGAAAGTGGATGTTACTTTTCAGAATGACCATGGACTGTCAGGGACACAAACACCTTTCACGTTTTTACTATTTCTCTGACTGTCGGTAACAAAACAAAGATACTCGTTATTGAGGCATACAATTGCTGGCTCCCAAATAAAAGTGTAAAAGGTCTTGACAACACACTTTTGCTGCCAAGCTAGTTCATTTGTATCAAAATACATAGACTCATATTTTGCTCAGAGGCCTAAAGGAAACTAGAAGCGAGCAGTCCCTTTGCAATAATACATTTTCACTATAAAATGCAGATAAGTCGAACTCCCTATTAAAATTTAATGTTATGCATTATATAGATTCCCCTCCCTCTCCTCCCCTTATGTCATAATTGCACTCATTGTGCTTTGAAACTACCTTGTATTGGTATAATAGAATTAATGTGAATGTAAGCTCTAATGTCATCTCTCAACATCGTTAGATAGCTATACATGCTTCTGCAGATGTGGTACCCAGCTCAGTACTTCTCCTCAGGGATGCATTATGGAGTTTTTACAGCTGTGCAGAATGAGGCTATCGGCAGGATATGCCAAGTTGGGCAGCATTAGGGGAAAGTCAGAGTCCCCTTAATGACTTATTTCCTTGTTCCTTCAGTTCTGTTAAATCTACCCCTTTCATTACCACAGTTTTTTAGTAACTCATGGCAAGTGAATTAGTAGCACGTTTTGGGTTACTTTTGAAGGTTATCCGTGTTTTATAGAGGAAAACCAGAGCTTAAATGATCTCATGAAGGTCACAGTATGAATAAACAGGAAAAAATGCTGGTTTTATTTCTGTCTCAGCTCTCCCCCTTGCAATAAGGGAAAAGTTCACATGAACCTTTCCTTTTCATAGTGTTATGATTGTGGAATATGTTTGTTATTCAGCTGTGTTGGCCTGAAAGCTTGATAGAAAGCTTGTTGCAGAAAACACCTTTCAGGGTAAAAAAACAGACTTGAAAGAACAATTCAGGAGGCAGATCAGAAGTCAGGTGAACACACATGACTCTTTTCTTTATAATCAGCATTTCAAAACATCCAGTTGGAGTAGTTTCTGCCTGCGGTTTCCACAGTTGTCTTTCACTTGCCAGCTGCAGAAAGAGGTATGACTTTTTTTGCCCCTGTATCATCTCTGGCCAAAAATAGCTTGGTCTTCCTTCATGGTGCCTCTCTGTACTTGGATACTCTGGAAAGAAGTAATTCAACTGCTATTTCAGTTTCTGTTGAAATTGTGCAGGGTTGATCTAACTTTTACCTCTGTCCTGTCTCCCTTTCTTCAGCATTGCCACTAGTTACAAACCAGGAAACAATCACAACATTTTCACTCTGCAGACTTCTGATTTTTTTAATACAAAGTTGAGGGTTTTTTGGTGTGTATTTCTAAGTAATCTAATTTGGAATTTGTGAACATTTACCTCTATGATAAATGCATTTGTAACTAACCAGACAATAACCAGAGAAATAATTGAAGTAGAAAAGATGAATTGTAAAAGGTCAAAATACAGGATATTATCTCTTTGCTATGGTGAAATAAATTGTAACTATTTTACTAGTAAAATTTGACTATAGCTTAAACAGTTACTTTTCTTTTTTTGAAAAGTGTTTCATATGCCTGAAAAACATTTGCAACAGTTTCCAAGCATTCTAAGATATCTGGTTTATTTGCTTTTAAAAATATTGCTATTGATTGATATTTTTATTAAAAATCTAGCAAAAAAAGCAATGGCAGGAGAGAAAAATAATCACTTTTATAATTAAAACTCAATTTTTCCTGTAAGAGTCACTCATAGTTTGCAGAATCCGTAAAATGTCTAGAAGAAAATATATGAATTGAAGATGATGACATTTGTTTTATTGAAGACTATTTACTTAATTGATTTCAGTCCTTGTTACCTTAGAAAACTGGCAACAAGACAGGTAAGGACTGCTTTTATTGATCAATATACCTCAAGCAGACAGAAAGAGGCAGGAGCTTTACTTATACATGTTAAATTATAGGATATGTATTTAGCAACATAACCAATAAAATAAAATAAATTATTTGATCTGGGCCAACTGAAATGTCATTGTACTTTATAGGGGTCTACCAAAATGTTTAGTTTCACTAGAAACAATTTTTCCTGACAGTGTTTGACTACTACTTCCTAATTTTACTCCTAAAAGCCTCAGTTTTGAAAACGAAAGATAATGCTTAATTATTAATTGGCCAGTTAGGAAATGAAAAGTCAAAATACTCTGAAAAAAAGTATAGGTAATATGCTTTCATTTTATCCTTTCTTGGTTTTATCTTCTTTTTTTTAAAAAAAATTATTCTGCATTTCTTAGTTTATTCAGTGGTACCTGATTTTCCAAACAGTTTTATAAACTATATTTTCAGGTAAATTTACAAGCTTGCCAAAATTGATATTCTGTGTGGAAATCTGCTCTTCCTTCTCCTTTGCTTTTCAGTCGCACATGCTGTTACAGTGCTACCTTCTTTCATGTGTATAGAAATCAGCCAGGTTAAATAGGACAAAAAGAAACTGGAGAGGGGTAAAGTGGTGACAGCTGGAAACTTGCCATGGGGCTCTTGTGTCCTGTGGGAAAGATAACTGTTTCAAGCTAAAGTACCTCTGAGGGGAGTGGAAAAAGTTAAAAAATACAAGGGAACTGATTTTCTTTCGGGAATGGGGAATTTGTTTTTTAAACCAGCATCTGGGATTACATAATAATAAATGTAAATGCTTCAGATCTAAGTAGTGATGCTGCGGTGTTTGGGCTATAATACCAGAATACAGTAGAAGTTGAAAGTACCACTGCAGCTTGGAGAGATGCCTGTGCAGACAAAAATTAGAAAACTCATGTGTTTCTGGCCAGATTATTGTCTCTGCCTTACTACTTTACTCTAAAAATGAAGGAGTTGCTCCTAAATTCCATGAGGGAAGCAAGGATTGCTTCAGGCTTGAGATATCTCCAGGAGACCTCTCACTAGCTCCTAGCATGGTACCAGATGAAAGGATGAGTGACTCAGAGGTCAGTACCACAAGGTGAAGGAAGTTTCAGCAGCTCAGAATTTACAGCACTTGCATGTTCTTGCAGTTTTCCTTCAGTAGATACAGTCAGTAACTGAAATAAGAATTAAAGAAATGGAACTTTCAAAAAAAACCCAAAACCAAACAAAAAACTAAACCCAAACCAATCCCATGTAAATGTACCACTTCTGTTCCTAAGAAGCTATTACGTCACTATCACAGTAATTTAAGGTAAGTCATTGGCCAATTAATACTTTTTTTATGCTATAATAATAAGCCAGTAATAATATATTTTGAATTTTAATGGAAGAACCCTAAAATGTTAGCACCAAATTATGATTGCTCTTGGATTTTTTTTTCCCCTTTTAGCTGTTGATTTTTCTGCTGTGATTGTCTGCCTATGTACCCTCCACACATGACTAGTGGTGAAGGAGGTCTCTCACTTCACAGAGCATTCTGCTGGTGAGAAGGAGTGCTGTGCCATTCGACCTGGATGAACCGACTGAATGTCCGTCTTCTCCTCCAGGATTGAATCTGTGTGGATTTATTCTCTGTGGACAATCTGGGGCTGAGTGATGTCTCCATGAAGAAACAGTACCAGAAGCCATGTAGTTCACTTCTGTGTATGTCTCACACCGGAGAGATCTCAAGAAATCTTCATAACGTAGGCTCGAAAACTTCTATGGCAGACAAACTCTTCTCTGTTTGGTAAGTAGGAGATGGCAGGATTTGTTTGTGGGAATCTAGATTAATTTTATGCAAGATTAATCTTCATATCTCTTTCCTGAGAATTTCATCAGTATGTAAGGAAAAAGCTTGAGTCTGCAACCTACCATATAACAAACCAGCCCCATAGTTGCCCAAATTCAGATGTGGTAAGAGACATTACACCTGATTATTCAGACCTTTTGCAGTTAGCAATTTTCTGTAATGTCACCCGAGTATCTGGCTGCTGCATCTTTGTCTACTAATAGATAAAATTCCATTCAAGTCACACACACTCAGTCACGGGAGATTAGCAGAAATCAAAGCTATAAAAAACACAGAATATAGTAAATCTCTGATTTGTCTGAGACACCCTTGCAAAAAATGGCTCAGAAAGCCACACTGAGCATAATATCTACTGATGTGAGGAGTATGACCTTTCATTGAACAGTGGCATTAACTTACATACGTGTAGTGCTATACTGCTATGTCCATTAACACTCATTAGTAAACTCAATGACTGGTGTTGCACAGCTATCCATACTCTTGCTTCTCTTTTTAGCTATTCTAAAGACTTTTCAGTGATTTTGGTTTGTCCTAAAGCACAACATTTTTCCATCTGTGTTGTGCAACACACAGAGTTATGCCCAATAAATAAAGCCCCACTCCTACTATGTGCCTTATCTGCTTTGAGATCATATATCCAGAGCACTAAACAATTACATTCTTTGTAGACGAAGGAGACTTGATATATACTAAGCTGCGGATTGCACTCTCTGATTTTATTGATTTTTTATTAAGCTGTGACACCTAATGAAATGTTAGGGGTTGGGCTTTATTAACATATTTTTTTTGCTGTTGAATTTTCTTTTTTTTATTTGCATAATGAATATTAATCTTCTAATTTAATTGGCTTTATTGATTTTTACGTGACTTATTTAAAACGTTTGCATGAATAAATAGCAGGGATTTTAAACACTTTGCCTGTGAACAGAGGTTGTAATAAAGAAGGCACATAATGAAAAATGGTGCTTAATAAAAGGAAAAGAACTCAAGTCCAACAAAGTTATGTTTGTAGAAAAATAAAATCTGAGCAATGGTTGAGCATTTCAGAAAGGCGGGATATGAGCAGGCTGTCAGAATAGAAAAGACTGAATCACTTGTTTAAAGACAGACAGGATGGAGCCTTGCTTTTTGCTAGTCTGATGCTTTCTGGAATGTGCTCACTTAATTGCCATCAACATGAATTCAAATATTAGCTTCGGGATTCTTTTACCGTGAGGCTGATGTCCCCCTGCTCTGGCTCCCTGGTCATCCAGTTCAGAGACCCATGGGAATACACCTCTGGTCTCTTCTTTCCCGTGAGCCGCAGAAGAGTGCTGGTGTTATCTGGGACACAGGTGATGCTCAGTAGGATCATATCCCTGAACGAATCTCCATAACTAGCAGGAAGGAAACATTTCTGGACTATCCCTACATAGATACACCTGGTGAAACTTTCTTTGAAAACTGAGGGAACAACAAGTTTTTTGTGCAATTTTTTCAATGGATGATTTAACATAATTTTAATTCAGCGTAGACTATTTAAACTCTTTTATTGTCCTTTTATTTCCCTCAAAGCCATTACTTAACACTTTAAAATGTTCTTCCGTTAGTAAAATTATATACTACATTAATCTGCTCTAAAAATACTGAAGTTCATTATATTGGAATTATATAGTTGGGGTAATTAAATATTTTTAATTTCATAGAGTGTATTCATGGAAGGTGATTCAGCAAAACAAGAAATGGTACAGTGACTTCAGATAACTTCTTTCATTAACAAACATGCAAAACCATCTTGAAAAAGAACATTTCTGATGTACCCAGCTGGAAGGTTAGCTCAATGGACAGAAGTGAGAGGGCAGCAGACCCAGGGCAGCCAGAATTACTGCTCCTCACAGGAAGAGCCATAAGCTCGAGCCATTTCCTACAGAAAATAACCCTACGCTCACAACCTCCAAAGTAAACTAGACAGAGGTCTGTCAAATGTAGACAGTGTGGATCTGGCCAATATCAGTCTTTAGAAATATGAGGAAAGAGGAGACAATGCTACAGACACAAATTTGTAACGAGAAAGCCTCCACTGCCCCAAACTGTGTCTCCACACAAGCTACCAGTTTTCATCTGAAGTGAGAATCTTCAAAACCCATAAAAGTGGGTTTGAGAATAAAATCATTTATATCCAAGTAGCAGAGAAACTTCCAAATCTAAATATTGTATCATTATTCTTTCTAAACGTGAAGAAATGTACTGTCAATCAATGCTACCATACTGCTTATGGTGTATTTTTTCATATTTCTTTTAAAAACTGCTTCAATTGAAAGTATTAAGTACCTAACAAATCTTTTCAATAATTTTCATTTTTATTCTGAAATGGATAGTAGGATTCTTATGCAAAAGATTTTGTCAACAAAGTCCATCTCAGAAAGCAGCTACTGCAAAAGGTGTGCAACACTTCCTATTAAAAATACCTGTGTTTACTTCTGCGTGCTATTGATTGCTGTATGCCGCTTTCCTCATCCCTGACGCAGTTCACTCTAGCTTTCTCCCAGCAACTGTCCCTCAGGATCTGACCTTGGAAGGCCACGTGTGCTCTGCTTCTGCTGATCTGTCAGCAGGGGAACCTGCTGCAACACTTAGGTCTGCTAAACTCTGGGGAAGTTCCAGCCATGTGTCCAGCAGCAGAAGTGCTTGGAAAACTTTTGGCAAAATTTCAAAATAGTCACTCAGTTGGGACAAGAGGCAAAAATAAACCAAATTTCATGAATAAAACTCAAATCAGATCCAGGTCAAATTATTGGAATGGTTTTGCTCACTTTTATAGTTATGCAATGGCTCATTTGGGTATGATCTTTCAGTTCAGACTATAAATCACTTTCCTGAAATAAATTCACTGAGATTAAAACTAAACCACATGATGTTTTCTTTTAAATAATGTCAAAATGATGTGTTTTAATGATTTTAATAGCATTTTCTCCACATTCTTTGAACTTTAACCAAATCCTTCATAGCTTAGCAGGGGTATACAACTGGAATGCCCAAGCACATAAAATCATGTTAATAAACTCATCAAACTCCATCCGAAAACCAGTTAGGTTTCCGATTTCTTTTGCAAGGTGGTCTGCAACCTCTGGCAAAGATTATTAGGATGTTTTCTGTTTCCAAGCTAAAAAGTATATTTATAACCATATATATCCATCTGCTTCAATCTGCAAAACTATTCTGACCAAAAGTCTTTCAAAGAAAAATTGCCACTGCCTGTATGTAGAATCCAAGCTCAGATTTCTGTTTTAAAAAAATCTGGCCTGGAATCTGAACCTATTCTCCTGGAATTTAATGGAAGTTTTCTTGTAATTTATCTGGAAAATGCAGCTAGACAGAAGGTTCTCATTAACATTACGAAACGGGTTTAATATCCATTTCTTTTCTCTCAAACAGAAATCTCTCCACAGTATGTATAAAGTTCATTCCTTTCTGTCAACTAGCTGTGACTGCCTGAACAGAGGGGTTGGACCAGATGACCTCCAGAGGTCCCTTCCAACCTCAACGTTCTGTGACTCTATATAAAGAAGGGTTCATAAAATTGTTGCTGAGTAATCCCCTGTCCAAATCAAAAAACTAGTGAATAACTAATCAGGAGTTAATTCAGATAAAACATTCTTTTTAAGTCTGACTCTGACCTATACCTTCAAAACCTGTGTCAGCTGAGTAGTCTGGTATGAAAGCTGACAGTTTTTTTCTCCAGAGCAGTTTTACCTTGTTTACCTTTACTTTACTTTTTCACTTTATTCATATTGACTGGTTTATTTGTATTTATATTGACTGATTCTAAGTTTCCATTAATTCTGCCCAAAGAGGTTTCAGAGTGTCCGTCCTTGGAGATCTTCAGAACTTTACTGGATATGACCCAGAAGTATACGATAAAACTTTGAAGTTGGAACTAACTTTGAAGACACTTTAGCAGGCAGTTGGACCCACAGGGCTTCCTTCCAATTTGAATTTCTGTATCTTGTCTCTTTTTTTTTTTTGCCTTTTTACCAATTTTATACTGAAAGTTAAGCTGACATTAAAATAAAAATGTGGAATTTTTAGGTACATTCCTTTCCCAATCACCATCATTGACAAAAAAGACAGATATTTGTCTTCTCAGCAAAACCAATCCTTTTAAAATGCTGTCAACTTACATGTCTTAATTAAGGTCTCACACAAGAAACTTTCTGTCCTACTGCTTATTTGATAACAGAAACAATTAATGAATAATCAATGTATCTACTGATTGTAACTGATTATTTTTAATTCAGAGGTGAGGATATGGATAATCACTGAGCAACTTCCACTTTTTAGGTATATGCTTTTTATTAAAAATCTTTTTTAATCCAAATGAAATGGAAAATGTGCTATTTTGCAGTATGGTATATCAAAGCCACCTGTATAATTACTGGTCCAGGTTCTTTTCAGAAACTGGTTGGTTCCAAAGAACAAGTGATAGAGTAATTAGAAAATTATTACAGTGTTCTTTCCTTATAGGAAAGTACACACCAACCTGGCTTGAAATGGTATGATAGAGTTGTGGGGATTCTCCACTTTCATTTAGATGCATAAATCCTAGATTAGCCGGGAATTCTTGGAGTGTGTCTGTTCTGCTTTCTTCTTGTCTTTCTCTTATGTCAGGATAGGAACTAGGAAGACAGCACATTCCTCAGCTGGGACAATCAGCTGAGAATTCCCTTTGTACACATGAAACAGTAGTCGGACAAAGAAATTGGTTGGAAAGGCAGAAAAAAACCCAACCCAAATTCCTTGCTGTTTCCTTATTTACAAGGATGTAGTTTTCAGTCATTAAATAATGTAGAGTTTAATAATTAAATCCATTTTTGCCATTCAGTCACTGAGGTGTGAACGTATTTCCAGGCAGTCAGTTTATGTACAAAAATATGACCGTTGCAGCAAAATATGCAATATCCACACTGAGTCACTTTTACGCTTCGTTCTTCACCACAAAATTGTGAGGAAGGTTTCTGACTGAAATGTTAATTAAAATGCTTTTTTAACCACTCTAAAAGATAACCCTGAATAAATTAGAGGATACAGTGGTTTGAAAAAGACAGTAAAACTCCATTTGTGCGCTTGTGTGTGCCTGGGAGGGGAAAGGGTCAAACCAATTTGAAATGTGTAGAGCATGAAGTTCTAAACTATACAAGCTTCACAATGCATAAAAGCTATGTAGTCTGAGTGCATACACCTGCTGAAAGCAGGTGGGAAAGAGATAAAAATGTTGCTTCACTTTTTTCCTTGCAGACTTGTCAATGCTTTTAAAATCCTCCTAGTCTTTTGAGCTATTTCAGAGTTAACAAATGTAGTCTAGAGAAATGGAAGAGGAACTCTAATACCCTGGAGAAGCAAAAAGGATCCTTTTCATATAAATCACAGCTTATTATATCAGCAGTTTCTGCATATATATATATATTTATTTTTTTTTTTGGACAAGTTTTAATCATTTTCTCATTTTTCTAATGGAAGAACAGTTAGTTTCTTTGAGAGGAAGATAGTCAGCTGCCTAACAAAACTTTTTTTTTTTTTTTTCTTCCATTTCAGCTACACACAGAATTTATGAATTCAAATTTTATGAAATTACCTTTATTACTATGCTGATATTTTTCCTGTCCCCACTCCCCACACCAAGCTACGGTGGGGCATGTGTTGTTATTTGCAAACACTCATATTACAGGGCTGCCTGGGGAAACAGAGCCATGACGTCAGGATGAGAAAGGAGGTGTATAAAGTATTCTTTTGTTTCTCAGTGTCAGTATTCATGACCAAAATAAGTCTTTGTCCTTTATCTATGTACAATTGAAACATGTCTGATTTCTAAATGCCTTTGCAAAGACAAATTTGATGTTTTAAAAGGCTCATAATCAGGACAATGTAGGACTGTGGCCCTCCGCCTTCCCATGATCTAGTGCAATGTGGGGAGAAACTATGAGGCTGCTTCTCTTTGCTGCAGCTGTTTTCCCTTTCTGCAAACTAGCTCTAGGGGGCACTTCTTTGGGCTCCAAGTACCCTCAACTCTAGGGCATGTGAAAGCTTTATAATAATGCCACCATTACAGATGAGTGCCACCCTTGCTGTCCTCGAGGCTGGCTTACTACCTGGTATGGACATCTGGAGGTGTACTATACAAAGGCCACTTGTTCACCTACCTGGTCACCCTCAGAAATGGCAACTCCAAATGGAGCACGGTGAAAAGTTGATATCCCAAATTCTTAAGGTACAAGGGCTTGCCAACAGGATGGTAGGTTTTTCTTGAGCTTTCGCTGGCCTTTCATAAGGAAGGACTCTGCAACTGCTGGAAAACTTCTTGTCTTCTGCTGACACCAATGTGGAGGCAAAAACCTCCTCCTGGAGGTACTTTCCCAGGTGTAGGTTACTTGGACATGAAATCATACTGGAGAAATCAAAGCCGACAGCATTGCCTAGTGAGAAAATTGCCCACTCACGGGAGTCCCTCAGACACTGTGAAGTAAACTTCAGTAAGGAGTGACTTTGGTGTGAAATAGCTGAGATATCAAGAACTGAACATTTCTTTCTTTAATATAAAAGAAATGTCTCTTGCCTGCTGAAGATAGAAATTTGTTAGGATGCCTTTGGTAGATAAATAAACACTCTCTAGGGATTTTCTAACTGGTGAGATAAAGGAACTGAAGTCTTTCATAATATTTGACCTCTGTAAAATGTGACTCCTACAAATAGCTCTCAGATTCTTTCTGTTTTCTGCTAAAATACTATCTTAGCTTTTTACTTTATGTTTAAACCTGGCATATACTAGTGTCATACTCATTTTGTAGACAGGATTGTGTTTGCATTTGAAGGGGTAAGAGGCATTATATGTTTCCTTAACCACTACTTTTATAAGAAAATTCCCTGAAGGTGAGAGAGGAAGCAACTGGCAGAAGTTATCATTCACACAGGCAGGAAGAACTGTAAAACTTCTGTGGCCTTTCAAGACTTCTGGGTTTACAAATTCTGCAGTCTCTGGATGGCACTGTTTCAAACAGGGAAAATATTTGTCATATATTTAGTACAAATTTAATAAACTTTATGATTAAGCAAGGCATTATCATGGCTTAATATATTTACGCTATTAATCAATTAGGTAATGTTTCAGTGTTTTGTTTTTTTAAACTATGACCTACTGTATCTTCTCTGCATCACTGTTAAGATAAGACTTTCAGAACAGATTTCCTAATGAAAGATCCTTTTAGGTAAGTGTCCTGTCACTGGCAGTAAGCATTTGCAGATGATTGGCAAAAAGAAGGACAAGAACAGGACAATTATAGAGTGACACTTTCCCTGATGTGCCATTCCAGCTTTCAGCAATCTACAGTTTGGGGACTTCTAGAGCCAGAGACTGCATTTGCATCAGTGTACGCATTAGTCTCTAGTGGATATTTCTTCCATGAATTTGTTTTACAATTTACTTTTTGAGCCCATTTATAATCTTGCCTCTGCAACACCTTGTGGCAATGAGTTACTTAATTTAATTACACCCTGTATGATAATTTCACTAGGTGTCCTTAGCTCTTCCATCATGAGAAACTATAAGAAGTCATAGAAAATTGCTGTGCTGGCTATCTTTTTAATCTCCTTTCCAAGCTGAAGAGTCCTAATTTAGTTTCTCCTGATACATAAGCTACTGCATACTTCTGGTCATCCTTTTAGCCTCTCTGAATCCATTTTTTAGTTATGTGCTATTTTGCAGATGAAATAAGAAAAGCTGGAAGCACTGAGACTGTAGGTAAACAACATTTCATCTGTAACCTAGCAATGGAAGGAATTATTCTCAATTTTTGTCCTAATACATTTTACATTTTATTTCCTTGGTGGATTGCTATTGAGAATTGACCTGATACTTTTAAATCCTCCCATAAAGACTCCATATTCTCTTACCTGCATAGTAATTGTCAATTTATAATACGTCATGGTGTACATATAGTTCTTTTACTCCAGGTATTTTTCTTTGCATTTAACGATTTCAAGTCTGCCATTTTTGCCATTTTGCCTTTTTTTCCCTATTTGTATAGTGTCCTGAGAACTTTCCACAATACTTCTCAACAGTTTCGTTTCTTCACTACTGTAATTATTTTTGTGTTGCCTACAAACTTTGTGGCCTCTGTAGTAAGTCCCTTTTCAAAAATATGATTTGTTAATCACAGCACAGGTCTTAACACAAATCTTTACAGGAACCCTCTGGTATTCTCCAGTGCTATCGGTCTTTCATTCTTAACCTTATCAACACAGTCATCACCAAAGCTGGCTGATGTGATACAAACCTTATTCCAACTTCTAATATTTGTTTTGTTTCGTGGCTAAATAATTGCAAAATAAGCCATCCTTGCAGAATATGTTTTAAATGATAGTACAAATTTCCAGGGAACAAATGAACACAATTAATTTTTAATAAATTCTGAATTAGTTTGTCTTGTTGAAGATAAACATCAGATTTGATCAGTTGTAAAACAAGTCTGAATTCAGTTTTAAGATATATCTGCTTTGTTTTGAATCTGTGCCTGACAAGCATGAAATATATATTATTGTTCTCTTTAACTAGACAGAAATCATTACTTGAATCTATAGCATGTAATTTTGTGCAGGAAACTGAGTTATATTTTGAGATTAATGAGGGAGAAAAGAAGTTGACAGTTTTAGGTCCCAATGTCTTGAGTTTATAAGATATTATGACATGCTTAATTTGGAGAATCACTTTTTTATATATTTATGCATGCATATTTTATCTCTTGGAAGGACAAATGTTCCTTGCCCACCTCCAGCAGATGTTTATTGTGCCTGTTCCTGCAGCTTCAAATAAATGACACTCCATAATAGTCCTACAGAGCCTGACCGGGGACTCGGGTATCAATCCTTTTGAAAATCCTTCTTCTAAATCCAGCCTAATATTTATTTTTTTTTTGTGCAAGTGAGCTGATCAGTTGTCTTATCTCTAAAAGACTTAAATGTAACTGATCAATATTGTCTTTATAAAACCCTTCCTATAAAGAAAGATCTTTTTGTTCCTCTTTCAGGCTTTCTTAATTACAAAATGTCCCTTTGGTTGTTCTCCTTACATTGAATTTTCCAATTTTCTATCTCTTTCTTAAACCACAAATGCTTCAAGCGTGGCTGAAACTTCTCCATTTTTTCCACAAAGATTATTTCACAGGTCTCACCCCTGTCTGCATTCACATACCTACATATTGTTTCCAGCAGCATACCATTTATATTGAGTGTGATTCTCACACACTGGATCCTTAAAACTCTGACAAGGTTGTTTAGGTTTGCTCTTCACCCCAAACTATCAGTCGACATTCCTCACATGACAAAAATGAGAGGTGGCATAACATCACACGAAGGTGAAGATGCTTATTTATCATCCCAAACTGAGTGGAGATCAACTGTTAATAATGGAAGACTTAAAAGAAACTTTTGCATCTTTCTTGGCAACACTAAACATTTTTGGGTAACTTGAGTTTGCAAGAAAACCTCCTGATGCTAAAGGATTTCTTTCCTCTTTTTTTTTTAGTAAGTTTTTCAAGTTGCTTTCAAAAAATGTTGTTGAATAAAACCAGCTACTGAATATGCTGCATCTGATAAATGTCTTCAATCCTTATTTTTATTTCTTGGTATGTATTTTCGCTTGGTTCACATTTAAATTTCTTCTATTTTCCTTTACATTGTTTTTAGTAAGTTTAATTGTTGATACAATTTGTTGTCTATTCTTACAGTTTCTTTTAATGGCTTTGTCTGGCAAATGTTGATATATTCTGGAGTGATGAAAGATATATAAGTACTAATGGGAAACATTCATAATAGTTAATGTATGTCATGAAAATAAGTTATGGTAGCAAGAAAGACATTTTTATTATCTTAGATAAACATTTTTGGATTATCATTAGTATAGGGAGATTTGCCACTTATCGAAGGAAGTTTTAAGGGATTTCTTAAGTTTCTTCTCCTTTCTTCCTCCCTTCTTGTCTTTTTAAACTTTTAAACACTTAACATAACCCGCAATATACCTAGTCGTACAAAATTAATTCATTTCCTCACCTTGATGAGAACTGGAAATATGTACTGACCAACTCTAATTGTGAAATGACATTCATTAATTAGCACAATGTTTCCAAATCCCTTATTGCCTCTCTACAATCCTCATTTTTCTTGCATTTTATGATGAAATCACACCCACAATGTTCAATCGGGTGGTAATTCCGATATGGGAGGAAGAGGTGTATTGATTAAAAAAATTCATGAGGGAACTGGAGATGTTTTGGACAATGACACAGCCCCTGATTTCAGGAGATAAATGTGTGGTCCAGAGCAGTAAAAATACTATCAATGGAGAATATACCAGCACTATTGTTCTGTTTCACTTCTATTAGCTGGCACCATATTTTATGTACCATCAAAAACAACAATAAAGTAATTATTTTAGAAATAAAACATGCAAAAATTCTCACAATTTGTCTTGTCTTCTGGCCTTACCCCAACTGCTAGAGGAAATATGTACCAGTAGAGTTATAGGAATTATTAGAGATATACAATTTTGTAGTGATGTTTCAAATCCTAACATTGATTACTGTCTTCACCCTGGGTGGAATAAACCTTGAAAAAATAACTTTGAAAATTATTAACTTGAAAATAGTTTTTGAAAAATTACTTTGAAATATTTGAAATAAAAAGAAAGCTATTAATCTATTTCTCTTTTCCATTTTAAAAATAACATGATAATTGAAAACAAAATTCCCTTTCATCCATACACACTGGTTCATTTATTCAGTCTGATCAAGACCAATGTTCTGTGACACTAGGGGCCAATTGCATACCACAAATGGTCAATAATCAAAGAATCACTGGCACTAACAATCTGTGTGAAGTGATCCATAATATATTACTGTGAAGTGTTAATTTCTATATTTAGCCTTATTTTCTATTCATGTTTTTTTTTTTTGTTAACAGACTCTTGTTTTTTGCATGTTTGTCCATATTAAATTATTCAAAATATCCCCTAATTACACTCTACCCAAGTCTGTTCTCTCTGAACTTGTGGGAAAAAAATCAAAAACTGGGACTGACTTATTGGACAAGATGACGTAGAACAAAAGCTACTTCTCCAAGGAATCATTCAAAATATATTGCTACCATATCCACAGAAGCACTACGAATACACCTACTCTTGCCATTGTCTTGACAGAACCTTTTCCCAGTAAGCACTAAAGGCTAGCAAAAGAAGTGCCTTGCATCCTCTCATCTAGTTCTTTAAAGCTCATAATTTAGAGAATGATTATGATCTAGGCTTGTACCATATTTTTTAAAGATCTTCCACTGTGCTATCTTCCCTACTTGGGAAATGTTTACGTTAAGAAAAATAATTAAAATGGCTTCTTCTTTACAGAAAATAATGGTAGCTCTGTAGCTGTGGAGGATGTACAAACACAGGTGTAATAATTGATTTTTTTGTGTGTATATACTTGATAAGAGCTGAATGTAATGTGAATTCCCCCCTATGAACTAGTCAGGGCTTTTTACTTGTCCTGACTGTAGTCATAGTCTTCTGTTAGATGGCAGGGAAAGCAATTCTGTTCTTGTGTTTGTTCTGGTTTTGCAGAAAAATCATACACATCTGCTGTGCTATGGTTGTTATGGCAATGTTGAATTGATGTGTTATGTCTTCTGCTACAATTCCCGATACCACACACATACACACGTCTCTCAGTAATTTTGCCCCTGTATTTGACAGCCTGGACAGGAGATTCACCTCAAGAAATCCTGCTACCACTTTCTATAGCAAAAATACAGTGATTCTAACTTTGCTGCGAGCTGTTCAATTGCAGGCATGAGTGAAATTTGCTTGACGGGCACTTTTGGAGGTACTTTTTCGTGTACCAAATGGCAGTTATTCTCACGAAACAGCATAGAACAGTCTTTACTGTGGATTTTACTTTTCGTTTCCTGTCCCTACCCCACAATTTTCATCCAACCAAGAAGCCTTATGAGGGTTTACCTCTTCTGTTAGATTCAAGCATGAAGCTGAATCTAACAGGTTGGACTCGATGATCTCAAAGGTCCCTTTCAGCCATGAAGATTCTGTGATTCTGAATTCATTTGCTTATACAGATTTCCCCACGCACAAACTTCTACACCACCCTGGCATACAAGTTAACTTGTGAAAAGGAAAGGTCTGAAACATGGACATGTTTTAGGCACTCTTCACACTGTCGCTCTGACTTTTGCCACGTACTGGAAGTACCTTTAAAATAAGTTACTGTCTGCAGGTGCCTGCCTTCCCTGCCACAGCTGGGTGGCTCCCTTCATGGACTAGAGAAAGCTGTAGTAAAGGTAGGGCAAAAAGGTACAAAAAGAAGCATTTGTTGCAAAGCAAGAATACATCTTATTCCAGTTCTATCAAAAGATTCTGGAAATCGAAGGAAAAATCTATTGCCTTGAGCTGAATATACATCACTGGGTTTTATGGCCTCTGTGTTGTTTCCTGCCCAGTTGTGTCTAATTAATGACAAAGCAATGTGTTTTATGATTACGGTGATGCAAAGGTTTTTGGTTTTGCTCAGACTAGTAATAAAGCTGTGTCTGCTGAGAATGGAGAAAATGGATCAAATGACAAACGATCTCATTCAATATTACCTGAATTTGAACGATTTTGAATTAAACATTGGCAGTTAATGTATTTTAGAGAAGGAATAGCTATTGTGCACAACCTGCAGTATTTATTGTTGTTGGATCTGATCCTGGTTACTGCCTGAGCAGTAAAAGGTACTGATGATATTAAATAGGGCAGCTGAGCATTTTTTGTAAACTTGGGACCCTGTGCAGTAGATTTGGGAGAGAACAGAAGCAGAGAATATGGCAGGGGAGAGAAAGGTTCTGCTAGACTGCTGTGCTGACAAGTTCTGCTGCAGACACCTCAGAGCCTGTAATTAGCTCTCTAACAGGCCAGAGGGGACCTAAATTTGTGAGTGAAACTTAAGGACTGTATCCAAACACTTCTCTTACAAAGTTCTTGGAGGTAACTTCAAAGCAAAAATCCTTGTCTGCCATAGCAAAATCAGTTTCCCTAGAGTATCAACTCCAGGAGGCTCAGTACTGATGCTTTCTTTTTTCCTGCTTAGCTCATCTTCAGCCCTCTCCAGGGTGCACCATTACACAGGCTGAACAATGTTATCCTCACTGGTTGAGTCAGCACCAGACATCACTGAAGGCCACATGGCAGATCTCACACCATTGCTCTGGCACCACTTCCCAGCACATTTGTGCTACCAGTTGAGGTTTGCTTCTTGGTCAGGGATGAAATGACAAGGACTGCAGTCCAGTAATTTCTATTCCCCATGACCCTAGATAAAATAGAAAGAACTTAATCCTGGACCACATAGATCTGAGGTCAGGGTCCTACCTCCCAGCCTTCTGAAAGTGAGACAGCTCTCTGATTTTTCTCCATTTGCCCTAGGTGAAAACATCACTATCACTAATGACATGAGTATGTTTTATCCTAGTTGAGAGAGACTATTTCAGCTAAATACTACCTTATTGCTTGCTCTGCTTAAGATCAGAAAACAATTGTTATTCTCTAAGTCTCTTGAAATAAATAATAATCCACAGTATACTAAAATTTCCAGTGATTAGAATCCAGGATAAGATAACGGCATTCTTCTTCCAAAATAAATATAAATAACATTTTTATGCTTATTTATACCTAAGGTGAGTCAAGGGATTTGATTAAATTACTCATCTTCTCAAGCAATGACATGAATATAATACAAATTATAAGACATGACATCTGATAGTCCCTGAGCAAATGACACCAGAGTAATAAACACCACAATTTGGACTTCAGCTGAGATTGTGGTGTTGTAAAATATAAAAAATTAACAGTAGTAACACGATTTTAGTTATTTGTTCTGTACTGGATGCTTTGGAGCCTGATGCAAAATTAGAAACCATTGTACAACCATATATAATTGAAATAAATTTCCTTAGCACAAAAATGCTCAGTGCTTAAGTATATGCAAAATAATCATACATACCTACAATGTGCTATCCAGTAATGAAGTGATCATGCTTTGTATCTTAGTGCTCAGAATAAGCATTCAGATCAGGAGTTCATTACCTGAACCACTTCACAGTCTCATAGGCAGAAGTCTTTGACAGGAATTTAAAATTAACTCGGTGGGAATAGCAGAAACAAGGGCTAGAAGGAAAGAAATTAAGGTGTTAAGAACTGTTTATAATACTGACTAATTAGTAGTGCAGTTTGATGATATTATCCTGTTTATTAACCATACAAATAAAGATATTTAGTGTTAGCAATTTTAGATGGCAAATTGCCGATGGTTGTTTTCTGTGCTACCGGCCATGTGATATTATTCCTTTAACTTTACATTGTTTCAGCGATATTACTAGTGCCAATTGTAGCAATTTCAAAATAAAAGGAAAACAGACTTCCCCCTTGTTATTCTTAAATAGATTAAAACAATGTGAAACTATAAATAAACACAGGAGTCCTTTTTACCTGTCTTAAACACACTTCATTTGAACGCTTTTCTCCAAACCTGTGAAATCTTTGCTCTTCCCTGAAGATAGGTTATTTAGCAATATAAAATCAACAACAGTGGGAGCTTTAGCAGAAATGGCTTTCCAAACAATTAACACTGTTATCACTAAAAGACCTGAGCCTTATCTAAAGGCTTGCCCTACATTATAGTAAACACAGCTGTCAATCTACTAATAACCAAACTAATTTTTTTATAATTACTTGTTGTCCAATATGTTGGGGTTACATGTTCTCCTGGTCAGGAGAACACCAGGTTCCAATTAAACCTCCCAAATGCTCCTCTAGCCTGGAAGTGTTTATAGGTGCCGTGCCCTCAGAGATCTCCAGAACTGTCCATGTTTGCTGGAACTGTTTGAATTGAAGTATTTTCCCTCAGACAGCATACTGCAAGCACCCCAATAGACTAATGGATAATTTCGCCAGGATTTCTGTAGCAGTGTCGTCCCTCATGCCTCAGCTACTTTGCAGAGCAAACAGAGGTTCCAGGGCTGTTCTTAGTGCCCACTGTTCTGGGGCTCAGCTAGCACTCAAGCCCTCCTCAGCAGGAAGAGTGTGAACTCTTGTACCCAGCCTCGCAGCCTGGAAGGTTCAGGTCAGGCTGACCACGCTCCAGTGTCATCCTGGCAGTGATGCCAAGCTTAGCTGTTCCCAAGCATCAGGATGATGCTCACAAACATACTAAGGTCTTTATTTCCCCTATTTCACTACTAATGGAGAGACAAGCTATGTTTTCATCTGATAACTCATCCTGGTTTGTTTGTGACATAGTTCATAGATGACTTCTGACTCTCTGCTCTTGGAGATGGAATTCTGTCCAGTGCAAGGTGGATCTCTACAAACAGCCTGCTTCCTAGCACTCGTGGCTGCTTGCCACCCTCTTAGCTCCAACCTGCAGTAGTAATAGGTTTGAAACAGGCCCTTAGATCCTAGAGGAGGGTGAGACTTCAGATGAGCTCTATTAAGCTGAAACTCATTGCTATTATCATGCCTTTAAGTTTTCCTGTATCAGAGCCAAACATTGATTAGACAGTTCATATATCAGCCTATACCTCAGTTACATCAGAAGAAAGAAAGGTATTGGACTTTGGCCACAAAATTTCAACTTCAGTACTTGTATTTACACAGCCTGAGTCTATGCTGAGATCCTATTCCATCCGCAGCTTCTACTGGTGGCAGAGAGACTTAGTGCTTGTTAACTTTAAAAATCACACTAAAATTATTTAGGTGCTTTATCATGGATTTAGGTACTTGCCTTTGCTTTAGGATGACACATTAGCCTTCTCAAAGAGGGAATGAGAAAAAATGTACTTTTCCTACTACATATAAAGTACTCAGTTAACTAATAACAGAAATGGCTATGAAGTAAAGCCTCCTAGGCTAACGTCTTTAAAGATTTGTGAGGTAGTGTTAGGCATTTGTTCATGGCAAAGGCTAGACTACAAAGTTGGCTGAGCAATGAATGATACTGCTCTTGAAACGTACGGCAGAACTTCTCTTTCTCTGCTCTGCTGGAAAGTACACTTGTCCCCAGACAACTGCAATTATAGTTTGCGAAGACATACGGCTCACTTGGCATTTGATGGTCCTTTGTTTGCAGCCACAGCTGTGGTTCTAAGAAACAAATCCCACAACATCAGGCAAGTCCAAAATTTCCATGTATGGCTTCCCCCAGAGGCAGTTCTTTTGTTAAATATTCAAGCATAGAGAGTTCATGCTCTATCACGAATATGAGCATTAACAATGATAGTTATAGGAAGGAAGCTGCAGTGATGGCTTTCCCCTTAACATTTTTTTTTGCCTTGCCAAGACCTGTATCTCGGCCTCCAATGGAGGCAGCACTAGCTATTTTTCTTTTCCAGTTGTTAGAGTCACTATTATGAGGTCCATTTAAGGACTTCGCTGTTCTTCTGTATGAGAGGTGTTATTAGAATGACTGAAGTCCTGCAACTATGAGGTCTTTTGTTCTGTCACAAAATGGATTAGGATCCATCTGCAGGCTAGATTTTAGTGAGTATGAGTATTAGCTGACAGCTTTGTAGATGTGTGATTACCACTAACGATTTATGATTATAATCCTGCTCCTCATCTTCCAGGCATAAGAGCAGGAAAAACTGTGGCTTTCATATTCTCATCAGAGAGAAGGTGAAACTCACATCATTCTTTCCACCTTTTGGCCTTTGAAGTAGTTGTACTACTCGTCTGCCTTTTAGTCTTTCAGATGCCACAGAGGACACAAAAACATAATATGTTGGAGGGAATCATAAATATCATGGCAACTTCATACAATAACAGTGGTTTTAGAAGAACCTGTGAGAGCAGTAAAATCTTTTGAACAGGTGCAACATCATTAGAAAGAAAAGAAAAAGCAGAAAGCAGGTGTTTTATTAATGATATTGCTTTGAATGTCTCTTTTGTAAAAATAATAGCATGTATAAGATACATTCCCATCCCCAGGAGGACATTAGGGAATTGTTTTCCTGCAGCAAGATGACTTTCATAATCTCAAATACTCTCTATATATGCACTTACTCATGTTTTACAGTAGCTCAAGAACGTTTCTCGTATTGATTGATTTAATCCTTGCTTTGGTGATGGCAAGGAGTCATGTAGGTATAGCCTATTCATTTAGACCTGGCACATTAACCTCAGCGCTTTGTGCCTGTATGTGCCTGTAAAGCAGAGGCATTATTCCTGTGGCCATCAGCTATGATCAGTGACTGAATTTCAGAATGGCTTTCAGCACCAGGAGGAAATAAATATAGAACCTAATCCTTCCATTTCTTCTATATATTCCTGCAGAATCAGGGCTCCAGTGGGGTAAAAGAAACCCCTACACTCATCATGTTCTTTTAATGGGAGAATTGAAGTAATTAGACTGAAATAATTCCAAAGGGCCAGATTTTTCAGTTTGTTTGGTAATTGTTCACTGGAAGTCTTACTGATGTCAATGGAGCTGTTTAAATAACATGCTACTTAACATGAACAAAACTAATAATGTCTGACTCATAAAGAACATGCTTTAGATATCTCATTAATGTCAAAAAAGTATATAAATGATAACTCCTAGGTGTGGTGAATGGAGAGAGGCATGGTACAGCTGGCACACTTGGATACCGCCATTTATTATATGTGAACTGCTTCTTGGTAATCAATCCTAAAAACCTTATTAGGGATTATCTTTTTCACTTTTTAGACATAAAAGACTGCGCAAATGGAAAGCAGTTGGTAACTTCCACATACTGCAATTAGGAATGATCTGAGTGGTGTGGCTATGCAGGGCTGGGCATGTGGGCAAATAGCGCAAACCTAAAGCAAACAGCCTAGTGCATCTGTAAACATGTATTTGGAAGGATGAGGAATATGCAGACTACATTAAAAAGTGGCCTTGGGAAAGGTGAGAAAATGTCTTAATTAATTATGTTAATGTTGTTGATATTTTTAGAGGTTGTGTTGCACTAAATTTGTAAAATCAGACTTAGCACACGTTAGCTGACTTGTATTATTTACTATCTGGGCATTATGAGAAAGTGAAAACCTTTACAGGAATGATAAATCAGTTATCACTGGTAGGTATGACAATATACAGTCCCATGTATGTTTAATGTTGGCATAGAAGCTTAGTTCAGTTGCAATTCTTGTTAGTTCATTCTTTCTTTCAAAAATCTGCTTGCCAACTGCTAGAGGTAGCTGGATCCAGTGGAATTTTTCTGTACAGGCTGTGGTGGTTGCACATTCCTAGGTCCAGCCAGTACCGAGGCTGAACATGTGCTCCCAATGGCATCAAGTGGCCAAAAGCTTCACTGAGGCAGAAAACCATGCCTGTGCCAGCACCCACACGAGCACCCACAGCACTCACAGACATAATGGACACAGTGGTCCACTCCTGTCCTTCCCATCTGGCTGCAGATGCTCCTCGACCCACCGCCACTCCAGCCTCCCCTCCTGCTCCCAACACACATGGACAGCCCACCCAATCTCTGCAGTGGGAAATAGGGTTAACTCAGAAGATCAGAGGGCTCAGACAGCCAAGTGTGCTGACCCATATACACTTGACTGGCCATTTTTGTCCCTTTTCCTGTCTCTTTTCCTATGCTTGTTCCTCTGATTCACATTGATCCCTCCTTTTTAATGCCTTTGGTTCTTTCCCTAAACATCTAATTGCATATTTCCACAATACCCTTAAAACATTGCAAAATGAATTTTAAGTAGTCCCAAAATCCTCTTCTCACCTAAATCCCACAATAAACCCCTGTAAGTCCTTAGGCAATCACCCCATCAGTTTGTACAGCCATCTGGAGAGTTTCTTTGGGTGTTTCGTCTTGCCTGGGACTGATGACACTTTGGGCAAAGACCAGATTATGTATAGACTTCCTCCCAAAGACTCTTAATGATTTTCTCCCACTTTTATGACTGAAGTCTTTTACACTCAAGAGCCAAACCCTGCTCTTTTGTCACATATGCTCAATATATAAATGCTATTTATTCACACTGAGATATGAGTTCGTCATTGACTTTAGTTGGAGCTGATTCTAAAAGCTCTGTTTTACATATCTGCTTGTGGTAATTGGCAATTTTAATGTCAGCACCTGCCTGCACTTACTAGAGAATTATACTACACTGAGAGTCCTAGCAAGGAAAGTAATGAAAAGGACAAATGATTTTTTTTTTCCTTTGTTGTTGAACTTTCCAGGAAATTACCATGAAAAATTAAGATGTTAGAAACTAATGTGAATAGTTTTGTTTAAAAGAGAAGTCATTTAACCTCAGAAAAATTAATCAGGCAGCTTTTAATTTAGAAATTTAAAACAAAAAAAAAAAAGAAGTTCTCTTTTCTTATTTCTCATTTTCAAACACTAAAGGTCAGATCATGAGTTCACTTATTTTAATGCACTTAGATTTTTTAATCTAATCAATCATTATCTTACAAAAGAGTAACCTGGACTGAAGTCCTACTAACTCAAAATTACTAGGCTTCCATTCTTCTCAGGACTAACTGGAAAATGAAATAGTAGGGACAGGGCAGGTAGCAAAATAAGGGTGTTAACAGAGTAGAATAGCAAGAATTAAAAAGAGTTGAAACTGAATATCTTGTGTTGGCTGCCCCTGCATGGTACGTTTGGCCTGAGCACAGGCTGGGGACATGACCAAACACCCAAGCCACCACTGGTACCCCTCAGCTTGTACCCATGCAGCTGCCTATGTGAGCTGGCAAGCAGTGAGTAGGAGCTGAGAGCCACCTGGTTGTCAGCTAAAAGCAGCAGGTGCCTGCATGAGTCCTTCTTTCTTAGGATTCACCTGAACAAAGCTGAATGGGTTGATTCCCTACAACCTGGGGATGGAAGCGAGATCACACAGTCCAGAAACTGTTTAATGTGCTTAAATCTTCACCTCCCAGCTGTGCGTAACTTCCTTCCATTCCTCCAGTTAAGTAGTGGAGGGCACCAAGGCTTGGCCAGGAGGCTGTTTCGTCTCTGAGCCACAGCCCTCGCTGTAGATTTCAAGCCCTGAGCTGAGGAAACACGTCTCATGTTTAGGAATGTTTGCAGTGTGCTCAGTGAGTCCCAGGCGGGGGGTAATTTAAAAACTTTCTCCTCGTTACAGCTTGCTGATGGAGACCTGCCTGGCATCTTATCAGCCATGTAATGTAAACATAGTCTCGGGTACACTGATATAAGGAATGAATATCAATGAAAATAAAGTCACTGTGGAAAAAATGTATACCGTACACTCATCTACAACTGTAATTTTGTTCCTCCTACACATTTACAGTCTTCCTTTTAGTATTTTCAAACTCACTGGAAAAACTAGAAAGGAAAAATACACATCCTTGGAAAAAATGAAATTAATAAAAAAAATAAATCATACATTCTTGTACTATATAAGGAGCATGTGAATTTGAAGCGAAGCAATTCTTTGAGCTCTGCAGATCTAAAATAGTTAGTTATGTTCATCCATGTGTGAATTTAGTGAAGTTTTGAAATAATGTAATCCTTTGTGAAACTCATAAATCAACTGAAGTTACATTTTCATCAGAGTCAACTTAACAATGTTACCCCTGAACTAATAAACATAAGAAACTTAAACTGAATTTATATACTAAATTGTACACAGAATACTGTGAAAACTGGTGCAACGTTATCTAGATCTGCAGCAAAGCAGGAATGATTTAAGTCTCAAATTTTGTTAGGAGTGCAATATGGAATTTGAAAACATAAAGCTGTGATTTTTTTTTTTTTTTTTTTTTTTTTGGTTTCTGTAATGATTATCATTGAGCAAATGGAAATGAATGCTGTGAATGGGCAGTTCTAATTAACTGCTGTCAAGGTGAACATTTATCCTGTTAAAATTTCTATGGCTGGTCAGTTATTCACTGAGGGCAACTTTTGCAATGTAATTGGAAAGATATTTAGTACCCTTAACTTCCCTTGAAGAACCTCAGCACTTGCAAGATTGGCTTTTCCATTTTTGGAATTTTTGCATTAAAACGAAACATCATATATTAAAAGGCAAAGGAAATATGGCTGAGAAAGCAAACCAACTTATAAACAATAGAAATACTTGATATATATTTATTAAAAACTGGATTTAGCAACAGAAAGCGCTTTTAAATAAATCCTCTCAGATGGTGATATGTGTATTTTACAATGCATGGAAACAACATTTGTCATGGAACATCACATAAACATACAGCTGATGCACCATGGTCACCTATTGCTTTATGTTATCATTCAGCAGGGCTCTGAAAGGAAGATGTGACATTGAAGAGGAACAAATCACAGAAGTTTAAATACAGGCCTGGATGTGAAGCACTTTCACTCTAAATCCTCTGGGATCTTTAATCCCTTCATCTGCTCCCTCATCTGTAAATTAAAAACAACAGGAAAAGCCTTTTCTCCCTTCTGGTATGTTTTAAGGAATCAATATCTTCTGCTCACAAAGCACTTGAACATGTAATATGCTCAAATATTAAAGTGATGAGAAAAGTGTAGGAATTTATTTTGACTGAAACAGAACTGAACTTGTTAGACAAATCCTCTGTGTCTATCAGAAAATTTTCTGCAATGCAGATGAGAAACACTATCAGTGATCTAACAATGTATTTATTTTCACATTAGTGTGTAAGTTGATAATATATAGCACAAAAAGCACATTCTTCTCTTCAGAGAAACTGAAACTTGTTTTATTCAGAATAGTTTTCAAAAGTAAGTTAGTATTTATTCTTTTCTTCTTAAACTTATTGACAGTTTCCTCATGTTTGGCATGCATTCTAAAATATCCTAGTCTTATTCTGTCTATTAAAAGTGAATCTTTAATGGTTAGACCTTTACAGGCTTTCTGAGGCTTATGCATTATGTTTCTGACCAGAAAGTAAGACATCTTCCCTCAATATTACACCAAGTATCTTGTCCGACAACCACAGGAGAATATTCACAGTTCAGCAGACATATGTTTGTCGTACAAAAGACTATAAAAGGCATTGGCCAGGGTCATTTAAGACTGTAGCTTCTTAGATATGCTAATAAACATCAGGCGATCTTTGCTGTACCCCATGCAGTTTTAATCATTTAAGGCAAGTAAGTAATTCATGAGTCACAAGTTCAGCAAGATTTAGTACTGTGGAAAAGGACTAATAATCATGCCACATAATGAATAAACCAAACACTAAGTGGCAGAGAAAACAACTCCCATGGTAAAATCACATAAGGTAATGGAAAATCATGCAAGGGAACTTAGTGACAGGCCTTTAATATTTTAATGTAAAGTAATACAAGAATGAGAAATATCTAAGAATGCTTCTGAAGAGGTCCCTGGAGCAGGACAGAGCTTATTCTACTGCCCTTACTTTTCTAGTAGGGTCTAGGGAAACAAGTTGGGGAAAATTATGCCCAACAGTAAAAAGACAGGCTGAAAAGGAGGTTCTGGAAAATCTGGTTTCTATTGCTGAAAATGACAGCCTATGAGTTCTGGTCCTTACAGAGGAAGTGGATCAAGAGCTGACTGGTATATAACGATAACCCCTCACGACCAAAGACAACTTGCAGATGTCTGTGAACTTTCAGAAATGAAAAAAAGGTCTGAATAAGGTAAGCAAAGAAAATACTCCCGTGTAATTTCTTTGTGAGGAAATGAAAGAAGGAGGAAACAAACAGAGCACATATGGGTCACTGTTCCCAAGAGGGGCTCAAGAAATTTACATTTATTTCAGTATAAAATAAATTTTAAATAGAACACAGTTGCTACACTGCAATGAATTACATTTTCTAAATATAACATGGTAAGATTAGTTCTCCCATAATTGGTATCACATTGAGATTCTGCTTTAAATATTTACCTATGATCAAAAAGTTTCTAATCAGACTAAGAATTTTTGTGTTCATTCTTAGCCCTGTGATGATTTGTTTTTTCAAGGAAAAAAAAGGTGAAATAGCCTCTGGCCATTCTTGAACTCTGGATTTTTTTTTTCTTGTCTCTAATTTTCTTTCACTTTTCACATTTACAAGGCATTTTTTTCTTAGCAATGAAAGACAGCATTAAAATAGCCTAGCTTTTGATTAACTATTGTATGTCATTATACCTGACAGTCTCAAACTGTGTCTTTATTGTGAGGCTTCTGCTTTAGTAACACAGAAATCGTGAATGGCAGAAGAATGTCCTTGTGGTTAAGGTGTTGAACTGGAAGAGAGAAGGCACTGAAGTAAGAACTCTGCATGCCTGCTTGTTTCCACTCTGTGCTCAGATGAGAACTGGGTACCTACCAGGTCCGTGTGCCTTTAAAGCTTTGTTCAGAAACATAATCAGAACTCAAGCTTAAGAATTCAGCTCTTATTCTAAGTGGGATCTATGGCACATTGCTGCAGGTTTCAGTCTGTAGACAAATTGCCACTCTTCATCATATTCTCTCCACCTCTTAAGTCTACTAAGCAGAGTTGCTAAAGCCCCTGTCTGTTATAATTTGGTTTAGCAAGAAGACTTGCTTCCTAAGGTGATGGATGAGTGATTCATCATCCTTGTTGTGACAAGTTCTGAAGTTAAGTATATCAGAATAAGTGGTGTGCCAGTGCAGCCTTACTTCTTCCTGAAAATATTCTATGCCATGACACAGCTTAATGTTTGAGAATTTGTTTAAACAATGTAATACCTCAAGATTTTCTTCTTGAAAGAAAATGCCATGAAAGGAAAAAAATTCCTGAAAGGTCCATCACTGTCTATGATTTAATAAAAGTTCTGTACTACTGAAACACCTCAGTGAGTAATGAGAGTTTAAATTCTATTTTCAGAATAAGTCCAGCTCACCTAATAGAAACACAGCTGGAATTCCCATAGGCACTCAACCTCTTGGGATTCGAAGATTTTATGTCATGTATCTGTCTAGATTTAGACCTACATACTTGTTATTATACGGACTGTCAATGAAGAGCACAGAAAATTACCAAGAGCAAAGGATAAGTATAACCATCACCTAATTATTTTCACATAGATATGTGGCTTGTAATGATGAGAATTACTAGATTGGTGGCACTCATCAGTAAGTCAAGTCACTTCTGAATTAGAACAGATCTTGCAACTCTCCAGAATTAAGAGAGAAATGCTTTTGCAAGGATCAGCGAAAAATTAGAATAATTGATATAAAGTTTGCTGTAGTTCTTGCAGAAGTTTTCTTATTGACCATAGTGATGTAAGATGTCATGAAAACTTAATAAACATATTTTTAGAATAGATTTTTTAAGTAAAACTCTTGAAATTTGTTATTGGCAGTCAATCCAAATATAGCTGATAAATATGGCTGAAAAAGAAACAGCAAAAATGTGCCATAAAATTATTGTTACTCATTATGTAAGTCACTCAACAGTGGTTTCATATCATTATCATTCAGTTCACAGTGAATGCATTGCCTACATTATTATTTTCGAGACTACTTTAGAGCACTATTAAGAATGTTCAGAAACATGAATGATTTGAACCTTGGCATGTGTTCTTGTTTGTGACTAATGATGCAATACCGAAGGAGCTATCAGTCTGTACAGTTTAACAGAGGGCAGAAAATAAGAGTGATTATTTGCCCAGTTCATATACTGCATGATACAACAAGACAGACTATAGCTAAAATGTCATTTTCTATTAAAGATTGTACAAAATCATTCAGTTTTACTTATTTATGAAAGAATTATAGACCTACAGATGATACGTCTTTCACATTCTTGAATGCAAAGCAGGACTGAAGCATTTCTCCACAGGATTATTCTATATATATAAAAAAATCTGAAGTTGTCTCCTTTGCTATTACCAGTTTAGTATTTGAGTGAAGTCTACCTAGCTTCTACATTACATGTTTGACTCCTTTTAATTTATTTTTTTAAGACCTTAAAATTAGGACCGTTGGAACGTATAGGTACTAGTGTTTATGAAAAATAAGTTCACTGTATGATAAAGTATAATAAATAATTAATCACAAATTCTCTCATCATGTGTCACTCTAAAAATATATGCTACCCAAAGAAATAGCCTAATATATTTAATCTTGTGAGATACTTTTTAATGTGAAAACCTTCACACTTTTATTTCAGAAAGCTAAATTACATTAATCCAATTCACTCAGTTTTTCGGAAAACTGTTTACTTCTGCAAGTCTGCTGAGCATTGTTGATGGGTTGATACTTGACAGAAGACTAAGCATAGTCTAATTTCAGGAGAAATATTGTACTTTGAGGTATTTGGTAGAGAGTGTTTATTATGCAGGAATTCTGTGTCAGAAAAGTAGTATATTTCTTAGGCTTCTCATTCTATCTCTTAAAAAAAACAAAACAAAACCAAACCAAAAACCAAACAAAAACCCAAAAGCAACCCCCCCCAAAAATGCCACTAAAAACTTGGGGAATTTCTTTGTCTATTTACATTTAGGTGCTGCAGTAGAAAAATATTTTCCTGAGTAAACAAGCTTGGAAGAATTTCAGAAACCTGATAAATATTGATTCTGTTAAGGTGAAGTTCCAAATAAATTCCAATTGCAGTTGTGGAGAGTGTCATGAATTGTTTTAGGAAAAAAAAAAGTATGAGATTTATTGAAGTCATTATTATCATTAAGCTATTTTGAAACTTATGATAACTGAAAGCAGCAAAAGTGTTTACCTGAGAGAAAAACATAATAAATGTCAAGAAAAATAACTCTAGAGTGTTACTTTAAAAATATTTATCCCTTACTTTTTCACAGTCAACTTTTCCCCTAATGGGGAAAAAGAAGGGGAGAAATGTGCTACCCCCTCTAAAAAGTACTTGTATTTGAGATCATTCCTTCATCAATCTCTGGAGAAATCTGTTCAAATTCCTTTGGTAAGTGATTTTTTTCTAGGAACTTTGTTCCTTCCCAACTCTTGTGATGTACAGGCTTTTAGACAGAGCTTTTAGGCTAATGTTATTGATTTCACTCCATTGATTGAACCTGCCCAAATGATACGTTCTCCACCCTGTTATAAACACATCATTTTAGAGGAGAAATCATAGTTACATTTTAATAAAGAATTGCCTGAGACAGAAAGAACTGACCTTAAATTTGAAAGTTTTGCTTACATATTGAGCTGCCTAAACCTGCTATCCCCTTTAATTTTTCACCCAAGACTCAGAAATAGCTTTTATCTCATACACGTAAGCACACTAGACTATCTCCTCGTATGGATATTCTTTGTTCTGCACATAGACAAATTGATTTCTCAGTATTTTATTGCCAAAATTATTCTGAGGTCACAGTGAATGAACTCAGATTCAGTGTGATCCAATGGAAATTAAAAAAACAAGATCTATTTTTTATTTCAAGAAGTATCCTTTCAGAAAGCTACTGCAGCTGGTAATTGAATGTATAATTAGGAAGATAGTTTATGGGCTCAGGAAGCTGGATAAATAACACACATGAGGATGTTACAATTGGGTCAAGTCTTCTTAACCCAGGTGTTTTCATGTGTCTTGTCTCCAACAGCAGCCAGATGTGGGTATCTAAGAAAGGGGTTCAAGAAACACTGCAGGTACAGACTGATTTCTCCTCTAATATACCTCTGTAGGAATTTTTAGAAGTTCATGTGCTGCTGCATCCAGCCTGTTTTGTGTTTAATATTCCCTGAAGGGTAAATCTTCCAGCAGTTTACTGATTTTAACACACAACATCCTACAGCAGCGAGTTTCAAGGTTTAATGTAAATTGTGAGAAAAGTTTATATCACTTTTAAGTCTGGAGCTGGCTAATTTCACTGGGTACCACATGGCAGTTGTATCATATGAAAGTCATCGTGGCCATTCTCCATCCTTTTCGTTGGCCTCTTCCCAAGCTGAGGAGCCCTAGACTACTGACCTTCCTCCTAAAGGGGAGATGGGAAGATGTTTAATATATTTTATCACCCTTCAGTAGCTTTATGCTGCTGCAGCTAGGCTGACACTAAACCTCAAGACTGCCTAACTAAAGCTGACCTGACTTCATTGCAAAGTCAAACCAGAGACTGCAGTGTAAAGCTTCTCTGACAAAACAAACTTCCTATACTGTGTGATTGTCTGTTACAATGGAGTTCTTAATATTGCTCTCCAAAGTATGTCAAGATTAAAGTCTTATTTTTAAAAGTGACCATTTATTCACAGGAGTTCAGCCTTCATTTTCCAGATGCATTAAGCCTGAAAAATTTGCGCCAACAAAATGAACTTCGAGCACAACACATTCTGCTTCCAGGAATCTACTCTGTACGTAAAGTCATATGATTAGTACCTGATTTAAAGCTCAATTTTAGTTAAAAGCTTCAGGCTGCAATTGCACCTTCAAGGTCACTGTGCCAGGAGATGCAAATACCAATGGTAATGGTTGCTGCATGTTTGAAGTTGCAGGAATGAATATATATTTAGTCTTTTTTGTGTGCTGGCTCTGAATAGATGACTGCAATCTCCATAGTAGAAACACAGAATTGAGCCTAAATGTCTTAATTCATAAAAACAGATGTCTCCTTTTTTTTTCTCTGTGTTCTATTCTTAATTATGAGAAATATGTCATGGATTTATTTTGAAAGAACATTGTAACTGCAATTTTAGAAGCCTAGTTTTCCTTAGAAAACAGTCAGACCTGTGAAACTTTGAAATCACAGAGAAACCAGCAGAGTATATACAAACTTCCCTTCTCTGTGTGCCTCTGAAAGCTACTTTGATTGGTTTTTTTGAAGAAAAATGTCCTTTGAAATTGAGGGTGAATCCTTCAACAGAGGCAAAATGTTGCCTAGGGTTAAACTGAAGAGAATACTTCGGGATGGATGCTGGGCAAACAGTCAGCTGCATGCCCTTCAATCTCTTTGATCATTTCATTGGGTTAATGTTTTGCAGATAGAGTGATCTACCTGCAGAAGAGAGCATGTCTCCTGTATTGCAGGGGCTCCAGGGCAAATAAAGTCTTGGTGACCTTCAGAAAGACGCTCTACGTCATAAAAACTAACAACAGCTTGAAACAGTAGCAAGTCTACGGAAGTAAAAAGTTGTTTGAAACAGATCATAACTTTCTGAAGAACAGATTCTTGTTCAGCAACTGAATAGTATTTGAAGCCCGGCAGGAATAGACAAATTGTCTTCACAGGTTCCTGCTGCTCAGGGCTATCTCTTATGAGTTATTGCCTATCACAGGTCCTTAAGTCACACTTTGCTACTCCTCTGTTGAACATCCATAACCTGGACTTGACTAAACCATACCTTTGATAAAACACATTTTCGAGGAAGATATTCCAGGAAAGCATCTAATCTTGTTTATTCCACTGGTTAGACATGGAAGAAGCTGCAGCAGTGGTGGGAAGGAAGGGCTGCACAGCTCTTCAGCTGCAGCTGTGTTTTTAATGCAGGATCAGATGCTGTACCTCACTGTGTTAACACAAAGGAGGGAGTGGAAAAGACTTTCTGGTAAATGGTAAATCCATGCCTGTTTAATCACTCTTATTGCTAAATGATCCTTTATTTCCAGTCTGATTTTTTCTGGCTTCGTATGCCAGCCATATGCCTTTCTCAGAAATATTAAATGCCCTTTGACACTGAGTGTGTTATTAGAGACAGTTAAATCTTTTTACTCCTTTTTTTTTTTTTAAATGTTGCCTAAATTGACAGAATGTTTCACTGTTTATTTTTTCTATAGTCTTCCTAATTGCATTTTTTCTTTTTTCTTTTTTTTGGTGAAACTACCTTAAAAACCTCTTTTTTACAGCTGTGAAAACCCAGACTAAGTACAGCATTATAGCACATCTTCACAAATGATACATGTGAAAGTTAATATCTTATTTATGTTCAGTGCTCTCCTTGTACATCCCAGGATAACCTCAGATGCAACACTGCTCTAGAAACAGCTCACAACTTTCTTGTCTGGTTCATTATGTTTCCTGCACTACTTTCATAATGCTTAGGTTTTCCATGACTCAAGACTCTTTCTGTAGGTGTAGTCAACATCACCATTACCCCAAGAAATATTAGCGCCTGAAAATTCAGGGTGCTGATTTTGCACAGCTTTATCCTTGAAAACAGAGTTTGCAGTTCTTGTTTTCTGATACGTAACCCTTTTTAATGGTCTGAACTAACCTAGACTTTCATCTTGCTCTGTAATGATTGCTGTTGATCATTAAGCTTGTAGTAGTACTAGATATAGTACTGACTCACCGAAATATTTTCTTTAAAGTTTTCTTACTGACAATCAATTTGGAGCTTTCAGTTAGCCGTTTATTAACCTCTTCTATATTTATTGGCACTGGGCTAATGATAAGGTTTCATCAGACAGTCCCACAACACTAAATCTTGTATCACGCAAGATTTCAGAAGGGTTATCTGCACAAAGCTATCCATATTGGTCAAATTTTAATTTCCTCAAGGGACGTCAGCATGGTTTGATGCAGGTACTTACCTAATAGTCCTGTCTTTAACCATATTCTTATCTGTCATTTGGGAGAATGTCAGCTTTTGAAGAGTATCACTATCTGCCGTATTTCAGTTCCCTCAGCCTCACTTTCCTGTACTTAGAATCATAGAATTGGGGTTTTTGTCATAGAAGGACATCAGGTTTGTCAAGTGGGACCTGCCTTTCATGAACCTGTGCTGGCTAGGCCTGATTGCCTGGTTGTCCTGCATGTGCTGCAGAGTGTCCCTCAGGATGATCTGCTCCATAGCCTTCCCCGGCACCGAGGTCAGACTGCCAGGCCTGTAGTTCCCTGGATTCTCCTTATGGTCCTTCTTGTGGATGGGTGTCACATTTGTTAGATGCCAATCAACTGGGGACTTCCCTGGTTTACCAGGACTGTTGGTAAATGAAATTCACACAATTCTGCTAACTGAAATGAGATAAACTGCAAAATGATTTTAGTTAGGACTTAGCTTCAAGTTGCGAAGTAAATATACTCTTTCCGTTCACTAATAATCACTGCTTGTCAGACTCTAAGATAAAACATCCAGACTACAGATGCAATCAGTTAAATGGGAAAATTTTTCCTGATCTTTAGTGCCGCCAGTATTTAGATTTAAGGACTGTTTCAACTGGAGACTTGTCAGAATAAAATCCATTTTAAAATGTGCCTGGAAATGTCTGTCTTTGTTCCCAGGCACTGAAGATTCAATGTTCCTAAGTGCACTGAGCACTGCATGAGTGGTGTCCCATTAGGTTGTTAACAAAAATGAGACTGCTCTCATGAGGCCGCCCCCAGAGAACAACATTTTGAATAAATAAATGTGTTCTGAGGCAAAACTTTCATATTCTTTATCATCTATATCTATCCCGCCCAGGATGGTGAGACAAATAGCAGCCTTGGTCATTTAATGACACATTTATAAAGGACACTCAATTTGCAAAGTTAGAATTTGGAAATTATGACATTTATTGCAGGTGTTGTAGTAGCAACTTTTCTTCTTTTTTAGGAGACTGATTTTGTTCAGTTTCAGCTTTCTGAAAAATTGCTTACTGGGAAGAAAACTGCCTTTGTTTAGTATCTTGCTCTGCTTCCAATTAAGCCAAGATTTGCCATTGCTCCATAGCAGTAGGTTCTTACATTTAAAAAGTCAAAAACTACTTAGAGGAAAGGTTGAGGGAAATATTTTCCATTTGTTAAAAAGAATACCCTAACCACCTCCAAAATATCAAGAAACAAGAAAGTATGCCAGGAAAAACCTTCTGCAAATTGTAAATGCTCTTCAATTTTCCACATACCCCCACTTGTATCAATTTTTTAAAGTTTGTAAGTAGTATGAGAACTTATTTATTCCTGTCTCTCACCTTCTGAGAATCCAGTAGGTATTTCAGTACATGCAAAAACAAAAGCATCAAACAAAAGAACCTCAGAAAGAGTGGGAAAGAAGTAACTGAAACCTAAACCAGTGTTGGACTGAGTCAGATGTTCACAAGATTCCTCTAAGATGTAAAATACACAATTAACTAAATATGCATTTTCTTAAAAATTCCCAGAATCTTAGCAATATCAATACAAATATTGATTTTTTATGCTAACACTAACTAAGCAAGCAAGGTGTATCCAATATTGAATACAGAGAAAAAGTCAATACTAGAATTTCAGAGAAATCATACCAAAAAATGGATGATTGTGTGATATTTTGTAGAACAAAAGTGATATTTAAACCTCTCAAAAGTGTTCAAAATGCAGGGAAATAAAAATACAAGAGCGGGTAAGTGAATCTTGTCCTCAGAAGTGCAACAGTTGTAGATTGCAATTAACAGCAGCTAGATCACCGCTATTAAGGTGCATACAAAAAGACTGAATGACGTTTGGCCCTTATAAGGATAAGAGAAAGAGGTCCTTCTTTCTGATGGCCCATGATATTTTTTGACCTGGAGCTCTATTAAAAAGAATACTTGCTGTACAGGTAGCAGAGTAATTTAGCAGAGAATTTGTATGTCTGGACAAATCTCTTTACTTAGCAGAAGGAGTGATACCAAAAAAGAAATATAACATGTTTCTCAATTCCTTTCTCCCCTCCCTCACCAAGAAGACAGTAACCTGAAAACCTCTGTTGCATGGAACTCAGGATTGCAGGAACCATCATTTTCGGCTATTTTTAAAGAAATAAAAAATAATAATAAAAAAACAATATCTGTATCCCAAACAGAAGGGATTTAAATTATGATCTGGATAAGATGTTGTGAACACACCAACCAAAACAGAGTTTTATCTCTGAGGTAAATGGACTGAAACAGATGGAAGAGAGAAAAGAGAACTTTCCTAGAGGCACAATGTCTCTGTCACCAGCTGTTACTGGGAGATAATGTGCAATGACAAGTGATGTATAGGAGGAAATCCAAAAGCCTATAGTCTTTTTTCATGGTCTACAAGAGCAGCAGATTCCCTTAAACCTTCATCTTGTTTAAAGGAAGGACTCAGATTTACAATGGTCACGCACATGGCAATTCTTTCACATCTGTATCAGACAAAAGCCAAACTGGAAATAAATGTGTCTCAAGTCAGCTTAACTATAGTTTGTCAAAGATTTATAGGTAATTAATTCATTATAGAAACATGAATAAGACATATTCCTCTTTTTCACTTACAGTTTTTGGTCTTTTCTTTGTAATTTGAATTTTGTAATACAAAATTATGGTAATTACAGCAATTTGTGGTAATTTTTATACATGTATTAAAATGAGATTTTTTTGATGTCTGAATAATGTTGCAGTAACAAATATTAAAAAAAACAGACTACAGTGAGATCTTGGTGTGTCTGCTTTAAGTGATTAAGACAATTCAAAGTGCATATTAATTCACCATGCTGTGAAATCTGGGAGTGCTGTGGCTTCCTCAGGCTTGAGTTCCTTAAACAGTTAAATCAAGAACAAAATTTCTTCAGCTGCTTGAGAACTGGTGTATGTTCTAAAGCTCTCTGTCAGTGCTAGGTTCTCAAATGGTATTTAAAGAGCTTATAGCTAAAAATTCAGATCCATACTCTTCAAGAGTATCTAAGAGTTATGACTGTCCCTGGCTGAAAATCCAGATATTCATCTAATTATTCAAGTGCCTGAATATTTTTAATGTCTGACTCACAGTGCTAAAAGAAAAGATTTCCCATATCTAGAAATTCCTACCATGGGCAATATGAATTAGTCAACCTCTTCTTATTTTGGGGATGAAAGTATTTCTTAAACTAACAAGACAAAATCAGATTCTCTCCCTTCCTCTATTTACAAAAGAAGAAAACTCCTTAAAGTAAAACAGAAGCCCAAATAGACGAAGAGAAAGCTCTGTGCTTAGGACTCTTCCTATGTCATAAAAACCCATCTCATCCAAGCCCTAAGAAACCTTTCCTAAAGTGGCACCAAGATGGTTCAGACCCATCTCAGGCTTTCTAATGAGGCAGCTTTTTCTTTTAATACTTGTTCAAGGAGATAGTTATTAATTTCCTAACCAAAAAGACAAAGGGAGTGAAAGATGGATGCAAAAATGAAATAAAAGTGCCTTAACATCCATCTGCATTTTGGCTGGGTTTCTTAGGAAGCTGACAGGTTTCACCTACGTCTGAGTTTTACCTGTTTCCCTCTGGTTATATTAGTGTAGACCAATAGAGGGCTGTTCAGAATGACTAGAAGTGCTTGAGCAAGATTATATCATGAGTTGGGCACATGGAGGTCATGCGGTGTAGCAGATTGCTTGACTGACAGCTTGACTGAAGCAAGCAAGAGCACAGTCCTTGCATCTCTGTCCAGAGGCAGAGGGATGCTCGTGTCATGACTTTTTACGTCTCATAAATTAATCCAGGGTTTAACAGAGGAATACTCAGTGCAAAATTTATGTACCAGGGATTTTTGAGAGCAGGCATGTTGTGGTCCTTCATCTCAGACAGGCATTTGGCTCAGATACATGCATTAGGAACAGTAAGGGTCCATGGAAGAGATGGCAAATGGGATTGTTTCTTTATTTCATTGTGCTTTTGTGTTTCACTGAACATGGGCACTGCATTGTTTCACTAATAGCACTTAAACTCTATATTAATTATGAAACAGCTGCTCATTATGCTAATGAGGAAAGTAGTCATGACTTCTTTTTTAAAATCAACTATAATTTTCTTCTGTTTATACAAAAGCCATTGGTAGGAAACAGTGAGGAGACCTGACTTAACAGACTCCTAGAAGATTCACCATGGGTTCAAGCCTAAGAAAGCACCTTAGGCCAGTGCAAATGCTATGGCAGTTTCATTTTTACATGGTTTTCTTTAATTTGAAGAAACGTGTTAATTTAATTACACTTTGTATTAGTCATTGCTAATAGAAAAGTTCTCAGTAATCCCTTTTGTCTAACTGCTTGCATAAACTGTGGGATGAATGGAGAAGGGCCACATTTACTGTTGTGGTCCTTGGGATCAGGTAAATCTGTGTGTAACATCCTTATCTTATAGGGAAGAGAAACTTCGCATCTCATGTGCCAGTTGCACTTGGCTGTGGAAAGTGGGGAGGCACAGAAATACTGACCATATACCTGGTATGAGCACTCCATCCTATTCTTCCCTAATTGCTTTTTACTCCTGTGCTGGAGATCAGTGACAGTCACAGATATTTTAGGAAGTTGGTCTATTTATGTAAAGTCTGGAAAGGCAGGTAGTGGTTTCAGGCAATTTTCAAATACATAGTGTAGTCTCTTTGTATAACAAACATTTAGTGAACACCAAAAATATTTTAAGCAGCACTCGGGATACTATGAATAAATTTTAAACAAAACTAGTCAATTGCTTTTCTAGTACTGAATTCCTCATTGTATGTCTGAGATCTGTGAGCGCACTATTTTATCTTTGTGGTTTCATTCTTGAGGAAAAAAAAAAAATAAAGTCCTGTTGTCAGTCAGCATCATTTAGAAATTTAAACTACCAAAGCAAAGTATGAGCATATGTGAGCTGTAACTTGCACAGCAGAAAAGTATCCATCACACACAACCAACAAAGCTATCTTGGCTGTACATGACAACACGGTACAATTCACTTGTTCTACCACTGAAAATCCTCAGTGCACAGAACTAAAAATTATTTTCTCATTCCAGCACCCAACTTACATGAATATTATTTCTGAAGATATAGCTATTAAAAATATAATACTATACCAAATACTCCAAATTACAATCTCCATAAATCACATAACACTTAGAGAAATCACAGCTTTCTCTGCTTACTTATGCTGTGTCTAAATGGAAAATAGAGGAATTGTTCCACTGGATTGCATCTAGGACTGATATTCTGACAGAATGGAAAGTGTGACGGTTTGTTTTTATTTTTGTTGTTGGGAATTTTAATTATTTTTTAAGCCTATTTTCAAGGATCACAGTGTTTTCTAGGAGTTGTAACTCAAATTGCTAGAGATAACTCCAGTATGTTATTTAGGTTCATAGACACAGGAAGTTCTGATTTTCCACATGAATAAACTGACAGTAAAATTCCAGAATTAAGCTTCCTATAAACAAGAACCCTCTTTTTCCTTTATGTCTGCATTTATTCTACGTACAGAATGACATTTATATAGCTAATATCACAATTTTTCTTTTAGAATTAAATATTCATCTCACATTCTGGCTCTTTTAAATGATCGATAAATTTGTGGTGAGTTTGCATAAGTATTTTTTTTCAAATGAATTGAGCCCTTGACTGAGATATTTTAATTGCTATAATTTGAATAACTAATTCCAAGTTCTGAAAATTAGTTGAAGGTAGTATGTGATTAACTACTGTTAATGAAGCCATTACCTGATTAAGTAACATTTTATGCTTGGAACTGATTATCTCTAAATGCAAATCAAATTGATTTGGATTGTCAGTTTTTCTTCTGGTTTTGTAGTATATTTTTAATGTTCTGCAACTACTGTTATGCAACATATTTTTCTATTTTTATTCTCCTGGCAATTCTATAAGTTTATATGCCTAATATGAACCCAGAAAAGTTCTGTTCCAAAGAAGCAGATTAACTTGTCTATTAACATGCAAAACTTTCTTTGCACAAAAAAATTACCCAGAAAGAAAATCAAACTCAATTGTAATGAAACGGGAATTAGACACATTGTTAAGAGTTATTTACATTGCTTCACACAAGCTATACCGAAGTGCAACAAAGATCCTGGTGGCGGGATGCAAAATTATTGATAAAGGAAGTTTATGATGTTGTAGCATTCATTTTTTTAGTTTAAACAACTGCTGATTTATTTTGATAATTCCTAAAGTAGTGTTTATTTCTAATGTAAAGAATGTTGTTACATAAAAGTGATGGACCTGGGCATGGAACACTGACAATTTTGGAATGGATGGGATCTTTACCCAATAAAATGTAAAAAATTAATCATATAACTGTTTATGTTGGAAGGGACCTTAAAGATCATCTAATTTCAACCTCCCTGCCGTGGGCAGGGACACCTCCCACTAGACCAGGTTGCTCAACGCCCCATCCAGCCTGGCCTTGAAGGAGGTTCATTTTGTTATTATGTGTACTGCAATATCCCTCACACAGATCCTCCTGCTCTCATGTCAAGCTTTATACAATCAGTTATGGAAAGATAGATCTTTCTCAAAAGAATTCTTAAGTGGGCAAAACAATAAAGACTGGGAAAAAGAAAGGAAAGGTGTGTTTGTGGGAAGAGGGATTGTAAGGGCTGCTTGTTTTCACAAGTTTTTACAAGGTTTACTTGTTTTTACAAGTATCATAATAAAATTTTAAAGCTAGTAATGACTGAAATGTATGATTTCCTCCATTTTCTACCTGTGTCTCTCATCTCCAGTTTTGGTGTTTTGCTGCTCACCATGACAATTAATTTGGCATTGCTTCTCTAGCTTTATTCCCCAGAGTTTTCTGCTCCAAACTGATGGTGCTGCCACTAGGCTTGACTCCTGCCTGCTGTCATTCTCCTCCTGGGGAGGGAGATGGGGGCTACATAGTTTGGGCACCATCTGAGAACATTTGTTGTCTGTTGCTTGGTAGATGCTGGTGCTGGTTCCATTTTCTAAACAACAGTAAGGAAGATTTCATATGCACAATTTTTTCCAGATATGTTTCTTCTCTCCTCAGAGAACCAGCGGTTGTAAGGAAAGTCTCTGTTATGCAGTGTGGTACATTCCCTTTTCTTCCTTTCCCTTTCTTGGAAACTTATCAGTTACCATCTGATACATTCAGGCTAATCCAGTCTAAAAAATAATTTTCCTTACTGTGACTTTCCCTAATAACTTTTGCTCCTTAAAAGCCATTTGAAGAGCTAAAATAAACACAAATTATGAGCTTAGGTATATCACCCAATTTTAGATTAAGAAATTAAAACCAAAAAAAGCTTTTAATTCAAAAGTAAAGAAGCTATATTTGAAATCTAAACAAGCAGAATGGTAATCTATATATATATGAAAATTAATGCCAGAAAGTACAAAACCATAATAAAATCCTTTATATTTCATCCTTCATGGATGTACAGCCCTTTCCCACCCACCAATCCACACTTGCACACGCATGCGCACACGTGCACACCCACAAATCTACAGTCTACTGCCTACATACCTTTCTGTTTTCTGTTACTGTGGGAAAGAATACTTTCAATAACTGGAAATATATATCCAGATTTCCCCAAGAGACTGAGTCATTCCTGAGTCCAGAATGTTAAACATGACTCAGCATGTTAGGGACTCCTGACAAACATTCCAACATGAAAACTCTACTCTCACATTTAGGATCAATTCTGCCTTTAGAAGGCCAAATGTCTACATGTCTATCAATTTGGCATTTATCATTACATTTTAACATCAATAAAAAAGCAAAGCCCCTAAGAGTAAAAATGGGAGTTGAAGTCACTTGTTTGCTGGACAGTTTGTCACAGAAGTTCCAAACATTGCTCAGTCCTGACAGCTCTAACAAGAACAAGTGTTCAGCATTTTACTTACTGTTTTTGTTTTATCCAATCCACTTCTGAAGGTTAAGAATGGATTAGTATGAAAAGAAAGTTGAGACTACTAAATGTGTGCAATCTGGAGAAGGGCTGTAGAATAGAAATGTACTCTAAAAAGTTTTATTAAGAGAACACAGTAATTTTACATAAGTGGTTAAATAAGAATATACATGCAGTGCAAAAACTGTCCCACATACTGGGAAGGAGCTTTTATTAGACATTTTAAACATGACACATTCCTAAGGGAGGAACATTCTCTGGAAATACTGAACAGTTGATGTAAAAGGAACACCAGCAAAATAACAATGAAAATATCCTGCATCATTTGGTTGGGTTTAGTTGATCTGTGGAACACTCCCACTTCCAATTACTAGAAACACTAGAAAGATTGCATGTTTGTCCACATGAAATACTTGATCCTCCATAACAAGGCTGAAATTATTCAAAGAGGTTATCTCCCTGAGAGAGCTGGGGGTGTCTGGCAACAGCTTCTTTCATGGAAGCCTGCTATTTTCATTCTCAGTTTGGCCTTAAAATATAATGATGGACCTATCTAAAATGGCGGTTAGCTTAACTTTTATTTTATATCCATGTTTTTCTCAATATGCACCAAGAATACAAGCAGAAAGAGAGAAGGAAAACCTTCTCAACATTTTGAAAAGGAGACCATAGGATTGTGACTCAAAGAATATAAAACCATCCACAGAAGCAAAATTAATCCTAGCAATATTAATGACACAAAGCAGTTTACAGTTTTATCTTCATTATGTAAAGAGAACATCAGTACTAGAACTGTTGAAACAATTTATCATGTCAGAGTAGTTTCATTAGAGGGGGAGAAAATCATCATAACACTATGTGGGTTTTTCAAATGAATACCCTATGGAGCCACTGTTACAATCATAGCACTCAGGGACATTGCTATCTTTTCTACATCAACCTAACAGTAATCATGAAAGATTGCTACAGGGGAAGATATTCAGGAAAAAGATAATTATACTGGAGAGACCTGTGTTGTCCATAAAATAAGATGGGCAAGCCTGTCTCAGGTAGTGAGCTTTACAGATATTCTGTAACATACCCAATATGAATTGCATGAGATGAAGTGGAAACCATATCTCCTCACCATTACATTTATGAAAAAGATTTAATGTCTTCTCCTAGAATGACTTCCAATTATGCAGATAAACTTCTGCATAATGTTCTGCATCATACTTCCCTAAATAAAGTGTAAACATATAAGAAATAAATCAATTACCTTTTACTTTCATACCCTTGTCGTCTCACATTTAACCTAGAGTGGGGGTATCACTTTCACTAGGATGTTCAAAAGTTCTGCCAAAATGAAAGAGAAAAAAAAAAAAAAGCTCTTGTAATAATTTACAAAAGGCAGTTATGCTGTATGGTCTGCAAATTATGCAAATATCTCAGCTGAACATGCTGGGTCTGAGATATACAAAGATTTCTCGGGTAATGCTTTTACCACTTACAGTTGCCACAAGACAGCGAAATGAGGAAGTGATGGTTCAGTATGTTAAGATATCCATTGAGTAAAATAATTCAGAATGAGTGATGCTAAATGTGTTTTGGTATCACTTTATACATTTCCTTGACAAATCCATATCTTTGTGTTCTTGCTTGCTGCAAGGTCATACATCCCAGAACTGTAAGTGCTCTATAATACAGAATCTCCTTTTTCGACCTTTATATTATAGTGTTCTGGTAATAATGGAACCATTTCGGATTGAAGTATTATCCAACGAGAATAAGGCTGGAAGAGCCTAGGCCATGCCTCCAGGTTCATTCCGAAAACTAGCTAGTGAGCTTCTTCTGAAGTTAGTAAATTCTAAGAATATATATCTTTCCTGGATAATAAGAACGCCCCAAGCTGGCTAAGATTAGCCAGTGGCACAGTGCATAGTGCAATCATTATTTTTGAAAAAGAAACTGTACTAGAGGTTTTCACAGAGAACACGCTGGAAAATAGAATATGAGCCTTGCTGTAAGCCTGTGTTAATATTTTCTTATCATCATTTTATTTCAGTTAAACTGTATAGTTTCTGGACTTGCAAGCTGCTTGTTGCTTGCAAAGCATTAACACAAGGTAATCCTTCTTATATGGAGCCAATAGTATAGCACATACATGGCTAATAAATGCAAGAGCAGGACAAGATGAACGTGCTTGTTTAGATTAACACTAATCACCAATTCATAAAAAATACCAAAATCGTTAATATTTGTCCAAAGCAAATTTTATGTGCATAAAATAACTTGGCTTTCTAAAACTAGACTACTCAGGGAGCATAGTTTTCAGTTTAGCACTAAAAACTACATGAAATGATAGAGAGGTGATTTACAGAAGGCAAACTGGTTGAGAGCTGAATCACCTGAATCTATGTGTATAATGTTGGTTTTTCTAGATGTGTGCAGTGGAGGAAAGAGTCATGATCATTCATATCTTTTGATGTGAAAACAGAGATGATTGGAAAGTGACAGATACTGTACCTGTTTGCCTCATCTGTCCCCTTGGGTCAGCACTGAATTTCTCTTTTAGTGGCATTCTAGAAAATCCATCATTTTATAATAGCACTATCCACATGGTAGGTACCCTGCAATTGAATCATTATTAATATATAAATACTTTCACAACATAAACCTTTATAGCACTGCATACTGGATCTTTAAACACCCTTCACTGACAATGCAAGCATTCTCCGAGTCTCACATGCATGATTATCACATTATAAAACAATACTACAACATAACAGGAAGTTAAAGTCATACAGTTTAATTTTCAGGAAGTTCACATGAAATATGTGCATCTTTTCTACCTTTTCCCTTTATCCTAAGCCCCAACCTTTTTTGAACTCAAACTCACAGTTTTGTCAGTGTTCTTCTTCTTATCCCATTTTTCAGGTGATTGCAAGGTGAGATGTTAGCAGTTGGAGTGACTCTCCATGGCTTGAAACAAAAAGATTTCAGCAGTGTTAAACAAAGTTGCATTTTGGAACCTGTATGTTTTCTGAGTCATAAATGTCAATTAAATTTGATCCTTTCAGTATGAAGGGGGTACAATGTTCTAATCTCTGGAAATCTGGTGAAGGATGATACAGTTTGACGACTGCAGTAAAAAATGGAAGGGATTCCCAGTTCTGCTGTATAGTAAATTCTGGAACCT